>WBMY01015356.1:58925-69565 GCA_013397315.1 Donacobius atricapilla | reverse complement strand
GAGGTTGCCATTGAAGACTGAGGGAAAAAAGTTGTTGAGTATCTCTACCTTTTCCTCAACCACTGTTACCAGCTTACCAGTGCTGTTCATCAGGGGTATTCACCCTCTCAAACCTTCCTTTTCTGGTCAACATACCTGTAGAAGCCCTTCCTGACAATCTTCCTAGCCAAGTTCAGTTTCAGCTTCACCTTGGCCTTCCTCACCCTATCCCTACACAACAAAACTTCCTCCATACTCTTCCCTGCTCACCTGTCCTTGTTTCCACTTTCCTGTGCTTCTTTTCCTTTAGTTTGACCAGCAATTCACTATTCAGCCATGCCAGTCTCTTGACTTCCTTGCCCTATTTCTTGCTCCTAGGGATTGCCAGCTCTATTGCTATTTTCATAACTTTATGCATAGGAAAAAAGGTACTATGAATTATACTTTGTTGTGCTCCCGAGACCCCTACCAATTCAACATAAAATCCTCAAGTGCTCTCCGTATTTGCATCTTCTGAAAGACTTTATGAGCACAGTGCTGGGCATTTCAAGTACTTTATGGCCATTTACAAGACCATCACATGCCAGAGTCTTTCTTGTTGGGCTGAAAGAGAAGCCGAACCTGCAGTCTGCTGAAGGGCAGGACTGCTGTGCTGGCTTAGGTGTGCTCCTCCTTGAAAGATGTGGTGGTCAGACCCCAGTGAGCTGTCTTGTAGGGGTGACCTGACCTGGTAACAGTGACTGTCCTCTCCCGCTTAGTGATTGCACTGGAGGAAAGCTGGGGAATGGAGGAGACTCCTGCTTCACACTGGTCGGTCAGACAAGCACTACAGCTTCCTTCCTGCATGGAAGCAGGAATCCCATTCCTTTTCACGTTCCCAGAAGGTCAAAGCCAATCTATTCAAACCTCCTCAAACTTATTTTAGTTTTGCTTCTGACAATTCTACTGAGGCCACCTTCAGAAAACAACCCTGAAGAGCAGTGAGTTGATAACTCTGCTGTGGTGGCTGTCCCTCAGTGCTGCTACAAACCCTTCTAAACCATACTGCTCAAAACAGGTGGAAATCACGTGCAGTCTTCCAGGAAGCTTTTCATTTGCTATTCACTTCCAAGAGCAGGAAAGCCTTTCACAGCTTTCCATTTTAAAACATCAAATCAAACTAAGTCTGAAGATTATTATTTTCCTATGCAAAACAAATGAATAATTAATTGTCATGGGATTTCTCTGTGTAGTTCCCATCTATAAGGAACTAACTGGAGTCCTTGAGATTGAAAACAATTAATGAACACAGGATGTGCAGTCTCCACATGAACATTTTGGATTATGCCACGTCATATTGTGCCAATAATCCCTCTGTTGCTAAAGTGCACATCCAAAGCTCAGAAGTTACAGCACATGTGATAATGATACTTTTCCAATAATGTCCCAGATGTGATCACCTTTAATTTCAGTGGAACACTGGCAATAATACACACCCAGCATGTATTACAGTGGCTGTAAGAGAGTCGTTAGGGTGGGATGCAAATATCTGGAATGAACAATGGACAAAATCTGGCAAGTGCTAATAGAACCATTAAAATATCTGAATAACAAGAAAGATGTTTACTGCTCCCCACAATGGAAGGGTTTAAAACTATTCAGACTCTGAAAATTATACTCGATGTGTTGTTCAGGAAACACAGCAGTGTTACCACCACTGTATTGCAACCCAGCCTCTCTCAGCCACCTTCCCACTGCCCATGCAGCTGTCCCAATGTCATGATTGTTCACTGCCCTATCAATTTATAAAGGATATCTTGGGGTAGACGCAGCCTAAACCAGATAAATAGAAAGGATAGAATTAGTTTACAGCTAACTATTATGTCTCCAACTTTGGCCCTCCTCTCTAAAGACTCCCCAGTATTTTTTGGCACAGATTCTTTTACAAAAACCCACAGTCTAGAAAAAGCTTTTTTTAATATGAAAAATCTTTTGTGCCCTGAAAGTATCCTTGCTCTAAGGACATCCCCTTCTTATCTGGAAAGTGCATGGCTGCATTGGGCTTATTCCAATTCCTAGAAATCATATGCATTGATAACACTTATGTAGAAGTATAAATTAGTTTCAGCGGCTTTTGCAAGCTGAATGAACTCAAATTGCCTGAACATCTTGTCTGTTTCTTCCCAGCTGTAGATGCTATAAAGCAAATCCTGGCAATTAATGAGTAAACTTCAAAAAAGCTTGAAGTTGCTTTCAATGGAAAATCAAATCTTTGAAAAATTTTTTTAGTAATCAGCTCCCTGATGACATAAAACTGATCTGGAAATCTCACAAGCACTGTCATTGCAAGGTCAACGATTCAAGCCTGCGGTGTCACAAAGCCAGTCCATGATATCTTGAGGGTTGCTCCCAACAGTAGAAAATGAAGATGGATATAAAATAAAAAAGGCATCTTTAGAGCTGAACAGAAACAAGATTTCTCCATCTATTATGAAAACAATGGCCCCCCAATAAACAGAGAGATCCAAGAAATGTCCCACCTGAGAGGAAAATCCTTCTATTTGCATTCATAGTTTTTTAGATACCAGAGAAATCAGAGAAGAAACTTAGGAGTACCAGAAATATGAAAAACTTCTGACAATTTTGTTCACATTCACAAATATAATCACTGAGGAGACAATAATTCATAAATTCTGATATTTCTGAGGAATATGCTGAACATGCTGGAATTTACCCAGCTCTGACTTTCAGAACTGCTGCCTTTCAACTGTGAGATGAAACTGTAAGGAATCAAAATATGAGATACTACTGCATAAATATGTGCAAGCACCTCAGTGAATCTTTTGGAAAAAGGGAATAGATACTGGTTGAATTCATTAGGAATAAGAATTGCAAAATATATTAGAGTCCTCTAGAAATTGTGCTCTGTGCTCAAGAGCCTGGTGTTCCAGTTGCTGTTTTGCGGAGCCTAGGTGAAAGGAATGCTTTATCCTGGGCCTAAGTCACCACCTTAAGTAGTTCCCTCCCTAAGACAGGTGTCCTAAATGCTGCTTTTATTCTTTTGTGACAATTATGCTTTGTATGAAAAGGAACTTGTTTTATACAGTTCACTTATGCTCAGAAGGAGAAACGTCACTAGTTTTGTGATCATTTTCAGAAGCAGTGTCCCTGAAGATTGGACATTTGGAAATGGCATTATTTCATACTGCTTCATAGCAGCAACTGGCACCCTAGTCGATAAAAGATGATAGTCAAACAATATAAAATAGCCAGCACCTACAAGGAGAAACAGAGTTCTTTTCTATCCCAAAATATACCTCTGCATAGTTCCTGTTGTATTGCATTTAATCTAATTTACTAAAGGAGAGATGAATTCCCTTGCTTCAATCAAGCTATTTTTAAAAAGAGATTGGTGGTGATTCAGCTGAATGGTGACTAAACTACTGACAAATTTCCCCTGTCAGCTTGTGTGTATAAAAAGATGCTTTGCTGGAATGTATTATCTGTAGATATCACTATCTTTTTGGATTGATTGGGGATTTTCCAGTCAAACGACATTACTTTAATTATTATTTAAAATTATATGCATATGACATTTTTAGCACATTTCAGAGAGGCATCAGGTCATACAGTTGAGCTGTACTGGGTTTCCATGGCTAGGAGCGGTTTCTGTGGGCAGTTTCCAGAAGCTTTCCCCAAGTCCAACAGAGCCAATGCCAGCTGGCTACAACACAGACCCACCACAGGAGCGAGACTGTGTGGGAGGAGCAGCTCTCCAGACACCAAGGTCAGTGCAGGAGGGGCAGGAGGTGCTCTAGGTGCTGGTGCACAGATTCCCTGGTGCACAGATTCCCCTGCAGCCCATGGTGAAGGTCATGGTGAGGCAGCTGTGCCCCTGGGGCAGAGATCCACCTGCAGGCCCTGCAAGGGATCAACAGTGAAGCAGGTGGATGGCCAAAGGAGGCTGTGACCCCATGGGAAGCCCAAATGACTCAGTTTGGAGCCATTTATGGAGGACTGTCTCCCACAGAAAGGAACCCCCACTGGTGCAGGGGAAGAGTGAAGAGTTGTCCCCCCGAAGAGGGAGGAGTGGCTGAGACAAGATCTGACCACAGACTTCATTCTCCATCCCCTGGACTACTGGATGGGAGGAGGTAGAGAAAAACAGGAGTGAAGTTACGCCTGGAAAGAAGGGAGAAGTAAGGAAAGGTGTTTTTAACATCTGGACTTATTTCTCATTATCTTACTCTGATTTAATTGGTAATAAATGAAACTAACTTCCCCAGGCTGAGTCTGTTTTGCCCATACCAGTAACTGGTGAGTGATCTCTCCCCATCCCTATCTCGACCCACAAGCCTTTCACTGTATTTTCTCACCCCTGCCCAGCTGAGGAGGGGAGTGACAGAGTGGCTTCAGTGGCTTACCTGGTGTCCAGCCAGCATCAACCCACCACACAAGACACAACAGAGAGAATGTAAAACAGGTATATTATACAAGATCATCAGGGGAAAGTGCTTGTTTAATTTACTTCATATAAACTGAATGTATCTTCTAAAGGATAAACAGAGATAAAGTCCCATGAACAGAAAAGCAGAATTCTGAATGTTAGTCTGCAACTCAAAAGATGCAGCTTGAGTTGCCTGCTCTCTACAAGCTGCTGCCTTTGGCAGGTACAGGATTAGGTCTATGGACTAGAGATTACTCTGATGCCTCCTACAGCTGTTCCTGCCAGCAAAATTCCAGTTAATATAGCAGAATAAGGAGGGGAGAAGGTGAGTTCTTAACTTACATTGGCAGAGTGAAAGAAATGAAATCCACAAAGTAAACTAAACCAGAAATGGAGTTAAGAAACAACTATTATAGTCCCTTGAGTAGGGCACTTAATTACTCTATAGCTCTTTTGGAAACTGCCTTCTAGGGACTATAGCAGCAGCTCATGCTCATGACATTTATCAGGATGTAAGTTTGGAATACAATAATCCTGGCACTTCACTAGTGGGTTTGCTTGGTCCTGAAAAACTGATTTCCTTGGAAATTACTTTTTTAAATCTACCTGTAGTTCTGTCTGGTTTCTCTGATGATTTACAAGACTAGATAACCTGTTTTCTTGCCATGGTGAGAACAAGTCTTAGAGAGCACAGATGAATGTTTGTCCTTCTCTTCACCTTGACTTTAAAATCTCACCGTTTATGTCAGTGAAAATTGTTACACATTTAATTAGCTATTTTCTTGATGCAGAGTTAAAGACAGTTTAGTAAATAGTCTGTCTTTTATTTCTAGCCTCATAAGTCAATAATGAAAATTATGTCGCTCACAGGACAGCATATGCAAATAAATGTGCATATGATAGGCTGAAAGCAGAATTCACTGGCATCTAATAGGTGTTTAATTGCTTTGGAGTGCTACTAAAAAAAGGAAATATTATTAGGATGTTTTTCTTGCAAATGGGTTTTAGAAGCATATGGTCAGTGCTGTATAATCACAGTCTTATAATTAAAACTAAATAGGTTAGAAATTACAAGGTACAAGAAAATAAAAGCTCAGCAGTAAGTATATCTATGGCTAAATATGGATTTGTGTGTGCTGTGTGGTGCTTGTGGGTGCACCGAAATGCCGTACTCCAGCACTACACCTGACAGGAATTACCATTATGGCTTAGGAGGAACTGTGGCTGTCTAAGGAGACCTGAGGGAAACAAATTCTTAGCTGGGGCTGACATGAGTACAAATTAACCAATTAAGGCACCTGTATCAATATAAGCATCTGACTCATTGTTTAATGGGATAATTGGAATTCTGTAGAGGAAATAAAGTTGATTACAGGGATCAAACAGAGTGAAAGGTTTCTAAGCACTGGTCTCTTGCTTGTGACAAGCTGTAGCTTATGAGGCTGCTGGCATGG
This sequence comes from Donacobius atricapilla, assembly GCA_013397315.1. NCBI lineage: Eukaryota > Metazoa > Chordata > Aves > Passeriformes > Mimidae > Donacobius > Donacobius atricapilla. Next base: position 63,706 of record WBMY01015356.1, on the reverse strand, counting down.
AACAAATGGCAGTATAGGGAGTAAAAGGTCAGGTTACTTGTTAGTGCTTACAATAAAATTGTGTACACGCTATGAAGAAATAGACAAAGCTCTGCACGTTTAACAATAGGCATCAAGTCTACATTGCAACTTTTTGTATGTATCTGAATTCTCAGAATGTTCTGGTTTTACCTGATAAATTGTTCTTGGTATGATGCAACTCAGCAGATTTTCCCATCATCTTTCGTGCATCTATAAATTAATTTACAATACAATCCTAGGTGTCTACTCCTTGGTTTTGATGGGTGGATTTGCCCAAGAAAGCATATGATGAACAGATGGTGGAAGGGAAAAAGTCAGAGATGAGGGGCTAGTTGGGTTCTTCAATCCAAAGAAATAAGATGTGGATGATTTATTCTCTATGAACAGAAGACAAACTGATCTCCAGAGAGAAGGAAGAATGGAAATAAATTCAGTGTAGTCTCAGGAAGCAATCTATCACAAAAGGTCAGCAGGCCTTGATGTTTGAAGAAGAAAATGAAAAGGCATCTGTGGCTTATTGTGTCCAAATGTATTATTTCCTTTGAAGGATTCAAAATACGCTTTTCCAACAGAAACTGAGGTCTATGTAACTTGTCTTGCATGTTTCTGAAGAGTAGGCTGATTATTTGGGAGAAAAAAAAATCAAGTACAAGAAAAGACCTAGCATTATCTTTTCTTCATGTGTCAGATGAAAGTTTTCGGAGTACAAGACTTGTCATATTTTTTTTCTGGGATATCAACCGAGAAACAATAAAGAACACCTATTGCTTTATTTATTTATTCCCATTCTTCCATTTTTATTTCTTTTTCTTTTTTTATTCCTGCCACTACTCCTTGCAGGGCACAGATCATTAAAGGATTCCAGCTCCAATGAACTGTATTTCTTCAGGATGCAGATCATCCATTTGCATAGTATGAGAATCTTATGGTTCAGTTTTGGAACTACAGGAGCAGCTGGGAACCAGGAAATTGAATGAGGGCCAGTACTATAACTCTCTTTAGGCTACAGAAATTTGCAAAGCAAAAGTATTCAGTTTGACGAATTAAAAATAATTTCCTTTCAGTTGAAAATGTCCAACCATCCTATTCCAATTTAATGGAATTCTGGCATTTCAAAATTTTGCCTAATTTTACATCAAACCCAAGATGGAAAAGGATAGAAATTCTCTGTTCAATAACAGAAATTCTCTATTCAATAATAACTGACATTGCCCAGAACACACAGCACACCATAATGTTATTGAAATGAATAAAATAAATGAGTACTCTGTAAGCTCCAGAACACATAATGAAATGAAAAATAATTAAACACATAATGAAACAAAGAAGTCCATTAAATTTATTATTTTCTATAATGAGAGCCTACCCATGTTATCAAACTTCTGTGATAAACTTTGCCCCTTCTGGGCCTGATGATTTTTGCAAATTGTACAAATGAAACAATTCTTATCCAGCATTACACACACAGAAGTGCACGGTGACCAAAAACAAGGACATGCAGAAATTCTTTAAATGAAATCACCCTGAACGAGACATTAGGATCCTTCTGTGGAAGAAAATTATAAGAACAATCACACTAGGACAAAAAGATGACCAAGAAATATGCACTTTCTATAAGTCCATGATGAAGTTAGTGTCTCAGCAGATACCAGATTCTGCTTTGAAATCTGTTTATTGACCCGTAACTTATGCAGGCAGGATGGCTCAAAGGTAATTGACAAGAGAAAGAAGTAACGTTGAATGTGCCCTGAGCTTTTTTCTCGCCACAGAACTCTCCAATACATGTATGTCTTTTAATTAATATTATATAAAATTCTTGCTGAATATGAATATCATGGCTCTCAGATATATCTGTCCTGGAAGAGCTCAAAAAAAAAAAAAAAAAAAAGCATTAAAACAAAAACAATGTATTCTGCTCTTGGCATTTTATACAGCATAAGGTAAAGTATACTCTTTGCTGCCACTTGCAGCAACAAAGCCAACAACAGCAGCATGTGATTAGGACTTTGAAATCTCTCCTTCATCTAAGATTGCTTTCTGAAATCAAATTCAGGCTGAGAGAAAAGGACAAACAAACAAGTTTACTGCAGCTCTGCAGCAACAAATAATCAAGATAACTACTTGAGGAACATAAAGTGAAGCCCCAGATTCTTCAAATAATATGATAATTGAAACACAAGTATTGAATATCCAGTTCTGTGCAGATCTCTCTCCTCTCAGAGAATGGAAAGGGCACAGAAGGGTTGCCTGAGATGAACAACAATGCAGGTGAGGAAAGGGCCAGTCTGTGAACTAGAGGACAAATCAATCTCAACCTAAAATTTGTCATCAGCTGTGTTGTACAGGCAGTCCGTTCAAACACATGACAAATGACACTGCTATTCATAGAGCAGGCATAACACAGGTGCCACAATCTAAATTGTTACCAATACTGTCCCATGCACCAAGAAATGTCATGCATTCAGCTGTAGAGCACCAGAGGCTGAAGGTGTGCTTAAGAGGAAATTATAGTGAATACAGTAAAAATTATCTAATAGTTATGTGCAACTAACCTTTATAGTTTGTTAAAAAAACAAGAAGAACAACAACAACAACAATAACAACCAAACCAGAAAAACCCAATCATTGAGGCCTTTAGAACCTCTTTTTCTCTTTTTACAGTTGCACTGCATTTCAGGAAATGAGAAATATTTAATGTCTGGTTATAAGGAAGCACTATTTTGTTTTGAATCTGGGGAGCAGATTCATCCAAATGTTCCACATCAGTCCTTGATTTGCAGAGCTATGATAAAAAGGGTGCATCTTTAACTTATTTGTAGCTCCCTCTTTTCTTTTTAAATATATTTTGAGAAGGGCACAGATTGTCTAGCCAATGTGTTATACAGTATGCATAAAAATATGTGGATAATAATGTTCTGTCATCTTCATACAGCTTCATGGAGAATCTTGACTTCAGGCCAAACTACTGCAAAAGCAAAGCTTTTTCCCCTCAGCATTTTAGCAAAGTCCACATAATAGATCTTTAAGTAAATTAGTGTTATAACAGGTTTCCACTGATCCATCTTGAGGAGTCAAATGAGAACCAAAAATATATCATGTTTTCAATTTCCCCTGAGCAGCAAAATGATTTGAAATCCTTCCTTGCCACAGGAAACAAGCAGATAAAACCCCCAAGTTTGGCAATGATTCAGTAAATATATGTGCCTGTTCAGTATTTAAATCCAGAAGCCAAGGAACTCTTTATTAGTGAAGGATTTGCAACATATCCAATAAAGGTAGGAAGCAAGCGTGACTCTCCAAGAAAACCCCTTCCTCTGTAATCAGATGCTTTGTGACATTTGCAAAGGAAAACTCAGCTCAGAGTATGCAGCGGATGCCAAAGCCACCTCTGCAGAGAGGTGCAGAATGTGGAAATAGCCACACACTATAAGTACAACTATGCTTTAAGGGACTGGCAAAGTATAGGTGAAGATATGATCAGATACTATTAATTGGAATAAACAGTACAGGTTAAAAAATTAAATTGTAACTTCAACTTGAATTATGAAAAGGGGAAACCCGCCCCCCCCCAACCTGGAAAATTCCTGCAGGATGGCAAAGTCACTGACTCAGTGACAAACACAGCAAGCATGTTAAAGCAGAAGAGCCCTTACCTTTAGGGCTGATGGGATTATATGCAGTTGTTCAAGTAACTACTCCTGGATTTGTCTGAGATAAGTGATTGCGTTTTCAAAAAATGGAAACAAGATGATCTCATTTAAAGGTTTAGTACTTTCTTAAAATATTTATGTAAAGAAGTGGTCCCTGGCAAGGAGATTTGGATGTGTTGAAGGAGAGAACAAAAAGTAGAAATGGTAGCTCAGCATTCAGCTGAAATTTAGTACATACTTTTTAAAAAAGGATAAAACCATAGTGTATGATTTCATAGATATAGTTGAGACCAAACCCCTGAAAGAAGATTTCACTGAATGTAGTTGATTGACGTAAACCAGACCATCTCTAATTTTGCTCGAAACACATGCACCTTAAATTATTTTTCCTAATGCCTGTTAATAGAATTGCCATCAAGTAACAAAAATTAATCATTTTTTGTATCATTGTTGCTAATGTGATGTTCTGTTTGCTTTTCAGTGAGGCATATGTATAACACTCATCATTGGTGGCAGTGTAAGGAGGTAGCATGATTATCATGACATCAAACTAATTAGGATTAGCCAGAAGGAAGCAAAGGATGCCCTCCTCTCCAGCTCTGTAAAACAAAAGGAATAGGGAGAACAAGGGAAATATTAATAACAGTTTATATAAGAAGTGCTTGATTTTGTTCTGCTTACGTGGAATTCTGCAGTTGAATAAAGTGGAAGGACAGAAAGGGAAAGTATTTCTTGATCCTTAGAAAAATAACAAATGGTTTGTTAATTGGCAAGTGTTTAAAGGGCTGGTTCTAATCAGGCTAAACGGGCTTGTTTTTCCAACACTGAGTCTCACATGAAAACAACAAGAAACAATTGAAAAATCTTTGCTGAAGAAAGCAAGAGGATGTGGGTTGCCACCAGCTGTTTGAAGACAAAATCCTCCAACAAATGTGTAGCAGCAGATGCCGTGTGAAGCTCAGGGAATATAAATGCATATGAGTCATCCCATAAGCTTAGGGGGGACAAGCTGCAGGCCAGATCCTGGGGGCAAAGATTGTTGTGACTTTAACCATCTCTCCACTTGCTTTGTACTTTTTTAAAGTACAGAGTATTTTTTTTTTTGGGGGG
>WBMY01015356.1:0-58919 GCA_013397315.1 Donacobius atricapilla | reverse complement strand
GGGGGGGGGGAGGAGGGGGAATAAGGTGTTTTTGATCCTTGTTTAAGAGCCCTGAGCAGGAGTGTCTTACAGAAATATTCTTTGGGCCTGTGGCATCAAAAAAAAAAGGAGACGGTCCAGCATCATTGTCCGTCCAGCAGGGAGAAGAGTTTAAAGCATTTTCGCTTTCCCCCTCTTTTTTTTTGGTTCATGATAATGATAAAAATTGTTAAAAGATCATTTACATAATTTCCAGCATTTCACTATTTGTTCTACACTTCAGTTTCATAAACTGGCACACTGGGAAAGGACAGAAAATTGGCATAGCAACAGAAATAGAACTACCTGCCATGTTTCACAGAGGTAATACCGAGGATCCCATCTCAGGCGGGTTGCCCCTGGGTAAAAGGATAAGACCTTCCAAAAGTTAAAGTATGATGGAACTTGAAATGAAAGTGATAGACGTATGTTCTCCAGGAGTTTTCGATAAAATCCTGTTTCTCTAGAAAAAATAGCAAGAAAGAGACAGAGGGAGGAGTTCTGGATTCAGCTCTTGCCTTGGCTGTCCCACCTGTAAATATTTAGGCACCCTCATACTCTAGTCATTATAAAAAACACACTGATTTGTATAATTCCATAATCTTATAAGAAAATAAGTCACTGGGGATTATCAGATTCTCAACCATTTAATTTCAAAATTCTCTTCTTGTTTTCCCCCAGCAGCACCAAGATCTCACATGGAGAGGAAAAAAAAGGCTTTAGCAGAAGACTTTGCATGGAGGTGGATATACATTTTGCATTCATTTTTATGTTTCATGCTACCATGTTCCACCGTGACAGAGCTTGAGAATTCCCTCCCGTCAGTCGCCCTCAAGGCAGCCATCCCCAGTTTCTCCACTGAATTCATGCTGCTTAACATATCACAAACAAGGAAAGGTTTTTATGCTTTAAAGAACTACAGAGCTGACTGGAAACAGTGATTTAATTTTGTGAAAATATGACGATATTTTGATATTAGAACACACAGATACGTGATCTTTCCTGGTTTAAAGAAAACAAAAAACAACAAAAAGGAGAGAGGGAGTGAGGAGACTTACACCTCAATAGCCAGTGGTGCAGACATTTGGAAATTCACCTGTGCCAGATGGGACACAGCAGGAATATCAAGCCAGTGGGGAAACAATGACACTCTGAGCTGCACTGGTGGATGATTTTCAGGCTCCATTGGGGTGATGCCATGAACCTGGCGGAACCTGTCACATATTCCTGCAGACTCTATCAGTGGTCAGGGCAGACATGTAAGATTATAGTTTTCTTTGGGATATTTCATCTGCAAAGCTATTCTTTCAGAAGTGAAAAATCCCAAACACATTTGTACCTGATCTCAGGAAGGAGGCTTGTGGACTGGGCTCTGCCTAGTCTCACTGCAGAGCACAGGTGGAGCCAAGCATTAGCAAGTCTTTCTTCTGTACCCAGCAAATTTAACAGGAAAGGAATGAAACGAGATCCTGCTGCCCTTTATCCATTGTTTTCCAGACATATTGTCAAAAGAAACAGCATTATATGTGATCCAAGCCAGATTCTTCTCCAGGCTCATGATGTGTTCACTTCCCCAGTTGTATTTCCCAGGTCTGGTAATCGGGGTCCCACCATAGGGAGGGCTGGGACAGCACTGGGGAGCCTGACAGCACACAGGCTTGTTCCTCAGGCATGGGAGGCAAACTGTGACATGCATCTGTAGCTCATGGTGGTCGGTTCTTCAGTGATGAGAGTGGATCACAGAGCAGTTATGGTATTTCCAAGGGGGAGAAATCCAGCCTGACTTGGTTTGTCATAAGTGATTAGATTTTATAGTGTGCTTATGTACTTCTCCTAATCAAATTAGCCTGTTGGCTCAAAATCAACCTAGCAGAAAACCTCTCATTTTCTTTCCCATTCTGCTTCATTTATCACCTGGAATTACCAAAGTTTTGAGGTTTTCTTTTCTCTCTGACTAGGCCCAGTTCTGCTTAGCTTATAAAATTTGAAACATTCATTGCCCAAGGTTGCAAGAGCAATGAATATTTATAATCCCATCTTCCCAGCACACTCAGAGGTGTCTCACAGTGTGACTTCATATTAGAAATGTCCCACCTGTGGGGATCACTCAGAAAAACACAGATTACAAGTCTGTACAACATAGAACAAGGTCAATACCCAAATTAGGGGAGTTATCATCTTAAAAAAGGTTGCATATCTGATGATGCACGGCCCCAACACTGATTTATAGGTGCTGTACTAGTGACTCTCCCCTGTGAAGACAGAATTTCAGCTATTAAGTTACGACATTATTCCCTGGTTCTTTTTCTGAGGCTTCTCATGAATCAGCTGCAAACTGTATAAAGCACTCCTCTCACCTTATCTCCAACAGAAAGGAATGAAAAAAGGGTTTCTCACCTGGCTTCAGAGCCCAGGGAAATTTTATAATTTAAAGAACATAGCGACTAGTGACAAAACTACAACAATGAGAACTGCTTAGAAAATATTGCAAATGAAACTTCCTGACCCTTCAGGAGCCCTTCTGTTAATTCACTGCAAATATGGGTCTTTTTCTAGGCTGAGATCACACTCTAAAAAACACAACCCCCATCCCATTCGTTCCCAAAAATGCAATTAAAGCTTAATGTTAATTCAGATTATTTTCCTATTCAACACAGAGCTATGAGGATTACAATCAGTTTTAACACTTGTCAGGAAAATATGGTTACTTCTACTTTGCAGACAGGCAATTAACGTTCAGCAGCAGTGCTGAAATTAGAAACTATCTAGAGGCCATTTTAGGCCAAGAAAGTTATGCCATTGATTTTAATGCATCAAGATATAACGTATTCTCCAGTATCCTGCCCTTTCCTATTTTTCCCAAACTTTGGGTGAACCATTAAATTGAAGCCTGCCCTGAAAATCCCATAAGCTATTAATGTAGTTCCCTTAGCTGGAAGATAGATTAATGACCTGAGACTTCTGTAGAATATTTGCTACTTCAGTGCAAATTAATATCATATTTTATCCTCATTTTATACTCACATCCAGCACTTCCTTCTGCAAAGGATACCAGAAGGAGCTGATTATTTAAATGCCAAGATTCTAAATCTTGTCTTCAAATTTTTAATCAAACTGTTAAACATGAGTCTTAAAATGCTGCATTTCTATTTTTCATACTTCTCTCACTTCATTTTTCATGATAAGAACAAAGAAAAAATTAAGCACTCAGATGTGTTTAGGAGAGGTTTTTTGATACTAATGAAATGTTTTAAATGCTTTATGTTTTTCAGGACTCTGTTCTCCTCCACACCTTGGGCTGGGACTAAATAAAAATGTCTTTCACTTCACCTAGGTCTAAGTTCTTAGTTTTAAAATAGGTAATTTTAATTTTTCTCTGTATTGTATGCTATCCTGCCAATAATGATTTTGTCCAGAGTCTCCTTTTTTTTTTTGATTTTTAATTAAATTACCAATTCTTCCTCCACTGCCTAAAATAACATTGTTTACTAAACACATTTCTCTGATGCTGAACGTAATTTCTGGAGAAAGCAAAATCCTGAGAACACGAAAATGTCTTGAAACACATGTTTAATTCTAGAAAACTCAGGTCAGGCCTCCTTCCTGTAGGAAATAAAATTTATGGCAAGGTCTCTAGTTCCTCAGGTAAGCACAGGAGGCTATTATAAGAAATAAAAGAAGTGGCAGTGGGGGAAAAGATGAAGTTGTTTTCTCTCACTATTCCTTCTTGCCAGCACTTTAAAAAAGTTTGGTCTTTGTTAGTAAACAGTAAAACTGGGTTGAAACTTCAAACTTACAGCCCAGGGAAGGTACTTAAAATATTTTAAAGTGTGGATGTGACATTTAGGAACATGGTTTAGTAGTGGACTTAGCAGTGTTGGGGTAAAGGTTGGACTCAATGGTCATTTCCAACCTAAATGATTCTATGATTCTATGGAATCTCACATATAACGGAGGAGAGAACAAAGACATTTTTAAAAGTAAACCCTTGCTAGGTCCTCAGTGACCACTAAATGATTGGATAGGCAACCCTACGGAAACACCAAGTTCGGACACAGAGGTAGCAAAGAAACTTGTGAGGAAAAAGTAACCAGAGTACAAAATTACTTGAGAGAAAGAGAGGTGATCAAGATAAAAGAGAGAACAGGCATGGGGAATGGAGGGGAGAGGAACAAAAGGGGACAGCAGAGCTGCTGTTGCTTGAGCTCTGCACCTGATCACCACAATCTATCCTATCTTCTCATTCAACTTAACTCCTATTTTCTGCGTAAGGTGTTTACCATGAGCATTCTTTGTTTGAGAAATAGCTTTGAAGTTAGAAAAGAGAGATATCAGGCTACAGAAGCAAGAGAGGTAGCAGTGTATGAAACATGACAAAATTCAGAATGACTAACTCTGCCTCTCCTGGTTTCAGCTGGGACAGAGTTAATTTTCTTCCCAGTAGCTGGTACAGTGCTGTGTTTTAAATTCAATATGACAATAATGTTGATAGCACACTGATGTTTTGGTTGTTGCTAAGTAGTGTTTACCTTAAGTCAGGGACTTACATGTCTATGCTCTGACAGTGAGGAGCTGCACAAAAGCTGGAAGGGAACATAGTGAGGACAGCTGACTCAAACTGACCGAAGAGATATTCCACACCACAGAACATCGTGTCCCCTCTATGATTTGGGGGAGTTACCCAGAAAGGGTTTGTATATAGCTTAGGGATGGGCCGGGTACCAGTCAGCGGGTGGTGAGTAACTATATATTATTTGCCTTTTAGGTTTTATCTCTCTATCTCTTTCTCTCCCTATTCTTTTATTACTGTTATTGTTACATTTTTGTTCATTTCAAGTATGAAATTGTCCTTATTTCAACATAAAACTTTTACTTTGTCCCCTTGGTTCTCCTTCCCATCGCACTTGAGGCAGGGTGGGGAGCAAGTGAGCATGGGTCTTAGTTGCCAGCTGGGGTTAAACCACAACACCCCACAAAATCCTATGCAGACACTGCTCTCTATTGTTATTGGATCATTGGTGCCCGAGTTCCTAAGCCTTTTGGTAGGGAAAATCAGAATGCACTTGATTTCCACTCTGCTGTCGCCAGCATGCTTCCAGTGCCCAACATAATTATTTTAATGCCAGCTCAAGTACCACTGCACTGCAGCACTGCCATACTTTGTCTCAGCAAGGAAGAGAGCAAGCTAAACCACTACACCTCCACTCAAAGCTTCCCCTTCTTTTGTCCTAAAGGTAACACTACAAGAAGCACCAACAAAAAGAAATAAAAATAAATTGGCAGTAGTGTTGGCTCTGAGATCTCAGTATCTCTAACTGTAATAACACAAATAAATTAGATAATTGGAAGACTCAACAGAAGCTTTCATAAAAAACACTGAGACCTGAGCTATCCTATCTACAATACTGACAAGGGGAAGGAAAGGGAAACTCAGTAAACCAAAATCCAGAGGAAAAAAATACAATCTCTAAGTTTCAACCTTGATTTAATAATTGAAACCTCATGGTCCCTAACATTACACGTGACATGCTGTGGCATGACTTCTCTGATGTGCCAAACTCACAGACAACTGCCTGGTTTAGATGTTATTAGTCTGCTGACACCCTGTCTGTCTTAATTCTGCCATTTCCAAGTAGAGATAAAGTCACAGCTCTAAAACGTGGTGTGGATACCCATGCATTGCACTTGTGTTTCCAGTGGAGCCTTCCCAACAGATCAATTTACAAAGGCCAACCCCATTTGGCTGGTATCATTCTCTTGAAATCTAAACTCTTTGAGAAGATAAATTATTGTTACTACATGCATAGCACCTGTCATATTTTACCCACTGAAATGTGTATAAAATACATTCCTGTGACTGTCAGGGAAGGAAGGATTGGTGTTGGCTGCCACTAGTGACAAGTCCCTTCCTCCAGCCTTTTGCCTGAGTTATGCAAAACCCTCATGAAGACTTACCCACATCCTTTATCAGACTTGAGGAAAACCTCGACCTGGGCTCTTGGGTACTTGCCACAGATTCTTTCAACTTTAACCTGCGAAATAGATGCTGTCTTTCAACTGTTGGTAATTAGCTCAGTGAGAGAGGATGACAAGGAGGAGACTCTGGGCTCTTGTTCAGCAATGATACTGCTGCTCTCAGTTTGTCAACCAGCCAGGGACAAACAGTTTGTTGTGCGAGTGTTTATCATTTTACTGAGCAGATCCCCAGTGCCACACTACAGCTGGCAAACAGCAGAAACAGAAGTAGCTCCATTAAAAGCATGTGCTGCACTCCAGCCTTCTATGGGACACACTTCCCACACACATCATCTTTGCTCTGGCTTCTCCACATCACTTCCCCACATTCACACTGGCTTTTCCATATCCCCACATTTGCCACTACAACCTTAAGAATACCAAGTTTGAAGGTTTTCAGCCTACTGAAGAAAAAGCACGTTTCGCATTCACACAGTGAGAAAGCTGTCTTTTCCAAAATGTTACATTTAAGATTGATTCAGAATCATAATGGAATGAGACTTCAGCTGAGAAAAGGGGGAAGATGAAGTTAATTAAAGTGCTGTCCAGCTGGAACTTGAAAATTCTTCAATCAAGGAAATATATCATACTCTGCCTCTTCTGATGTACATTGAAAAATAGCAACCACTGTGGATTTAATTAAAACTTAGACTTGTTTTTTAGTTAATACTCTTTACTTGATTCATTATTATTCAGTCAAGATGCAAAGTTATGACCCTAATAATGAAAAAGAATGTTTTCCTACCTTATGATAACCTATGCGATTTTTTTTTGTTGGTTTTGAATTTCTTATAATACCTGGGGAAAGCTGGAGAACAGAAAGGTTACTCGCTCAGTTGGTTTAACTTGGCCTTTCCATTTAGTTTAAAGGTGGAGGATTTTGCTTGCTCTGTTCTGCTCAATAAATTTTTGTTGTTTCTCAACCACAGATTTGAAGTTGAAATGTCATATTAAGAGACAGATACTCAAAGACTGCACAAAATTCCTTCTCCATCAAAGCCCACAACACACATTCCCTCACTAGTGGAGAACTGTGCTGCAGCTAAATAAGCCCACCTTGAAGCAGCAAGGTACTTAATTTAATCTCTCTGTGGTTTCCTCATCACCTACAGAACCCAAATCCCATCTCACCAATACACCTGTATATAATTTTTAAAATATTCAAACACATTTCTTCTCCCAGATACAAGCACAACAACTCAGAGGTCTTTTGGCATCAAGAGCAGTACCATTTATACCAGCATCCCTCAGCTGCAGTGCCACATTATGAATAAAGGATGAATTCAAAATCACTGCAGGGGCAGACATCTCAACCCGCAGTTGCTCTGTCAGCTGGGCAGACTGCTCTAAGCTGGTCCCGTGCTCCAGTGGCATAGATCCAAGTATGGGCTTTGCATGTTTGCATACAGTCTCACACTAACAAGGTTCTGCCGATTTCAGAGGCCTTTTGGAGAGCTTGGATAAGACGGGATGGTACATGGCCCAGGCTAATAAGACATTAGCTGATCTCGTCCTGGTATCTGCACTGCTCTCTCAAACACGGGCATGCTGAGGAGCCAAAAACACACCACATCAATCAGTTTTCACCATATGAACATGCTCCCTCCCACCCTCTGTGCTGATAGAGTGGATTCCCTTTGAAAACTGAAAATAAATCTTTCTGGCCTAATTGATTAATCAAATCTATGAGCTAAAGCCACTGCTTGACTGTCTGCCTCAGTGGCTGGAGAAAATGGTAAAACAATCACATTACAGACTTACAGCCTGCCTTTAGTGTCCAGCATTCAGCAGCAGAGGGATCTTTTTACCCTTTAACATAACTGCCCGCCCAACTCATACAGGAATGCTGTGTTTCTTACTATAGTCTCTGTTAGGGCAGTGCAGAGCAGGAGTAGAGTCACTGAGCCTCCTGAATCAATATAAAAACAAGCATGGTCCTTAAAATTATGCAAACTAAGATACCTGAAGTTAAGGTGAAGATGTCCACTCTAACCTGAAGATGCAAATAACATAACAAAACAGGTTTAAGGCTTGTAAGGATGGGATAGATGAAAGAAAACTTGTATCCAGGAGTTATCTGAGCACCCTCTGGGTGGTTGTGTAAGTACCATACTTTCAATGTCTAATCTGTAACCGTGGCAACCCAGTTCTTTTTAAAGGGGACAGAGTTGGAAAATAAGGTCTCCACTCGCCATGGATTGAGATAACCATCATAAAATTGCATAGGCCTCGGCAGGGAGACATATCTGATAGGAAGGAGCTGAGGAGAGGCTGAGAAGGCTACAGAAGGGTTAGGGTCAGGCAGATGAGAAAAGGAAAATGCTCTTTGATGCCTACACACCTGCAACATGCACCACTGCTCACTTACAGGGTCTGTTTCATTTCAAATATTTGTAGTATGATAAACCTAAGGGTTTAATAAATTAAAATGCAGTTAGAAAAAATAGGAATAAGAATAAAATAGTCCTAAAAGAGGTTTCCCTCCATAAGCATTAGGATAGAAACAGAGAAAGATAACAGACAGCAGTTGCTCTCTGTGACTTCCTGTCCCACTCCCCACCTTAGCAGTTATAATTTTATTTCACATCAAAGATTGATAGAACATGCATTGAGATGCAAGAAAACGCTACCTAGATTTTAGAGAGACTATATTCTTCATATTAACAGGTTTTAGTATTTGTGCATTTTCATTGTTTCATACCCTTTGCAAAAGGAAAGGAGAAAACCTTGCAATACTTCCTTGAATAAAAACCTTTTCATGATGTTTTCTGTCCTGTAGACAAGCTCACATAATGAAAGAATTTGCAACATAAATTAATTCCCTAGTTTAACTTAAGACATGGTGGATAAATCCACAGAAAGCCCTATACAGTATTGATATACCTCTATTACAGTTTTAGAAATGTGTTTCCATGTGTCTGAAAAATAGATAAAGGACTCAGTACACCTATTAACATTACAAATAAAAAAAAAAAGGAGAAAAAAAACCAACAACGAAATCCATTACGTGTGAGAACTGAAATGAACAAATTAGTGTGCCTTTCACATTCACAGTAGAGCAGAAAAACTAAATTTAAAGCAATGTGATAGAAACATGTAATTTACATACCTTCTAGAGCAGAGAGTAGTGCTGACAAGTACATGTAACATAAAAGAAAATATTGTAACACTCATTCAGCAAGACCCCAGGAAGATCCAGGCAGAAAAATGCTTCTCTCTAAATTGTCTACTGCAGCCTTTGAATTTTCAGTACACTTGTCTCATGTTAGCCTGTTTCAATCAACAAAAACCAGCTCACTGCCTTTTTGAGAGACCCCAGAGGCACACTCTGATCTGTGATGGTGAAGCCTCACCACCAGGCTGCAGGAAACAGAGATCAGGCAGCCTGGTGCAACCTCTGCATCCAGGGCATGCACATAGCAGAGTCAGTGTATCCACAACAATTCACAGTGGTGTGGATTTAAATTAAGAACCACCATGTAAATGGTAGCCTGAAAAATTTGTTCCACAACACACACACTCACCACTCACACTCGGATGAGTCTGAATATACACCACAAACATTTGCCAAGTGTCTAGACAAGCATTTCTGGTGGTATTAGCTGAGTAAATTTGCAGTGAGCTCACACAAGCTACAGCAGAGCTGTGAACATCAGCCTAGAGAAGGCCAAATAAGGTAACAGATTAATCACATGGAGTCAGTTCCCATCCTTAGGGTAACACAGTGGGTCAGGTACATCCACACAAGAAAATGCTCCAAAAAAAGAACAAGACATAAAAAGATGATGTCTGTAGACAACAACATGCAAGCCAATACGTTAGGATAATGGCAAGCTCAAGTCCTACTTGCTTCAGTTTCTCATTCCTCATTGAATTAAATAGCTTGAAGGGATGGATGATACCAAGTGGAAGAAATAGGCATATTAAAAGGATAAAATGGGGAAAGGAAGAAGGAGAAGAGAGACAACCAAGAGAAGGGGGAACAACTTTTGCTAGTTCATTGACCTTGGTATATTCTGTTGTGTTTTTAAAAGATAATTTTTCCCTTTAGAAATACTCATCATTGGCCACATGCCTGGATGAGTCAAGAAGAAGACACATGGGCACTCAACAGACAGGGAGATTTAACATCTTGTCATTGTTCTCTGGAATTTATTTCAGATAATGAATATTTCAGAACAGAATTCTTTTCCTTTGGTCCAAATATTACAGAAAATATTTAGCTTAAACCAGGCTGTTAATGTATTCTCATAACTGTGTATCTTTGACAGTAAGATTAGGAGCTAAAATACCACAAAATAAACATACAGGGAAAACTAGGTCATCAGTCATACTACAGAATGAAAAATGCAATCAGAGCTACTTTTAATAAATGCTCACACAGCATTTCTGCACTTCTGTGATTCTTTTACAGAAGATTTGACGTTGCTGCATATTCGATGTTGAATTTTTATTTCCAAAAGAAGTTATAAATTAAGCAGCCTATTGTGCTTAGAGTAAGGTTATGATCACTTTACTATATGTCAAGTCATTCTTTCAGACTTTGTGCTAAAAATGCAACGTTGTGAAAATCCCTGCTACTGCTAACAACCCCATGAAGTTCTTTGAACTGCAGTGTGGCTGTCAAATATGTCAGTTGCTGAGGGAGCCTCTCATGGTGCTGAAGAATGAAATATTTGATTTGTGAGTCAGGAAAAGTGGAATAGACACATGCTGACACAGAATTGAGCAGGTTCAATAGCCTGATCACCAGTTCTTTAGCTGGGTACGCAAATGTCAGATGCCAGACACAGATCAAAGTGCCCCAGGATGTCGTGAGCTCTGTGTGGCACACTTGGAGCCATTAGAGAGTCTGCCCCTGCACTGCACTGCAACCCCATGGAAGTCTGTGCAGAACAGAGGCCAAAATGCAGGAGGAGGCATTAAGGGAGAAGCACAATGAGACAAGTGTTTGGGAAGACATTCTGAGCAAAACAAATCAATCAGAGGGGCTTGTGACTTGAGCCATCCTACATGACCTTAAGTTGACTGCAGCATCCCTGGCACATCCAACCACACTTTGTAGTTTTGCTGTTAGGGGAGGATGTCTCACAGCCTCTCCCCATAGATATGGTCTTTATAGGGTGAAAGACCATGGCCTCAAATGCTGGTTGTCAGGGCCAGCTCCTACTGCTATGCATTATACGCAAAATTTGAACCCTCCAATCACAATTCTGTTATGTTAAACACTGCCCAAAATACTGTGAAACCCCCACTCTAAATCCAAAAATACTATTACCACTCACATATCTTTGATTGTGCTATGTGTTTTTTCAATATATTAAAAAAAAGAAGAATGTGAAGAACATTTAGTCTTTTTCATTTTTAAATTATACTACATTTCCTAACCAGGGACTGCAAAATAAAGTCATATCATAGGACTTTGAGTTCACGTCTTCTTTTGCAACACAATGCAACACATTTTTCAGTTTCTTCATCTTAAAGTCATAAAAGAAACTGCTGTCACTGTCACGACAAAAACCAGATTTCTGTTCTTATTCCCACCCTCAAGATACTTCCAGGATTTTTCAAGCTGATTCTGAGCTAGTTTAGGATTTTTTATTGTTTTAATGTAATGGTTTAGCTCTTAAAAATCCAACATATTTATTTGAAGGAAATAAAACAGAAGAGTTTCACTTCTCTTTCTAATGTCTGAATATTAAAAGTATTGCTGTATGCTTTAGTTCTCCAAGGTTCAAATCTCACTGAAATAGTTTCTTATATTTTCCATTTATTTTTTTATAATTATATATAAATTTGAATCTCTCTTGCCAGATTCCTCCCAGCTAGAAAATAGCCATAAGTGAAGACTGGCATGTGCTATTCTCCTCAAAATCACTTTGCCATGTTATTCCACCTGATGAACACGTGTTTGCAACACTATTTTTGGTATTGACACAAGACTGCTACCCTTGTGAGCAGCTCTGTGATTGAAGATTTAATGAGATTTGCTAAAGATGAAAGCTGAAGCACTAAATATCATGAAATTGTAAATCCTACCACAATTAATTTGAAGATGCACATCCCAAGCATGTGCCAAGACACAAATGCATGTGATTAAAGGAGAAAGCATCAATCTCCGTTTAACACTGCCTAGATTTTACATCACAGCCCTAATGTTGTTTAAACAAAATTTAAATATTTGACCATGCAAAGGGTAAGTTTGCTTTGTTTTAAATTAGACGTACACCCAAGGAAAGTTGAGGGAAATTACTGGCCTGTAGGTTTAGGCAGGAAAAGCATTGGTCACACCCTCAGTAATGCCTGGATGTCTGTGAAAGTCACAAGAAATACTCAGAGTTTTTAGAAAGAAGAATCTCTGTACAGGTATGCAGATTCAATTTATAATCTTGCAATGAGTTCCACTGATCCTTCTATTTATATGAATAGTAGCTTCCAAAGAATGTTAGAAATAATGAAGTTATGATGAAGTGCAAACAGGGAAAGTATGCCAAACCTCAGCCTGAGGTGGCTGGTAAGTCACAGAAATATTTTTACATACTTGAACTAGCAGGAGAGTTGAATAATTGATTGGAAAATTACAGAGAAAATAAACTTTCATTGGAAAATATAGTTTTGTCCCCAGGGGGTTTCACTCAGAAAGCTCCTTTAGTGTTCAAGCATTCCACTCCAGACCATTCATGTCCAGGAGCAGGAGTACCACATCTGCCCTGCCCAAACTAGAAGTCTTGTCAGCTCATTAACTTGAGCTCTGTATCACATGAAAGCAGTCACCTGGCCCTCTGATCCGAGCAAACCATCCCAGGCCAGTGGCATAGCCTAGTGTTCCCAAGCCAGGCATGCTTCCCTCACACCAAGCTGCCTCAAGAAAACAGATGAGCCCTCACTGCTGAGCCTTTTAAAGGATTCTCACATTCTCATGTATTATAGATTGTAAGACACAGCTTATTAGAGCTCATTTGGAGCATTTCCTCAATGAGGAATCTTACTCTGCTTCAGTACTGTTGCAATTCATCAATGCTGATTTTTTCAAACTGGTGTCCACTGTATTTATTTGTTGACTTTTTCAATATTTACACAGGATGTAATGATCCACTGAAAGTTCATTAGTAGTTCGTTTATCTTGTTACAAAGCAAACTAGGAAATCTCTAGGAAGCATGGCTAGCAGGCCAAGGGAGGTAATTCTCCCCCTCTCACTCCATTTCCATGAAATCCCACCTGGAGTACTGAATCCAGCTCTGGAATCCCCAACATAAGGATGTGGACCTGTTAGAGACAGTCCAGAGGAGGCCATGAAGATGACTGTAGGGCTGGAGAACCTCTCCTGTGAAGACAGGCTGAGAGGTGGGGTTGTTCATCCTGAAGAAGGCTCCAGGAGACCTGGCAGCAGTCTTCCAGTACCTACAGGAAAGGTGG
This sequence comes from Donacobius atricapilla, assembly GCA_013397315.1. NCBI lineage: Eukaryota > Metazoa > Chordata > Aves > Passeriformes > Mimidae > Donacobius > Donacobius atricapilla. Next base: position 45,469 of record WBMY01015356.1, on the reverse strand, counting down.
AGAGGAACTTTTCACAAGGGATATGATATGGGGGAATGGCTTTAAGATGAAAGAGGTTTAAGTCAGATATTAGGAAGAAATTCTTTAGTGTGAAGGGGGTGAGGCACTGGAACAAGTTACTCAGAGCAGTGGCGGATCCCTGGAAGTGTTTGAGGCCAGGTTGAACCAGGCAACCTGGACTAGTGAAAGGTGTCCCTGCTCATAGTAGAGGAGTTGAAAGTAGGTATCTTTTAAGTCCCCTCTCACCCAAACCATTCAATGATTCTATGATCTCCAAACTGTTTCACAAGAGCTCACAGCCAGAGATTTATGACCTGCAGACCATTATGCAGGATCAGTGTTTTCAAAATTCCTCCATTCCATATATTTCCAAGAGAAAACCACATTTTTAAAACCACAAGTGCAATCTAGCCACTGTACCTAGAGCCCACAGGGCAAGTGGCCATTTGGAGCACAGAGCCTGAACTGCCCCTGTGCTAGGTTGTCCCTGTGGCTCCCTTTTGCCTGGCCCCTCTCCTCGTCACCCTCAGTTCATGGCCAGAACAACCAGGTCACAGCCCTCCTGGGGAAGGCTGAATGATATTACAACAGAAACAAATATTAGCACCAAGACTCTTGAAGCTCTCTGAAAGGGGAACAAAGGAAGAGTCTGTTCACACCATTACCCCTCTCTGTACTATCACACTGTGAACCTAAGTCACTGTTTCTTGCTTCTTCATCAGCCTCCAGGTTTTCTGGCATCAGTCTTTGGCTGGATTGGGCCAGCAGCCACTTCTGGACATATTCTAACCAACCCAAACAGAATCAGCCACATTTTCCCAGCTTTACTAGATATTACAGACAAGGACTATGCAGAGTGTTAGTGCAAGGCAATGAAGACATTTTAAGATTATAGTAATAGATATATTCAGAACTTCAGGGTAATTGTGTTCACATACTGCTGAAGTTAATAAATATATTTTAGGTTCACTAAAGAGGTGGTAAGATTTTTCAGGGGAAAGCTGGAGATAATTAAAATGTTTTGAGATTAATTATTGCTTTTATTTTAGGGATTTTTAACTGGTTTGTAAAGCTGAATATGATAAAATAGCTTCAGAACACTATTGAAATGGAAAAAGAAAATACATTACTTTTTCAAGGTTCTCTCTTTTCCAGTAATTATTTGTTGAATTCAGAAGAGGTTAATTAGAAATTTCAGGACTTTTTTCCAGGGGGGGAAAAATATTTGTTTTAGGAAATAAAAAAAAAAATTGCTCTAATTCCAAGTTTGTTTAGAAAGAAAATTTTATACCTCCATTTCTTAATGATTAGAGCACATATAAGCAATAGTAGCCCCTCCTATATCAGCTGTTATGGAAAAAAATATAATTAAGTCCCCATATGTATTAATATTTGATCTTTTAAAATTCTTATTTCAGATATTTAAAATTGTATGTCATGGATATGCACATTTTACCCCATTTAAAGCAGAAATTCTCACTTAGGCCCAATTAAGAATTGCATCTGAGTGCACATGGTAATGTTCCCTCACTACCACATCCATCCCAGCTTGTGCCTGGAAAGCCCAGGGGACACTGGGAGGCCAGCAGCAAACTGCAGAGTGCCAGGGTATGGCTGCCTTTGCTATTCCTTGCTCCTACATGCTCAGAGATCAGTGACACTTTTGAAGGTCAACATTAACAAGACTTGGCATCAGAATTATTAATTTTTATCTTTCCCACAATGATTCTGCACTGTGGTCTTATATACACAAATATATGTCCTCATGGTGCGGAGTTTGTTTCTGGAGTCCAGGAAACATTCACCCTGGATTAAGGAGGGAAAGCGGAGTAAAGAGCTCAGTTTTGTCATCCTCTGTCACACTGGTGTGTATTTTGTTCTGCAAGTGCATCAGCTTGGGCCAACACACCTGCATGTACAGAGCAGAGCACTAATCAGATTAAATAAGATTAAAGAAGGGTGGCAGATTCAGGTCATGCCAAAGGTAAAAATATCCATTATTTTTTAGAAATAAAAAAAAACCAACCAAAAAACAACAACAACAACAAACACCCATAAAACAGGAAAAGATGTTACATATTTGACAGAATTTTGGAGGAAGAGACAAGCCTTGTAGACCACTAAGAGACTAAAGACTATTGATGCCACAAGTTCGATGGCTGGAAGCTCTTCATCTCAGTGAGTGCACTGAGATAACCAGAACAACCTGTCACAAAATCACTACCTGAGGAAGTACCACCCTCATCGATTTCTTTGATTTAGAAATTATTCCTGTGTTCTAGTCAGCCAGATAATGGTTTTACAAAAAGGATTATTAGTATCAGAACTTCTGCAGCTCTGAAATGTCCCTCAGCAAGCAACTAACTCTTCCACCCACTCAGTACGCCCCCACTTGTGAATTGCAATTAGCATTGCAAATGTCTTTCCCTTTTCAGAACTATTGATTGTGCTATTAAATAGCAGCAGAGAGTTTAAATGCTTGGAAATCTGCTCCAGCTTCCATTCCCTGTTATCTATCTACCTACCTACCAAACTATCTATCAATTATCTATTTATCTATATATCAGAAAAAAAATCCAATTATATACAGGTACTATCATCACACAACTTCTGCACAACCTTCTGGTTATGGGTAATATATATAATACCATAGTATTCCCACTTGTCTTTCAAAAGCTTTATTTAACATGCTCTAAATTTCTTCCCGTATTTATGGAAAAATACTCCCATTGTACATGCCCCCTGAGCATACCCTTGACTAAAATTTTATGACTAGTTAAAAGAAAGTATTAGGCCAGTTCATCTTCTGTGTGTCTCTGCTTTTTCTGCTTAATACCTCACTTTATTCAAACCTGGATATATAGACATGTAGGGATGTGTTGGTTGTAAGGAGGCAGAAAAAGAGTGAAATATTCAATATATAGTTGCTCTTACATGCAGACATTGCTTTTAAGGGTGAACAAAAGGCTATATTATGGCTGACAGGAGTTCAGAAAATTGCAATGGTGGGCAGTGAGCAAAACACCACATTGGTATGAGTATTCTTAATATGTCTTGTGCAACACTAGTAAAAAGCCAGCAATATACCACACACTGCAAGATGATTGCAAACATCCTTTATAATCCTATGTAGGTCTAGTGGTGGAGCTGAGAGGTGAAGAAAGAATAAGAAGTATTAGGACCCTGAGGAAGACATTGAGCTGGAGCCTCACTCTGCCATGCCTATGCCCTGCATCATAACCTCCCCAATTGAGAAAAAGAAGGTGAGGTAGTAAATACCTGAAAAAAACCCTGAAAAATATAGGGGTTTGGGAGCTCTCCCTTTTGAGAGGAATGGAGGGCCCAGGATCCTGACTAGACTCAACCTGCAGCTCATTGTCATCTTTGAAAGGTCATGGGAATCACGAGAGGTGCCTGAGAACTGGAAGAAAGAAAAAGTCACCCCAAGTCTTCAAAAAGGGCAAGAAGGAGAACTCAGGGAGCTACCAACCAGTCAAGTAAGCCTCAGCTCAGTCCCTGGAATGGTGATGGAGCAGAGAGGGAAGTGGTGGATCTTGTTTATCTAAACTTCAGCAGGGTTTTGAACACTGTATCTCACAATATCCTGATAGACAAACTCAGGAAGCGTGGACTAGATGAGTGGACAGTGAGGTGGATTGAGAACTGCCTGAATGACAGATCCCAAAGGATCAAGGATCCCTGTGGCCCAAGGTCTAATTGAAGGCCTGTCACTAGTGGTGCCCCCAAAGGTTCAATACTGGGCCCAGTATTATTTAACTGATTCGTCACTGCCTTGGAGGAAGGGGCAGAGGCCTCCTCAGGGAGTTCACTGACGGCACAGAGCTGGCAGGAGAGGCCGACACCCCCGAGAGCTGTGCAGCCCTTCAGAAGGGCCTTGGCAGGCTGGAGAGATGGGCAGAGGAAGGGGCTGAAATTCAGCAAAGGCAAATGCAGGGTCCTGCACTGGGGAAGGACAGCCCCAGGCACCAGCACAGGCTGGGGGCCGACCTGCTGGAGCAGCTCTGCAGAGAAGGGCCTGGGGCTCCTGGTGGGCACTGAGCTGTCCATGAGCCAGCAGTGCCCTGGGGCCAGGGGGGCCAGCGGGATCCTGGGGTGCAGCAGGGAGAGCATTGCCAGCAGGTCAGGGAGGGGATCCTGCCCCTCCTCTCAGCCCCAGTGCAGCGGGTCTGGAGTGCTGTGTCCAGTTCTGGCTCCTCAGGACAAAAGAGACCTGGAGATTCTGGAGTGGGTCCAGCAGAGAGCAGCAAAGACAGCTGAGGGACTGGAGCATCTCTCTTATGAGACTGAGGGAGCTGGGCCTGTTCAGCCCCGAGAAGAGACAACTGAGAGGGGAACTCATCAGAGTCTGTAAGTATTTGAAGGGAAGGTATCAACAGGAGCCAGGCTCTTCTCAGGATTGCCAAGTTTAGGACAAGAGGCAACAGGCAGAGACTGATGCACAGCAGGTTCCACCTGATTATGTGGAAGAACTTCCCTGTGAAGAGACCAAGCATGGCACAGATTACCCAGAGAGGTCATGGAGTCTCCCTCACTGGAAATGTTCGAGCCATCTGGGCACAATCCTGTGTCATGTGCTCTGGGACGGCCTGGCTTGAGCCAGATGACCTTTCAGCCTTACCCATTCTGTGATTCTGTGAGATTGCTGTGCCACCACAAAAAAGATTCACAAGCTCTAGGTCCACGAAGGGAGCAGACAGAAAACTGCAATTCTAACAACTTCTGACACCAGAGGATGAGCAGGGTATGGAAAATCAACACATCAGAAGGGCTTTGTTTACCTCAGTCACAGACAAACTCAAACAAGGCTTCATTTGCATTTGCACAAACAGCAGAGTGTGCTACAATAAGCTTTTCTAAATTGATTAGCTGGAGGAGGGGAAAGCAGACCTTCGCATACAGTTGCTTTGAAGATTCATTTGTAAGCAGGGAGGGATGCGATGAGACATTGTATGAAGAGATCCAGAGGAGGGGCATCCGCGCTGCTCCAGAGGACTCTGCCTTGGGAGAGCCCACAGAGCTAATCCTCAGCTACCAAGGCAGTTTTTGCTGAAGTGCTTGGGGAACAGACTCGTTTTTGACACAAGTTTACCATGCTAATTTGATGCTTTCATAGAAGCAGCTCCATCTCCGTAATCAAGAGCTTTTCTCTTTGCTTTTGGGTTTTGATTTTAAGCTTGTCTAGCCACAGTAGTTTGAAATTTAGAGTACATCAGCATGAGGGATGTAATACATTCAACTGATGTTGCAGATAAGCTGTATGTAAACAGACAAGTCTGGGAATCTATGGGGTCATGGTGAAGTGCTAGGAACAAAGGGAAAAACTTCATGGGGAGGGATTATTCACTGGTTTCTGACAGAGTTTAAAGCTGAGAGAATCAGCTTCTTTGAAAAAGTCTCACATCATCATATGTGTCTCTTCTGATAAAAACATCAGGTAACCCTATGTTCCAGATGTAAAGTACTCAGCTTGCTTATTGACTGCACAGTGGCAAATGCTTCATTAAAGCTGGTTTCTAGCTGTATCTCAGAAACTGAATGTTCATTTAAGTGAAAAGTGACCTGAAACCATTGCTACTGAGTAATCTGACCTCATGTGGGAAAGCCTGTTCAAGTCATCAGACAGATTGCAACAACATATCTGAGAGGTGGAAGATAAAACTCAACTACAGCTGGCTTGGCAAAAAGTGTTCTCACAGGAACATATTGCTCCATGAACACTGCCATTCATAGAAACAGACCAGCTTTAAGCATGGTTTCTAGGATGCAGGGGAGTCTGGGGACCAGACAAACATCCCTTCTTGAAAGCAAGATTTTAAATTGTTTGCTGAACTGAGATGGACCAATCAACCCAAGCCAGAAGAGTGTAATCCCCCAAGGAAACTGCCATGCATACAGCTGGTCTTCATGGCAAGAAGGGGAGCCTGAACTTGTGGCTCCTGCATACCAACAAACTTTTCTAAGTAATTAGCTCAAGACCATTAGTTTCTTAATTGGTTAGCTACTCTTTCCTTCTTAGATCTGCAAATGAGAGGGTAAATTTTCCTGTGATAGGAAACTCAGCTATAATGTTATATCCTAAGAAGAGTAGTTTCAAAGTGTTTGTTTTTCTCTTGAGACCTGATGAGACAGAATCTAATAGTTTTAATCTCTATGAGTTCAGGAACTCAATGACCTTTTTATGTATCTATATGAAAGCTCATTCACCAGGCAGGTGGTCCTACACCCTTTCATCTCTAATCTATAACTTTTCATTGGAACTACATTTCACTGCTCTAGTTCCAGCACCTCTAGGTGAGCATTTCATTTCAATCAAGGTAATTTCCAGATAGTGATAGTTTTCATCCCCCTACTTTTACCCTGATTAATAGAAATTCTGATGAAAGATCAGGGAAAAAAAATCTGTTAGTGTTAAATTACTTCCTTTTTTATAGCAAGCTGGTTACATTAAGCAGAAAAGATACTAAACTGCCACACTGACATTGAACAGCAAGCTGAATTAGACTTTCTTTTTGAAAAAAAAGAATCAGCAGAAATGAATTTATATTTCGTTAAACGTTGCATATGTGCAAATATTCTTAGTATTCTGTGAGCAGGCACTTCAGTAAACCTACAGCACACTATAATACCTCAGCAGCATCTGAATGGGAAGAGCACAGGAAAAGGAGTTATGGGTGCAAAATATTCTTGGACAGAAATCATCATTTCCCTGTACAATTACATAGTTTATTACAGCTGATTTTTCATGCAATTAGTAAATTAGATCAGGATGTTCTAAGTTTCTTTTTTCAGCAATCTGCAAAATATTAAAAGCAATAAAATAACAAATCCAGACATTTATACTGAAGTGCCTATGGGGCAAGTTGCCATATTTCAGGCTTACTCAGGACTTTATTGCCAAATCCCAAATTATAGGACTCTGACATAAAATGAATCCTTTTAGTGCAGCTGTGTTTATTTTAGTAAAGAGTATGCCTAGGTTTGTGCATTAGTTCAGACGATAAACGTGCTTTTGAAGGCAGATTGTGCAGTTGCTGCCACTTAGCATGCTTTGATTCATATGATGGAAAAGCCTCAGAGGATACTTTTACAATTCACCAGATTCTTTTCAAATTAAATCAAACTGGATGATAGGGTTGAGAAACGCATTTACTGTCCTCCAGCTGCTATGACCATTTTGTCCTTTGGACCAGAACTGAGCTAGTTTGAAGTAAAACTCACCTGAAATGGGAAAAAAAATTGTCCTCAATGAGTCCTCAGCACCATCTGGATCTCTTCCTATGGCACTGAAGTTCTTGCACGTGTAGGTACAGCCTCCAGAGACCTACAGTAAGCACTGCAAGTTCCTTTCCATTCTTCATAAGGAAAAACATCCCAGCCTCATTGTACTGTGGGTTTCCCAGGCAAGTGCTTTTGAGCCTCTGATGTACAATTGAGAACATAAATTGTCTAACAACTAAACCACAGAGAAGTTTAATGTGATCTTTCCCAAATAGCAATTAACCTAATATTACCCTACAAAAGCACCAATGACATTTCAAACCAGGCTGGTGTATGTCATTAGAACAACATTGCTTATGTCACATCATATTCACTGGCTTGCATGAAAACCCCTGGAAACAAATATCTCCCTTTTGTCTTTATTTTAGACTGTAAGGCCACTGGTTTAGGGACCACAACATGGCGATATGAGAGTGGAAATCCCCATTCTGTTCATGGCTTGTACTTGCTGTTGTTTATCAATTCAGCAACATCACCTCCATGTGCATGCTCTTCACAAAAGCTAAGCATATTGGTCCACACATTTGGCAATTAGGGATTTCCATCTCTTGTTAAGTTATGCACTCTTTCTGAAGTGCCTCACAAGGACAGTGAGTCTCAGTAATACAAAACCTCTTACAACAGATAATGGCATTACTTCAATGTAAAGTACCTTGACTTTAAAATATTTTAAATTTAAATTTGAAATCGAACCATAAAAGTTGTACAGGATATTTTAAGTCAAGTATAAGCTCTGATGCTATGACCTTAGGCTTATCTATATAATTTTGAGATTTTATTTATTTTGGTTGAGGATAATAAATAATGGGAGGTAGAGCTAGTTTCCATGCAGCCAGATAATCATTAGTGCTCACAAGAACAGAGTTCAAGTGAATGTCACCCCTTAACCCTGTATCCCCTCGGGGAAGTTTAGTTGTTAACATAGTCTCAAACAAGTGCAAAGTAGTACGTAGCACATACAAATTGCATAGTTATGTAATTATGCAAACGACATTGCATGAAATATGTCATCCATAAGAGAAAAAATACCACTAAGCCTTGTGGAAAAGAGTTTCCTGGTTTTAGAGGAACTAAATTTGGATGCCTAATCTAAACACCAAGGTAGCCATTATCTGATTCTGTTTATGATCTAAGCAGGGAATAATTGCACCTGTCTCTGCTGAGGAACAAGATAATTTTCATAGTGGGTGGAAGCCAGTGATATGCTGGGAGGGATTAGGAAATACATGAGCTGGATGGCAAAGTCTTTGATCCTGAATGGAAACAGAAGGAGACCTTGGCACATCAGAGTAAGGAGTTTCCCACCAGCCAGGACTTTGAGGACATGCTGTGTAGACCATATTCAAGTCCTTGCCCACACAGAGTAGAGCCACTTTTATACCTTGCCAACAGACATATTTCACAGGCTTTTCTGGATTTGATGCAAGGATAGAACCAGTCTTGAGTTTCCTGAGTTCCCATTGGCTACATTTTTATAAGCCTGTGACCTGTTACTCAATTTTGACATTGCAAATGTACAGGTCACTTTGGTTTTATATGTGTGTGACATAGTAAGCTTTAAGGGGATGACACTGGAGTGCTCTAGCAAAGCCCACCACACCAATACAACCCTCTATGGTATCTGTAAAGTAGCAGGGTGTTCCACTTTAATGCCAGGGCCAGCCTGGGAGTTGGTAATGCAAGAACGCCTGTGTAAGAGGCGTCTTTCACCATGAAGCAGCACAGGACTGACCCCAGGAAGTTGTAGGAAAGTGAGAAGAAAATGCTAAAATGGAATGTCTGAAAACAGAATGTCCTCCCAGGAGTTCTTAAGAATAACAAAGCAGAGGCAGGACTTATGCCTGCCTGTCATTTATCTTAAATCATAGCTATTCCCTGACAACACAAGATCAATTTGCAATGCTTTGGAGATTCAGTGTGTTTGCTTTGCTTGTTTTCTCTGTATTTGGAGAATATAAATGAGGATAGGAAAAAGACAAAATTTTCAGAGGAAATCTTGTTCCCAAAGCAGAGACCAAGCAACTGGAATAAAAAAGCTTTTCTTTTTTTCTTTTTAGTAAGGGATAAGGTGGTATTACAGAGCCATGAACAAAACAGCTCTATGTAAACTGAACTTAACAGAGCCTGATGGGCCAGTCAGGTGTATAAACATGTAGAATCAGAAATCTGCTTACACAGAAACAGAAATGATGGCATTGAAAAACTTTTCAGAGAATGCATTATTGCTGAAAGGCAGGTACAGAGTTTAATCCAGACTGGGAAAACTGCCTGCACTTTTGGTTTTCTAATGAAGGAACCTGCTGGTGGCAAAGTAGGAGTTATTTCAAGCCTAGACACGTAGATGCAGGGAGCAGAAGTTGCTTATGAGAGGTAGGTGAAATTGCTGAAGAACATTAGGACTGGTTGGGAGTTATGGCTGAAATAAATAGCTGTGGGAAAAATAAATGATGATATCCTACAAGGAGAATTGGTCATGCTCATCTTACAGAGAAGACTCATATGCTGAGGAATTACTTCACTTTTTTTTGAAAGTGCAAAATGTTCACACAGTAACAGAAGATCCCAAGATGTACATTATCTACAGCAAGAGTGGAAAGCTTAGACCACTTTATCATTATACTACAAGAGGATTTGATTTATTCTGTGTAGAGAGACTTCATGATGAATACTTAACATCTTTTGAAAGATGCAGTGTCAAAACCACTAGAACTTCTAGAAAAAAAGATGAAAGAGAGGGTCATGGAAATGTCTGTTAAACTTTTGTAATGGGTTACAGTTCTAACCGGGCGGAAACACCAAAAATATAGTGGTTTCACGTTCTCTGTATTTGTTTTGTTAAATTTAGTGGTGGTCTATCTTCCCACTATGGAATAGGATTAGAAGAAAGGCAAAACAGGCTTAACTTCAAGATATAAACAGATTTTTAACACACATAATGCAGTATGTCACACACACAAAAACACACACTCACACTTTGATCAGAAGGCATGAACTAAAACTCTACTTTATTTGAAAGTTTGACTCCAATATATAGTATCTCTAAAAAGACCAGGGATTGGGGGAGAAGGTTGACACCTCTCCCCATCCCACTGGTCAGAACAACTGTCCATCAGCTGTCCATATCTCTAAGAACAGGAATGTAAACTACCTTGAAGTTATGATAAACGTTTGCCAGTGTTTACAGACCAGAGCATGAGAAAGAACCNCTCCATTACCATAAATTAAGGAGATTTACAGCCTAGAACTAAGGCAACTTGTCATCTCTTCCACTTAAGAAGTTGCTCTTCCTTTACTGATTTTGATATCTTCATATCATCCCTTTGCATACCTCCAATTTGGCCTTTTCTCTCTCTTTGAGAAAGGTTAGAGTTTAAAAAAGTCTCAATCTGTGTTAGGAAAGAGTTAATATTTTCCTGCCTGGGCTGCAGATGGCCACGTGGTCTCTGCCACGGCATCTCTGAAAACCTCAAATCCACGAGGTGTAGAAAAGCTCAGAAATGGTGGCCCGGATCTTCTCTCCCCTCCACCCCTCGGTCTCATGGGGTGGGTTTGGCCCAGCCTGGGCTCGGTGCTGCTCTCCGGGGCCCCAGGGGGGATCATCTCCCTCGGCCCGGCCGGCAGCGCGGTGCAGGCCGTAGGATGGGCTGGATGTCAGCAGCCGTGGCTCCCCTTTCTCTGCCGGCATCTGCCGGGCTCGGGGACCAGCTCGGCTCCAGCCAGGGCCAGCCCTGGCACAGCCGCCCCAGCCCGGCCCCGGGGGCGGTGGGGCCTGAGCCGGGCCCTGCTGCTGCCCCACCCGCGATGTTACCTCATGGCAGGCCCACAGCAAAAGAGGAAACTTTCCCAAAATCCCACCTGTATTTAAGCCGTGTGTCCCAGAGGTGTGTACTTGTATCCAACTGGCCAACCTGGCTGTCAGTTTTAAAGCAGATCACTAATTGGTTTTTACCATTCATTCCAAACCAATACAACTTTCTAGTTCTGCTAAGGGGATAAAGTGTAAGGAGACCCTTATTTATACAGAGAAACTGTAACAGTGTAAAGCCAGCTTTCAGTTAGTAGGGGGGGAAAATACACCTCAGTGGGGGACTAGAAAAAAGGCAAGAGAAAATTATTTAGGACTCATCCAGAGAGTTTAAGAAGAAACTAAATTATGAAGACCTGTGCAGCTAAACTCGAAAACTCAACACCTTTTACTATTCTGAAGCTGAAACTAGAACAGGTGCTGCAAATCCTGTCAATCTTTGTAGTGGTTTTGTGAGGTGGGCAGATGGGTCCATTATAAAATCATCAGCTTGTACACAGCATTTCAGTACAGCTCAGTTATGACCAGTGTATCTATTCCCGTGTTTCAATTCCCACTTATTTCCTTTGTAGTGAATGGAGCACAAATGCAGAGACACAGCAATTAAATTGTCATTCACAAAGGCTGGAATTGAAGCACATCTTTCCAACAGGGGCATCTATGTCTGCACTCACATCATTACTAGATCCTTCACTGTTTCCTTTTCAGTGGTTTTACAGTTGCCTAATAATTAGATATTCAGTTAACTGTTCAAAAACCTCCTGGAAACATGATGTGAAAGAATAAATGAGAAAGTAGTACATCTGTCTGAGGAAATGCAGCAAAAGCCAAACTCCATCTGTCTGCAGTCATCTGCCTGGACATTGGATGTAGATTGTCTGAAAGCCACACACTTGCAGAATAAGTAGATCTGCACATCAGTTAGCACACCAGAGCTGAGCACATTAGTTTGCTACCAAGAAAATGTGCTGTTCCAGCCTTTTGGTCAGCCCTGCCTCATGTGCCATTAGCCCTGGCCACAGAGACTTGCCCAGATGAAATTTGTTCCTGAAATCTGTCCCAGCAAACCACCAAAAATTATCTTAGTTTCTTAAGCTATGATTAGATGTTGAATTCCCCTCGCACTGACATTCCACTCGAGCAAATTTTGCCTTTGTAGCTAGATAGGAATAGTCTTTCCATATGTAACAGGTTTTCATTAATCATTTTTACTGGTGTCCTTTCAAAATTACAGCCCCCAGCAGATCTCCAATTAACACCTGGTGACAGTTGTTATAAAATCTGTTCCTGCATGCAAGAATTGACTGGCCAAAAAGGACAAAGATACCGGCAATGCCACACAAATAAAGGTGGCAGGTCAGGTCCAGAGTGAATAACAGCAGCATCCTTCAGGCTAGGTAGGGAAGGGAAGGACAGGGAACACAAGCACAGTGAAATTGAGGGGCAGATAGGGAATAACTGATAAGAACACATGGAGAAAGGACAGATGATCCTGAGGTTCATAAACCCTTCTGTATTTCTCGAGGCTTAGAAGCATTCAGGCAGAAGCAGGAGCTAATTTTATTTTAAAAGGTGCTATCTTGGCATTACAGAAATAGACTGGTCTCTGACTGGCATTACATTAATCAGCCTCACTATCATTGCTATAACAAAACTCATCTCTGTAGCTATATAGGGTATGGCTATAGATATGCAGAATTTGGCTCCAGCAGAGGATGGTCAGGGAGTACTGCAGCAGCTGATTTTCTAACTGCAGTAGAGCCATGCCTGTATTTATCCATTTTGCTGAGCTCTGTGCCCTGCTCCTCAGAAAATCTTCCTTTGCCATATCCCAGTATGACAGATCAATCAAAAGATCTGCTTCTTGGTGATAGTGCTGCACAAAATACAGGTGCAGTACAAGAGATGGTATCAAGGAGTTGCTTAGTCATCTTGGTTTGCTCAAAGTCTGTAAAGTAACAATGAAGAAGCTAATTAATTGGAGGCAATTAGTGCAGGTATCTGTGCAAGGAAGAAAATTTTACAAAATGAAACAGATCAACTTTGGATGATCCAAATGAGTTACACATTTGACTTCATAGGAAGAATTCAGTTTGATACGAAGACATTTTCACGGAGGCATTCACAAATGCCTGAACTCTGTTTTTAGTTAGCAAATGCTAAGGCGGTCCTTAGGAAGAGTTCATTTGGACACCTGCCTGGGATTCAGATGCCTAAACACAGACAACCCATGCTGTTTGGGTGCTTTGGAAACCCCTGGACCAGTCCCTAGTACATGCTCCAAGGAGTTCTCCTGGACCTCTCAGGAAATGGCCAGTCTTGGCCAGACATCTGGGAGACCAAGGGGCACCTCAGAGGGCCCTCAGAACTGTGGGCAACTGAGAACTGTCAGTAATGGCCTTGCTGAAGTTATTTTGACTGTCTTGTGTTCAAGAAATGACTGGATGTCGCACTCAGTGCCACAGCCTAGTTGAGCTTTGGTCAAGGGTTGAACTTGATGATGCCAGAGGCTTTTTCAACCTAATTGATTCTGTGATCTAAAATAATATTCTGTATCTGTTTATATGAATACATAGCAAGGCTTTATGCTTAAATGTGCATACAAATAAGGTTCTTGAAAGTAGATAGTCTCTGTGAGCTGAAGTTCCAGTTATGTAAAGAAGGTCATTTCCTGTATCTTTAAATCCATGAACTTTTTATTTGTTAAAAAAAAAAAGGCAGCGAACAAAACCCCTAAGAAATCCATCTTTGCACACAAGTTATTTGTATTTCTGAGTTTTATAAATGAGCTCTCCACATGAGTCTCCATTAAGTTTTTAGTTCAGATCAGGAATGCCTTTCCAAAGCCACATCTCTCAGTTTTTCCCAATCAACATGCCTTGCTTTTCCCCTTGATCTACACTCTCATTGTATGTTTCAGGATCACTAGACTGAGATTGTGGACATAACGAGGGGTTAATAACTCAGTAACTGGAGAAATATTTAAGTACTGTTTTTCAAAAGCTGTGGTGTAACAAGAAACTAAGAAAGTATCGAGCAGAGAGACCTTCCAAAGTAGAAAGAATCTTCAGAACAAAATTCAAGTTTATCTAATGGTTACTGTAAATTGAATCACTAGCAAGCACAGCAGGGAATCAAGCAAGCAAACATCCAGATTAATATGTTGTATGAAATATTAATGACTAAATAGTGAATAGCATCTTCGTAGCTTTTTTTGGCAGAACTGTGAACTACATGGTCAATGGAACAGGATATAAATACAAAACCTGGTTTTTAATAAGACATTTGAAACATTTTGAAATATTCTTACATTCATTGGTTTGGACATACTCGGGGTACCACATTTTATCTACCAATAATACCACACTGAGACACCTGACATGGTATTTCCACTATCTTCCCATTTGGAAAAATGAAGGGAGCGTGTGTTAGTTTTACAAAAAATAACAGTATTTTTCCTTGAGGATGGGACAGCAATCTCTTCTTTTATAAACCAACCTCAGAGACCTCCAGTACTTATAGTCTCACATTCAAGGCTGCAGAACCCACTTTTTAAGCATCACTAGAGGTCAACAAGTGCTGAAAAGAATTGTTAGTTAATTTGAGTTCCATATGAGGAGCATAGCAGGGAAACATGTTGAGAAATCACATAGCCTGTCTTCTTGACTAAGGCTCTGGACAGAGACTTTGGAAATTCAAAAAGAGCAGCACACTGAGCCAAAATCTGCTGTTTGTAATGTGGGCATCAATATGTGCCTTGATGTCATAAAATCCAGACAATAACCAATTTCTCAGTTCATGGGAGGAGCCCACGGAGGAGAAACACATATACCTAAGGCAATGCACTAAGGAGCCTCATGATATTGTCTAGAAACACTGAAGGAGATCCAAACTGGGAAAATGCAGAAGAGCAAATCTGATGAATCATACACTGCAGGACAGATACTACATGGGAGAAAGGGAACAGAAAGGTAGCAAGGCTGAAAAAGATCTGAGTAGTATACACAGGAAGAAGGGCTAGAACTGGGATTGCAGTATTCAGTAACAACAACAACAAAAAGCCCAAACTAAAAGCCAGTGCAATTTGCAGCTCTTTTATTAGGTGCTCCACTGAGTGCAGTCTGTAATAGAGTTTAGGAGCAGGAAGGCAGCAGGGCCCCACTGGGGATCCCATGGGTTTACCAAGTCCACCTGGGAGATGGCAGGGGTTGGGTGGCCCTTCCTGATGGCATATTCCTGAAAGCACACCTCAAACACTGCCATCAGGCTACCTTCATGCCAGGATGAATTGGAAGGGATCCAGACAAAAGCAAGACAAATGGCAAAGAGCTGGAGGGAACGACTTCAAAGGAAAGATTAAATGAGTTAAAATATGCATAGCATGGCTAAGGAACCACTGTCGGTCAGGAGACAGGGAATATAGTAACTATAAGCCATTCTTAGGCAGAGGTATAAATGAAAAGGTCTATCATTGACAGTAAATAGGCAGGAGAAAGAATTTGTCATCTTATTAATACTCTTCTCCTTCAATTTTTGCTCTATACATGGTAGCTTTACCATATCACCATGGGATGCCAGCAGCAGGAAAGACACAAGCACTGAAAAAAAACAGTCTTTCTTACTAGTGCACTTTGAATTCCATTTTATAATTCATTTAATTGCCTCCTCTCCTTTCTTACTGCTCTAGGCCAGGCTCATCATCACACAGGACTAAGGAACCAGTTCTCTCTGAAATCAAGATTATATCAATAAGGCACGTTCAAAATAATTTATGAACATTTCCAGTACTGTTACAAGATTATTCTTTTTTCTATGCCTTGTTACTGCAGGACCAAACAGCCTTTGAATTCCTTGGGCTCCTGTAACTTCAATGAAATAATAAATTATATCACGATTTTTCATGAGAATTTCTCCTACCATCTGTTTTTTCTTGTCATTGTTTTTGATATTGTTTGGGGTTTTTTTCTGTTCTGTCTTAGGGGCACAGGCAGAGACATCTGAAAACAGATTCATCCAAGTCCCACATGTCAGAAGGAGAGTCCTTGTCCTAGCATCAGGATCCCATTTAGGTAGATTGTAGCCACTCAGGGAGGACAGACTCCAACTGTGCTTTCTACCTATGAAATTTGTGCCTAGGACAATTCTTTCCTTGTTATTCCCCTATGTCCAAATGCTAATTTTTCAACAGCCACCTTTTTACTGTTTTCATTACATCAGTTTCTGCTTTGATTACTAATGATGGTAAGCTTTTCCCAGTAAGGACTTTTTTCCCTAGTAAATCTTTTGAGAGTGTCACTCCCACTATACCTTTTCTTCCTTCTCACCCTTTACTCACTGGTGTAATTTATACAGCTCCTTTGTGTTATTTTTAACATCAGAAGGTCAGAACCTCGATTGCCTATAATCACACAAGTGAATGTTCAACTCTGAGGAAGGTTCTTTTGGATCATGGAAGACTGATATTCTTCTAGGCAGTAAAATTACCCCCAGTGATATGAAAGAGAAAGACGCTTTGCTAACAAGTCTTTTAAAAAGTATAAGTAAAGAGCATCTCATCCTTTATATTCAGCAGTCATTTGACCAAGAATTGAAAGAACTGAGAGAAACAAACATGACTGAATCACAGAAGTTACAGCTGTGCAGAGCTCAAACACTGGGAGTTGCTTTGTCTGCTCTATGCTCTACTCCTTATATTATCGAAGAGCTCCCTACACTACCATTTGCTTTCTTTTTCAGGTCAAAAACTCATTTCCATTCATAATGCAAAAAAGGAGTAACACAAACCAGGGCATGGAAAACTACATTTTAAACCAAAATAAGCCTGTGGAACTTATGACAAGTTCAAAATGTTTGAACATCTTTCACTAGAGTTAGCAGCTTGAGAAGTATGAAAGTATGAAAAAAATCATGGGAATCTATGGATTTTGATGAATTTCCCCATATAAAATTAGTTTTGAGTAAGCTGTTTATGGGAGTTAAATGGCATTTTGGCAAAGAACCTCTGTATGATACATATTTATACTTCTGTGCAATATCATGCATACATTACAACCAAATTGTATTTCACATTGCAATATTTTATATTGTCAAAAATGAGAATTTCTGGGGCTTTTATTTCATTTAGAAATGAAAATAGACAGAACTCTAATTTTTGCAGCATCTGGTAATACCTTTTTTCCCCCTTCTTGTTGCTTTCCTGGTGAGCAAGCAATCAGATTTTAAAAGGATAATCTTTTCCCAACCTTTGGCTATAGTTAACAATGCTACTTAGAGACAGCAGTTTGAAAAGTTACAGTATAATTGATGCAGCATGAAGTGAACCAAGAGGGCAAAGTTGATATGCAGATATTAACATAATCCACTCCTCACATTCCAGAGAAGTTCACATTCTTTCCCAGCATGTAATTTCCTTATTAAAAAATGCTTCTACCTTTAAAGTACTGTCCTTTCTTGGATGCACAAATGACAGCTTTTACATTCTGAAAGACACTCTGTAGTCTTCCCTGCTGTCATAGCCTGGACATTTGGAAGAGAAAAATGCCCAAGCTTGGGGTTTTATTTTGCACAAGGATCAGTCAGCCAACAGCAGCCTCCTCATGCAGCTGTTTCTACATACATACAGAGCCAAAGGCGAGAAAAACCTTTTAGCTTCCTGATAACATGTAAACATGCTCAAATCAGTTCTGCATTAGATTACTGATTCTCATTTATATTACTGCCTGAAAACATGTGAGAGTGGCTCAGAGGAGATGCTTTTTTTTTTTTTCCTTAAGTTTACTTAATTGTTTGAATAAGCAGACATAAAAGAGAAAGGGAAAATGAGTTTATTCTCTGAAGGGATGAATGCACTGCTAGCTTTCTAGTGGGGCACATTGTTTCCTCTCCACTGCAGGCAAACTTGTGCAATTACAAAATTCCAGAATAAAGTCAAAGGTTTTGAAACCACTTTGTTTGGGCACAATTTTAAGCTTTCAGGTGCCTGTTATTAGCACAGCCCTTTTCCAAATCGGACCATGCACTTGTGAAATGAATAGTATGGAAATACCTCATCTTTCCACGCTCCACACAGAATAAGCACTCACATCTGTGATATCTCACTGTCAAAAACAACAGGGCAAGTTTCTTCTGTTGCTTCAAACAGTTTCTTCATTCAGCATGGGCACCTGTGTGTGAAGAGGAAGGGAAATGCAGATGGGAAAATGAGTAAAGAAGTCAAGTGTGGCAGGGTTCCTCCTTCGGCATCTCTGGTGAATTCCTACCAGGAGATCACAGACAGTCAGAAAGCTCAGCAGCACTTCCTCAGATCTTCAGCTGTACTCACATGGCACATAGGTCCTGCAGTTGGATGTGGCTATTTGCCAGCTATACACGTCAGAGGAGAGCCTATAGGATCTCCTTCCTGACAGCTGTTTTTCAGAAATAGAGCCAGTGTTCATAACAGAAACAGGCAGATGCAGCGGCTGCTCAGCACATCAGAAATGAGGCCACTTGTATTTAAGAGCTTATAAATGGATTTGGTTTTCTAATTTCAGGACCTACATTTGGAGCAAAAATCCTAATTCATCATATGGTTCTCATTTTTAACCTCTCTGTAGACGTGCGGATCTTTAATTTTCCATTTCGTGCATACACATTATAATCTCTCTAAGTATAAACCAGTCAAATGATCTTCCTGTATATAAATTTAGTATTTCCTGATCAATGTATCTTTCATATGCATGAAAGAACTACCCTACTGCTACTGCAGACTCCTACATTTCCCTGTTCTTTTATTCAGCTGTATTGGATTTTCTTTGTTTTTTGAGCAGTCATACTCCTTTGACAGTATGTAGCTGTCATGGCTCTGTCTCACAGGTTTCTATACATCAGAGGCCAGCTTTAAAACTATTTTGACAGGTTAAAAGCTGGGATTTTTCCAGGGACAGGATGGAGAGAAGCAGGAATGAGAGAAGTGAAAAAGAGTATTCCTTGACACCCCCTAATCTCCTCAGTGCAGATGGCACTGTCATTTTCAAGTAGCTTCTGTGCACAACAGCCATTGCAAAAGAGTGAAAGTTGGAATGCTGAAAATAGTCTTTTTGGGAGATACATACATATCTGTATATGCATCTATCCAATATGCCCAGCTGTGAATGCATGAGCGGACAAATGAGCAAAGCTTACCTTCCTTTTTCCTCCCCCTGTCCATTCACTAAAATTTATTGTTTCCCAAGATGCTGCAGGCCACATTGTTAATTATTGTCTCTCTCTTCTGCACCTGAGGCATCACACTGGCTTAGAAAACAGCCTGCAAACAGATGGAGAGCTGCTGGAGATAAATCTGAAGGTATGTGAAAAAAAAAAAAAAGGATACAGACTTTATGATACTGCAGGCTCAGATGGTCTATTAATTTTCAATAATATTCTGGAAAGGAAGGAGGTCTCTACATGTTTTTAGGCTTAATTTGTTTTCAAAAAAAGGAGTTACAAGAGCCAATTACTTTTATGATTTCATCACAATCACTTATGCTTAAAGAATATTTATGGGAAAATATTCCAATCACCCCTGCATGAGCCTTGCTGTTTCTCAGACAACCCTTCCCCCAGCAGGCAGCTGTACATGCACTGTGCCTGACAGGACCAAGGCTGGCTGTCTTGCAGACCAGACAGAACTGCCAGCTTGGACTGGATGCTGCGTGCAGCCTCTTGCCTGCTGCCTTAATGCCACTGGCTCACCCCCAGCACCTACCCTTACAACCTGATTCTGCCACCCCCTTGCCACAGAAAGCCACAGCAGCCTGGAGCAGAGCTGTCCTTTACACGCCCAGCCTGCCTTCACCACACTTCCATGAGGCAATGTTCTGATGCAATCCCAAAAAAATGCTCCACTCCTTGATCCATCCTGGCAATTAACAAAAGCCACTGCAGTTGTTGAGATCAATTGGTTTTTCATCTTCCCAGGCTGACGATCAAAGGTGGTACAAACATAACAAGGAGGCAGGGACATCCCTAATGGTGCTCAAAGCTGTCCTGGCCTACTGAGGAGGGCACTGCAAAGGCACACAAAGCACAAGCATCCAGACCTACCTGAGGTACACCATGCCAGCTTCAAAACAGGTAGAAGGGTTTCCCTTTCATAAGTACCTCAATGTGATTATTTTCTGTGTAAAAGTACCCAAGAGATGTATCCAAAACCCATAAGCTCTTCTAATAGAGTCATCTTACCCTCTTCAAAGGGAAAACTATTGCTGCACATAAGGAACAGTTGCAGTTTCTAAATGGGGAAAAAAGTCTTTCAGACTTGGCTGCAAGTTCAGCTCAGTACATTAGCCAAATTACTTCAGAAAGGCAGTGGAAAAGGTATTAATAGATTTACCAAATGACTATCCAAAGAAATCCAGATATTTTAGCCAAGAAGCGAGAAAAAGCGAGCTCATTATACCACAACCAGATCTCTGATCCACAGAGGAACGAGGAAGAAAAGGTTATATCTAAAATGCAATAGCCACCCTTCCTTTTCCAGTGTTGGCATTGTGCATATTTTGTGGAGCAGAGTCTACTTGGTAGAGATGGGTACACAATTTGTCATGTGTTACACACAGTGTGTCAGGCTGTTATATGAATGTATAAAGGAACTCTGGAACTTAAGTACGCTATAATTTCCTCCAGTACCCAAATTCTGCATATAAGTATTCTGCAACCCAGCAGAGATTCTCAACTGCCATCGCTTCATGAAATTCTTGGTATAGAAACAACTAAATGCATAAAGTGTTGTATACGGTCCCATGCATTTAGCTTAGATAACAAAATTTACTGTCTCTCACTCTTTTAAAAAGAGTCATCAAGTATAATAATTATATCTCAAGGATCAGTCTGTATCATCATCACCTGCACTGTTTAACAAACAGTATATTGTTGCATGACCTTGGGATTCCTAGTCAGGGATTCTTAATCTGCCTTTTCTGCTGTAGTGCAGATGGTGCAAAATGTGAACATTTAAAGCCAGTAGGGCTGAATATGTCTCTAGCTCCCTCTCTCTTTGCCAAAGCAGTATCAAGGCCTCACATTCCATCTGCCCCATGAGTAAGAGTGGAGGTAAGGGTGGTTCCAGCTGAACCATCTTTCCCCTCGGTGTTGCAGAGGATGAGATGGGTAATGGGCCAGCGGTGGTGCTTAGCCAGAGCACTGCAGACTTAGCAAAAGCAGTGCTGCAAATAATACTAGCATTTGATCTGGGAAGGACAATCTATTCCAACACTATTTTAGATTCCTTTCTTTCTTCACTGAACCCTTTGTTTTACCTTGCACAACAGTTCTTTGGTAAAATGCAATTGCCTTCAATGAATTGCTTTTCTCAGCTGTCCCTGTAATTGTACTGAAAATTCAAGGTGATTTATTTGACCTGTAGCAGAGGTGTAAGATTAAGACCTTAGCTATTCTCCATTCTAACAGGAGTGTTTGCTCTGGTAGGATCAGTTCACTGATAGAGGCTTTTGGCTATGGAGAGACATAAAAGAAAGATGCTAGTATTTGGATACCTATCAGACACTAAGGTTTGTAGGCTGAGCTGAGAGCAAACTTGTCCAATGGTGATGATATATCACAGACTGTTCCCAGGCTGTCATAGGCCCAAAGACGCTTCTTCCATTTCTGCATTTTATGAGGCAAAATGAGAAAAGAGCTATGAAATCAATTCACACTCTCAAAATGGTGCTTTAGTCATGGGTCAAACAATTAGCCACATCTGCAAAGCGGCACATTTGCTGATTGCTAAATTCTCACCTCCAAGAACCTGGGCTAAATTTTAGTTTAAACACCTTGTTAGATGGAAAAAATGTTGCAATTGCACACCTAAATGCCAGGTATTGCAATGAACATATGAATAAAGGAAGGTTTTTTCTCTGGAAAAGAAAACTGTTATGGCTGAGGGTTCTGATCTGCTCTGTATCATTTGTATCCCCTCTTGCTGTTCCAAGATATTTCTATCCTTCAGAGCCACAAGATATTTCTGGTGAGAACTATATCTCAGCCAGAATTTATCTGTTAAGTTTTAACTCACACTTGGTACAAAAGCCTTTTACATCCCCACAAAATAAGATTTTGCCTCTAGCATCAATTATCATTTATCTAGCCTTTGAAGAAGCTGACAGGTCTGCATTGTCCTTCTCTCCTTTTTCATACATCTTGAAAGGTATTTGCCTTTCTTTCACCTCATGGCACCTCAACATTCTCCTCACTTCTCAATGATATTTGCTAACAAGGCTTTCAGACATCATCACCCAACTTTTAAAAATTCAGCAATGACACCCATACATGCAACCTGATTTAAAATTGTCTTGCTTAGCCAGTTCCTGACCCCTTATGCTACTAAGTAAGGTTACAATTTACCCACAGACTACTTATGCATGCATGTAAGACCTGGTGCAGTTACATAAGTGAAATATGGTAAGCAGTCTTCTAGTTCTGATAATTGACAATAGTAAGGCTTTGGCTAAAGTGCTGGTATTTACAAAATCTTTGGAGTTGTCAATCAACATTACAGATTTTGTTGTATGCCTCAAACGGATCATATAGGACACCCTTCTGCACAAGCCTGCCAATGACTCCAGTGACCTTGCCTGAACTCACCCAAGATTGATCAGCCCAAAAGCAGATTGAAAAACAAACAAACAAACAAAACCCCACAAGTTTTCTGTCATAGCAATTAGCAAAACAATCTTTTGGGTGATGATGTCAGCACAGGCTAGCATCTGCTCCTAGGAGGGGGAAAAAAAAGTGAATGGCAGACAGGAGTGAAATGTTTCAACAGAAAGGGAAGACTTGCTCTAAACTTCAAACAGGAGACACTGCTAAAAGGAAAGGAGAAAGGAAGAGCATGAGAAAAGCCTATGAGGGATGAAAGAAAGCTAACATGAAGGAAAAGGAAAGCAAGCAGGGAGGATAAAGACAGCTCCATGAAGTAGTTCTGCCAGGGGATCATGTCAAAACCAAAACCAGTGCAGCATTACAATGGCACTTTAGTAGAGGAGAGAAATCCAACCCAGTGGTAGCCAGGAGAGGACCCAGAGGTACATAAAGCCTTCATCGGATGGATGCAACTTGAACAAAACTGTAAGGAAAAGAAAAAAGTTTGCACTAATGTCTCATACATTCTCTCATAAAATCTGAACTTTCCCCAAATCAACACAGCCAAAATAGCTACTTGTAGTACTTACATGTAGTGCCTGCACCTGTCAATAAGAGTGATTATTAATTTTCTGTGCACAGGTCATGTATAAAGTCACGTAGTTTCTCTGTGATTTAGTTTCCCATCTATAAAGCTGCCACCTCTGCTTCATTAAAGGCAAAGAGGCAATAAATTGATAAGGAAGAGTATAAATAAAGAAGGACAAAGCAGATGATTTAATGGCAACATCAGGCTTAGGTCCAGATTAAAATAAAAAGCATATAAAACAGTGAAGCAGTTAACTGATGTATTTTATAATAAAAACATAAGCATCTTCCAAAATATATCTGAAAAGGGAACAGGAAAATTCAAAGTATCAGTATGAAAATTAATTCCTCTCTTTGTTGAAGGCTTTCACAGGCTCTGCTTCCCTGTTGCCTCCCCTCTAGTAAGATTTTCCCTTCTTTACTCTTCCTAATTGTCAAGGTTTAAAGGACACTGAAGAGCACAGGATAGGTTCATTAGAATTGCAAAATATGGCCGCATACTATTTGCAGCAGGGCACCATTTATCTCTGTTGCCACACCATACTGTGAGGTGGCACCAAAAACCAGACGCTGCAGTCCAGAGCTAGGGAATGCTAATCATCCTACATCAGACCCAAACCAGGCAGGATTCAAGGTTAACTGTGGTTGAGAACATCTGTTCCAGGCAATAAATGACTCCCAAAGGCAATTGGGAGTGCGCTTTAGATTTTGACATGACCAGCTTCTTTCTGTTGGCCTGGAAGACCTGGGTCAAATTCTTGTCCATTTGTGTCTACATAACCACTTCTGTCCCCTTCCTTCAATGGAGGGCACAACTACTTCTCCTCAGACTCTTTGAAGGCCACCAGGTTGTCCCCAATGGTAAAAAATGAACACAACCATGTCTTTTTTTGCTCAGTTGTGGCAAAGTAACAATATAAATTACAATTCCTGCACAGACCTCAGCAGCACAGTCTATGCATAAATACCATCCTGTAGTTTAGCTAAAGGAATCCATCCAGCCAGTTGCCCAGGTTCACCCTTAATGTTTTTCATATTAAATGCCGCACGTGCCCTGTCATACAGCAAAAACAAGCAGAACTGCAAAAGGCACTCAGTCAGCACCACATTGTGGTGCCAAAGCATAACTAAGAAGAAACTATGAGGCTGTCAGATCAGAGACTGCACATAAAGTTACTTTGGATTGGTCTAAGTCTGGAGTCCTGCTCTTATTGAAGTCAACAGCAAGCCTGCAGTTAATTGCAACAATAGTAAGATGTATTTTAGGGAGACACCATAAAGAGGTAGGCTGGATTATCTAATGACATATACGTATTTTACTAAATGTGTTACTTGTCAAGTTAATTAGTTACCCTGTAAATGAAAAGGTCAACCTTGCATAATATTTGCATCTCATCTTCCTGAGTCCAGTTTCCTGTGGATGGTAGGTGGAAAGAAATAAATTCTACTGAAGTTGTGAACAGCTGATAGGAACACTTCGGCAGGCAGAGAAAAATTTGAAAAAAAGCTGTTCAAGGCTGATCTGAAGCTAAGAACATGGAACATGTCCATCAGGAAGACACCAATCCCATAGCCACCAGCTCCATATTGTACAATTTGATTTGAATAGCTCTGCAGCCAAGCAATACATTGAAACTGTCAGTCACACTTTACACTTTTTCCACTGCTCTTGCTGCTCTTTACTAAGCCACATATGCAAGTCGAGGAGAGACAAGGCTCATGAAATCATTCCACTGCACCAAGGTGCCTCTTTTGACCCCAAGCTGCCCCTTTGTAGAGAAGAGCCACCTGATAAGCCACACTATTGTGTGCACACTCCATTGTGTGCATATTTCCCCCTATTTCTACAGCTGGAGGAGAAATCCATCACAATAGAACCATTCTACACCTCCAGCTCACTAATTTTGAAGATCTCAGAGTCTTGCAAATCTATAGCAGCCCTTTTCTTTTCCAACGCCTTTGTCATTTAGATATATCTGAAGTATGAATACTTGGCGCAATAACAAATGCTTGAAAGATATTGACAAAGCTATCAGAAAGAGGTTAAAGAAAAAGCATCAGAAGCCTTCTTGGGAAATATCAAACCAAACCAAACAAAATGTTTCAGGGCAGTCAGTAGATTAACCAGGAACTTTGGAATTTCTTTCTTTTTCGGTGAAACAGCTGGCTTTGTGTTTCAGTCTATAAACATCCTTTGCCAGAAGATGATCTTTAGAGACTCTTTGTCCTTGCTAAAGGGCTTTACTTAATGGGGTGTTACATGAAAAAGCATATCTGTCTTTCAGGAAAATGTGCCCTGCGGCCTCACTGAAACAGTTGCAATATCTAGAGGAAAAGAAAACCAGGATATGAAATATGTCCTGGCTATTGTAGCTTTAAATATATTTTAAGTTACTCTGCCAGGACTGAAACCTCTGGTGTCATAAATTTCCCAGCAACCTGTGTGCATTAAGTAGGTGTCAGGGGACCCTGCTCCCTTCAACAAGGACTCACATCTTCCAAGCAGCGAATCTCACTGTCAAAGGCTTGAGTCTTGCTTGCAGAAGCTGCCCAAGCCAGCTCTGAGCTCACTCTCCGGACAGGCTGTCCATTGCAGGGAAGCCACGGGATCCTGGGCCCTGGGGCTCATCCCCCTGCTCATGGGCTGACCCCCTGCAGCACTTCCACTGTGACTGACAAATGATCTGGAAATTTAAAGCCCTTACACCTAAATTGCAAAGGGTTACATCATTCTTCAAATGACAGGTCATTAGAAATACCTGAATTATGTTGGACTATTTCCTTTGTCAGCCAGGATAAGAACTTTGCACCCCACTTAGCTGGCCTATATGTAACAGGAGCAAGTAGATTGATTAAGATACAATATAAAGAAAGCTTAGCTTATAACTTGTATTTCAAAGCTCTTCATTCCCCATATGTTTAAACCAAAGTTTTAAATTCAGATGTTCTTAAAGATGCCTTTTTTTTTTTTCTGGTGCACATACAAGCTTATTAACAGGTAGCACTAGGAATCAGCTAGTCCATTATAAAGGAAGTAAACATATACTCAGTTCTAGGCTTGAAAGAAGACACACCCCCTCCATATATCTTTAATCAAGCAGGATGTTCCTGAATCCAAATGAATAGCAATGAATATGGCACTCATGTTTACTCTCCTCTACTCATGGTTCATCTAAGAAATGCCTCCTTCTGGCTCTGAGTTACCTGCCTTACCGGTCAGAAGGGATAATAACTCCTCTGTGTTACATCAACTCAATTATCTAGAAAGGAAAAAGAAAAATCTCCCAATTTACTCATAAGACTTGTGCAAGAGAGATCTAGGAGGTAGGAGTAAATTTTTAAATCTCTTCCTTATATGATCCTGGCTAAAAGCTCTCTCTTTCCCTACATGATTTTGACTTGGTTCAAGACTATCTGTCTTGTATGGAACTGCTGAAATTTTCTGGAACTATCGAAAATCCTGCAATTTGTACAATTGCAGAATTAACCTGAAAAGGTTTTGGTGTTTGGAAGGCAAATACTCTGTGTCAAATTCAGCATTTTACGAGGAATATTGAAATTCCTAGTGTTTACCTCAAGGGCCCTAGTAAGGGCCAACCTTTAAACCTAAATTACCTTTGAAGCCAGTAACCAACAATCCCATTTAGTACCTCTTCTACTGATTCAGCTCTGTGCTGTGCTATTTTCACCACACCAGCCCCAACTGTCCTATTCTTGAATTGTTTTCTGTCCTGCTCTTTAACATACATCTTGCTGTAGAAAGATAAAATGTGAACACCAGTGCAGACTTATTCTTAAAATAAATGCTCCCTTAATCAAAATTGGATGACTAACAAGCATAAAATTATGGCTCTAATACCACATATAATTGTTTCTCTCATTGCAAAGAGGCATACATCATTTGCATTGTGTTCCAGTAGTGTTTTATTCCCACTTTACCATAATCTAAATGAGCATACACAGCACAGACAAATGGAGATTCTAGCCCATCTTATGCATTTGCCTGGAGAGCACAATAATGTTTGTTGTGTATGCTTCTAAAAATCATGGTCCTATAAATAAATACATTAAAACATAAAGAAAAAGCAGTGGGCAATCTCACTGCCTGAGCAGTTTGAATCGTGAGATATACTTTTCACAAAGAAGGGATGTTTTTAAATTTTTTTTTCTGGACAGCAATTTTAATAAAGTATATTTGAAACTTACGTAAGCTATAGAATAAGTTTGTTGAAGAGAATTTAAACCTGTGGATATATTAGCTCAGCATGTGGGTACTGTCAACTGCACTTAGAGCTCAGACTAGATATTATTTTCTTCTGCCCACTCCTCATAATCTGGGATGCACTTAACAGTCCGAGCCAAGGACTGAGCTTTAAACAACTTTAAAAACTTATAAAAATGGCAACTGCCAGAGTATGTATTTCTTTCCTTGACCTTACTTCTGCAAAAAAGCTATAAGAATCTTTCTCCATCTGCAGCATCCTTCCCATTCCCAAAACCACCACAGCTGTGAAGTTCAATAATGCATAGTCCTTCAGGGAGAGCAAGCATGGCTTCACATGACAATATTTGCAAGAGCTGATTCCATTCCCATGATGACTTAACATCCTTTTCTGACCTTGTAGATCTGTGAGAAACTGGCACTTGAAACTCTGACATTTTTATAAGAGACAAGCTGATCCTATACCTAATTTTAGAGAGCTGTATAAAGCTCTTTTTCCTGTTCACAAGGATAACTCACTCAGCACAGCTGATCTTACTGTACAGAAGTATGAGGCTTTACAAGAGAAAAGATATGCATACTAAAATACAAGGCAAAATTCTCTTCTGTATTGTTAAAATCATTTATCTGTGACATATGTGGCATGAAGATGAAAATATGATATGGTCTAAAGGCTTTATTGTTATTTCACTTGGACTGAACTGCATTGCTTATGCTCAATGCACCATTTGTGAAACATGCTTTTCTGATTCTGCCCACAACCTAAGGCTACCATCCAAAAATCAAGGGAGCAGTACAATCTTGACACAGATTAACCTCAAAAATAAACTGTAGCTATATTAAAGAACTGTGAAATTCTACCTGGAGATTATTTGCTCAAAGAACAGGAACACGACAGCAATGGTAGGAGGATGAATTGAAGATGCCCCTGCTCATCATAGGGGTGTTAGTCTAGACAACCTTTAAATGTCCCTTCCAACCCAAACTATTCTATGATTCTATGTTTCTATGAATGATCCTCAGCAAAACAGAAGAGATAGATGGATGCTCTGCACAGCACATTAAACCTTTCAGCATAGTATCATTCCTCTTTTTCCATCAGTCTGTCTTGTGTGAATTTAGCACTTAAGGGAATAATATAATTACATATTTTACATATAAGTACAGTAACTATATTACATACTGGTAGGAGCATGTTCATCTGTGGAAATCAAGGATTCTATATTATTTATCCCGGTAAGCATTGTGCAGATAGTTTATTATCTGTATGTTCAGCTCTAATTATTGATTGAAATTCAGTGTTCTGCTGCTAGGGGTGGGTTTAATAGCATTCCTCTAGTATTTTAAACTTTACTACTTCTTTCCCACCAGCATAATACTAAAAAACATTATTTTGTCTTTACACACTCATGTTTCTGCATTCATTCTTATTTTTTCCTGGAGAGTCTGGTCTCTTTCCAGTAACCCCCCTCTTGTATACCAGAGTGGCATTCTGCTTTGACCACTAGTTCTGCCTCATTTGTTTCATCTTTTCTCACAAAGTATTCCCCTTTAGCTTACATGCTTTGTTTTTTTTTCTTCTCCTAAATTAATTTAAAATTCATTTCATCAGTCCTTGGTGTTTATCTAAGCTTAGCTTTTAGAGAAATCAGTTTTGTGTGTGTCTACATATGACATAGTGTCAAGACACTTATATGTCCAAGCACAATGTACTTAGTTTACTTTTCTTTGGCTATTCAGGACTGTCCATGCAGAAATATTGCACATTCATCAAGCCTGACTGCCTGGTCTTTAAGCAACAGCAATTGTTCTTTCCATATTACACATCCACAGAATCACAAAATGTTCTGAGTTGGAAGAGACCCACAAAGATCATCAGGTCCAACTGTTAAGTTAACAGGCCATACAGGGATTGAACCCCTGACCTTGGTATTATCAGCACCATTCTCTAAACAGCTGAGATAATTCCATTTAATTCTCCCTCCAACATTCTCCCAAAAATACAGAAAAACTGCTACGCTCTTTCTGTCTTTTGATGTTTCCCTAGCTGTTAACAAGATGTGAAAATAAAAAGATATTCTAAAGGTTTTTCTTACTTTACTGTATTGATTTATCTGGAATTTGTGAATGTCATTCATCTAGATCAGTTACTTTGGTAAAATGTAATGGTCAAAATGGTTCCATATACTTAACAGTGTGCTCTAGCATAATCATAAACCCTTTAATACCTTCTGTGAGAAAATACATTTTTATCTTCCAGATGTGACCTTCAGCTTTTGTCAGAAATGCCTATACAATGGAAGAGAAAAAAACATTGAGTTCTCTGAAATACATTCTGTAGTAACAAATAACTCTTATTCATGTTGCTTTATGACCTTGCAAGCTAGGTTTGACAGATAACTCTACATTTTCTATGCTTATAAAACCATTTCTTTTTACCATATTAATGCCATTAATTAGCATTATTATTACCAACATTAAAGTTTAAATTTTGCTTATAATCAATTTATCAATACCTTCAGCCTTCCTTGCAGCTACAAGAACTCTCCCTTTTTTATATGAAGTATTTTCTTCCTCCATAAATAATTTTATTGAGTGTGACGTAAAGTCTGGGTTATCTGGTCCAAGCAATCTGGCTTACACTTGGCATTCACATACTTTTCACACACGTAAGTGTACACTTTGAGAGCTTCTACCTTCTGCATCAGACCATTGCACAGAACAGAACCATCTGTAGCCATCTGTAATGACATATACAGAAAGGGGGAAATTCTAAATTTGCTTCACACTACCAGACCTGTGCATGTGATGTTGGGTGTTGTAAGAGGGAGCCTAAAGTTTGCAGGCCTAACAGCACTTCCTAGCAGTGGAGAGCACTGGAATAAGAGGATACATAACATACATGAGCCTGTTCATTCATGTAGTGCAAACTGACAGCTGTGAAACTCCATACTGTAGACAGAGATTGGCCCAATGTGTACGATATTACACACAAGGCAAGACTTGAATATTCCAATTCAGATTTTTTTCCACACTGATCAGGTACGAAGCACCTGTCTGGTGCTTTCCAACCTAAGCCTGTTGACAGATCCTGTGTTATTAGTTTTATATCATTTGACTAAATGTTCCCTGACAAATGTTTTTGTGGATATGCAGAGAGAACCTGGGTGTATAAATGTATCTGTGCAATGTACAGGGTCTGGAGAAACTAACTACACTACCAACAACAATGAAAGCAACAAAGTACACAAGGAGACAGTTCTTACTGTGAAATCTTACAACATGTCACATCACCATAAAAGACAAGCATTTGAGTATCCAAATTACAATACGTACTCATGTATATATATATGCTAAATAATGAGATTTGCACGGCTTTCTGCACAATTAGATAATTACCAGAGCAATAGCGAGTCCCTGTTTGAGACAGCTGCAATCAATGCAAGATTTTTCATTCCAGGCAGTGCCATTCTGTGAGTCTATGCCAGTTTGCACCGATGCCATTTGCACCCCCCATCAGTTCATGCTATCACCCTCGCTGTTTTTCTTTTACTGCTATTGTGCCTTTCATCTGCAGATCACTTCCCTTTCATGTACTGTCATCTCCACCTTTTTCCTTAGAATAGTACTTCACTTTATTGATTTAAACCTTGCAGCTCTCCCCACTTGCTTTGTCTAATTGGCTCTTAAAACCTTTTTCACAATGAAGTAACTAATTAAATTATTTTGATAAGTTTCCAAAATTCTCCTGAGGAAATTATTATAATTTCCTGAGGTTTGCATTATAATTTTCTTAGCTATTTTATTCAGGTAATTTTGGAGCATTTTTGCATTCATTGGGACAGAGATAAAGAAGCAAGTTTGGCTCTGTAAGAAAGCTAGCTTGGGAAACTGTTTCCAAAGAGTCCTATATATCAGCCTCTGACTAAGTAAAACAATATAACTAAATTGTCCTTGAAACAGAGACTAGAGTGTTCCAAACCCATGGAAAATCAGGTTATACTTACTCCTTCCTTCTCCCAGTTGATAGCTCATTGAATAATCAAATCTTTTATACAATCTGCCATATCTTCTGGGGCAGAGTTTGAAAGTACTTGTCCTCCCCAACAGTCTATATGCAGGGGAACTTTCCAGGTCAGATTGTGCTTGTAAAAAGATAAAAAGGGGTTAAAACAAGATGTCCTCTTGAAAAGGCTGAGGAGGAGGTGAGAGGAATCACCACCTACTTCTGTTCTGGTTCCCTTTAAAATGAAAAGATTGATTCTTCTATGTGTTTTTCTGTGAAGAGGCGGAGAAAGTTCCTACTTTGAGGGCTGTAAATTGTGTGGAGAGAAATGCATGCAGAGAAATGCACAGTTAAGCACGTAAGCCTCCAAGAGAGTAGGGATTTAAAACAAGAGTGAGTGCTTAGGGCTTTGCTTTTGCTGCCTCAGCTGGCTCAGTGCTTAGGGTTGTGCACACCATTGTGGATCATACAATCTTTTTTGCCATTCTATAGGAAACTTAAAACTTCAACCCAAGGCCACAGATATTGCTATGAGTCTCCAAATATTTTGTGGTACCAAAGTCCTTGTTTGCCCAAAGCTTAAATCTCTATAACTTATCAATAATTTAATTATTTCTTTCACACACGTAATACTGTATGCCTTTGATTGTTCAGACACGAGATGTTTCAGCAGCTGGAACAGAGCAGGATATACACGCAGGTACATGAATGTCAGAACTGTCAGGCAACATACTTACTGATGTACTGTATTTAAGTCCTCCTGCACCAATGGGCGCCAAACCTGGCAGGTGCTGAAACCATTGATGTGTGCCTCACCTGACTGCTTTTGTGCCTTACCATCATGTGCATGACACATCAGAAGTCATGCCTCCACCTGTTTAGTGGCCTTGCCACAGCTGTGACTTTCTCTTCTCATCCACAGCTCCCGTGACCACAGCCAGAATATTGCTCCCTGTGTGATACCCCTGATGCAGCAGCGGGCAGGGGAAAGGAGCAGGGCAGAGCTGCCAGATGCACTGGCATGCCTGGAAGCTCTAGGTCCTGCAAGAAGAGCACATTGTTCACAGTCTGTATTTCAGGAGTGGAGGGAAGAGCAAGGTTTCAAGCTTCCTGACATCCTTGTGCTCCAAAGTGCAGTATGATTTACAGGTGCCCTTCTCTCCCTGGTCAGATGCACAATCAACTCCATAGCCAGCAAGACAGAGCGAGATGTTAACTCTCCCCCTTCCACCACCCCTCCAAAACTCAGAGAAGCTTCACCCCAAGGCCCTAATGAGCAAATGCCAGCTGGGGTGACTTCCTCATGCATTGAGTCACCGTGTGGGCTGAACACTCATCCTCAAGTGTGATGAAACCACATACCTCTGAACTTTGACAACCAGTGCCAATAAAGTTATTGAGTGATCACGACCATTTTCTGTTAACTTTTTTTGTATGTTTCATTCACTATAAAGGCAATTTTAGCTCCTGAAGAAGGCATTTTAAGCAAAACTCAGAAATGTGACCTGGAAAGATCATATAAATGGGATTTTTTTTCTGTCATCTCTCTATGCTTTTGATTATTCTTGACATTCTATAATGTTAAGTTATTAATAGAAAGCATTTTGAAAATGTCATAATATCCTGAGTGTAATAAGAGAATACCAGAGCTAGAAAATATGCTTAAGAAATCAAGATTACATAGCAGACTCAAGAGGAAGAACTAAACAGGGCTTCACTGCAATGGAACTTAACAGCTACAAAAAGTGTGAACTGTGAGCTCAAGCTGGAAGCTGCAATTGAAATGTAAACCTTATTTATTGAAAGCAAGATGCTACATTAATAACATCAACTACAAAAGCTGTACACTTGTGGCATTATTGGATAGAGCAATTATGCTTTTTCACCCTTTCAAGTGAATCTAATTCAGATGATGTCCCCCCAGCTAACCCAAACATTCAAAGTCCTTGTACTTGATCCTTCAGTAGAGCATGAATTTGTTTTGGAATATTCTAGCTGAATAGATTTCTTTATCTCTTGCCTTTACATCTCATATATAAATTATTCTCATCTCTTTGCAGGTCTTCTGTGTCTTAACCCTGCACAGGTTAAAGGACTGGTACTGATGAATATATTAAAAGCTTTTCCAATTCTCATAAATTAAATCAGAATATTTACTAAAGATCAAAATCAATTCTTTCTTTTCTATGCTTGAACCTAAAGCATAGAGCAATTTCTGCTTTTATTTGTACAGAACACTTTTCTGACTATATCAATAGCTACCAATTTACCCCAGACTATGTGGAACAGAATTTGGCTCCTAGAACGGACCTGGGAGTATTTCAGGGGCTCAGCACCAGTCTGCATCACCCCTCCAGGAGGCACCAACCACTGACTCCTCTGGAATCTGGGGATGGTCAGAAAAGTCACAAACATGGCTAGAATTGATTTTGACTAGTATTGAAGCATAACTAAAGTTATACTAATAAAACCATGGAAATAAGATGATATGACCTGATGTAACTCTGGTGAAAATTTTAATGAGTTTTCCAAAAGATCAAGAAAAATTAGACTCTTAACATAGTCAATAAAATGGTTTGGAAGTATTTCCGAAATAAATGCATGAAGCAGAAAAATTTACAAATGACTAAGGCAATTTCTGTGGAGCTTTGGCCAAACTGACATTCTAACCATCCCATTCTAACAGTCCCTTGTTTAGGCATCGAAGGCAACCAATAAAAACCCAATGAAAAAATACCTTTTTCACTCTAGAACCCTAGCTTCTTGATTACAAAGAAGTGAAGCTAAGACTTTGGGTAACTAAAGGTGACTGGCCAGAGAAGAAAACACAGACAGTACCTAGTATCAATGTAATCTGACAGTCCCAGCTGCAGAAGGGCAAGGTCTGACACACTGCCACTGCCCCACGGTGGAATTAACATCCACAGCAATAAGCAAAACAACAGGGGTCCTAAAATCTCTACAGCAGAGAATACAGATTTTTTTTTTTTTCAGCTGATCCAAGCAAAAAGATTTGGCTGTAATTGCATGATGGGAGAAAGAACATCCTTTGAAGTTACCTGCCTACTTAGAAGCTGTTTTCTAAAATGGGTCATTTTTCTTCCAAATGTGACTGATCTGTTCCACATGAATGCAAATTCTTGCTTCTGCTTTGTTATTTGTCAAGAAAATTGCAATCAATATTATTTTAATCCACCTTTTATACAGTGTTGAACCTTTTATTTGTCTCAATGAATAAATAATTTGAACTGAGCACTTCCTGAGTATCTAAAAATAAAAAGCTGGATTCTCCTTTTCACTTTTAGGCTTTGAATTATGGACCATCCCAGTGCCTGGAAGCAACAGTTCTTAAATTATAAACAATGAATTATCTTCTTGCCTTTGTTATTAAAACCAAAAAGTAGACACATTTAGGAAACAAAAAAAAAATTAACATAATCAATAAAAGGTCTACGCAAATTGACATTCATATTTTCTTTTGGTTTTGGGTTTGGTTTTTTTTTTTTCAGCTTTTAAGTTAACATTTTCTGGACTTGATTGCATTAATATAGTTTTAGGCAAGACTGCTGTGTTGGATATACATATATACCAAACATTTACATTAACACTAACTGCAGTCATCACAAGTTATGGGAAATTTGTGTGTACCTACTGATGGAGAAGGTGAATTCCCATAATCCCAAAATCGTTAAATATACATAACAAAGGCAATTTTGGTAATGTTTTGGAAAAATATAAATATATGTCCTGTTACAATACATATTTCTGCACCCAGACTGACATTCCTCTTTTGAAGCGTTTTAGCAT
Source organism: Donacobius atricapilla (assembly GCA_013397315.1). Classification (NCBI taxonomy): domain Eukaryota; kingdom Metazoa; phylum Chordata; class Aves; order Passeriformes; family Mimidae; genus Donacobius; species Donacobius atricapilla. The sequence goes on along the minus strand of WBMY01015356.1, from coordinate 10,138 downwards.
CTGTAACAAGTAATATTTGTAACAGGTGAAAAGTAGGTCTTGAGAAAATCAAGCTGACATTTAGAGAGCTACATTTGGTGCAACTCAAATTCACTGCAGCTGCAGTATAACTAATCTGAGCACTGCCAAAGATGAGCTACTTATGTCTGTATACACACAGAACAATTTAAACTTCTCCACATTTAATTTCAAATAAAAGACAGTTTTACGGCTGATCAGTGCAGTGCACAGGATCTCAAGCATGACAAAACCATGAAATCTGAAGGAACTTCCATCACAAAAAGCCCATGAACACACCATTTTCTTCAAAACTGCTTCACAGCCCTCTCCACTAAACCCAAGTGTAATGTAGAAACTTGGTGTAGTCCTTCTTAATTATGTTGAATACCATTTTCAGATAAAATTTATACAAAGTTAGAGAGTCGATGCTTTCTACAGCACCTTATGTTTTTGATAGTGCTGGATAGAGGGGGCTGGGGGAATACAGGCAAAGATAGGACTGGAATTTTAGGACAAATTCTTGCTATAGAAAACATCTCTGTGCTAGCTTTTCCCCAGGTACTGCACAGCAGCTGAGCCACAAATGCTCAGCTCCTCTTTGGGCTTGGAAGGGTCACAGCCAGCACTGCCACCCCCTCAAGGATGGCATGGGAGCCACATTACTCACAGGGGCTACAAATTTCATCCATCAATTTAGGCTCAATGGGGTAGAGGAAAAAGAGACATTCAGGACTCAGTTGAGCCAAGTCAGTATTGGAAGATTTGACAGTTAGGGCACACTGGATTAAAGGATAGATCTCTTCTTAAATTATCCCCTTGAAGTCACTTTTTTACTGTCTCAAAGTCAGTTTTTACAAGACATTTATGGACCATGGGCTGTAGGGAAACATTTATGCCACTATAAGCTCAGTATAAGGGCAAAACAGCGCACTGATTCTTTTTAAAAATGGCATTGCTTACCTTGCTTACACTGGTGCTTGCCTTATCACATTTCAGTGCTGTCTCACAAAGAGTATGGCCTACAGTAAACTGGAAAAGCAATACAATAACGGTGGAAATAAAAACCAGAGAACTCTGTTGAAAAACATTTTTTCAGATGTTGTTTCTCATCATAAAAAACAAATTTCTATGTCCAGTCTTAGAAATTTTATATAATTCAGATGGTATTTTCAGATGTTTTTCCTGCTTTCCTTTTTTTTTTCCTTTTGCACAATTGTACTAGGGTGACTTTAGGATGCTTGCATCCCCAGTTGTCTGTTCTGCTGGATATTAAGTTCTGCACCTTTAAGACTGGTTCCCAGAGCCAAGAGGGGGAGAAGGAAAAGTGGTGGGATTTTTTCACGGCTGTATTCAAAAACATAGAGAAAAGAGCTCCACTCTCTCTCGGTGTGCTGTCTGCAGCACGGACAGCGGGAGAGCTCTCCTTTGCTTTTAGTTAGTTTTTTTAGCTAGCTGAGGCCAGAAGTTTTGGAAGTGTTCAGCTATTGCTCGGTCCAGGAACATCAGGACTATTGTCCAGGGGCCCCCCAGGCCGCGCTGCGGCCGGGACACCGGACCCGAGCCCCGGGAGGCTGAGAGAAAGCCAGGGATACATCCACGGAAAGGACTCTCCCACCCACAGGAGGATTTTCTGAATCTCCCATCTCTTCAGAACAACAGGAGGCTTCATTGTTTAATACTATTCATTTTCTCGTGTTTCTGAGTACTTTGCTTGTTAAATTAATAGTTTTTTCCACTTCTCTCAAAGGAGATTTATGTCTTCCGAACCAGCTGAGGGAGGGGCAGCTTGAATTTGCTTTATACAGGAGACCACTTCAAAAGTTTCCTCCCAAACTTGCCTAAACAGAAACCAGAACAACAATTCTTAAATTCTTAGAGTTGCCTTATTGTTTTAATGACATATGAATTACATCCAGATTGCTGTAATGTATTGAATTTCATTGAGAATTATTCTGAATATTTAAAGAAATAATGGATATGCTTTGAAGTGTTCCAGATTTTTTTTAAAAATAAATAAATCTGGCATGTGTTGAATTTTTGCTGAAATCTGTAATTATTAATTAACTCCCTTTGAAATCTTTGAGTCATCTCATGAAGGAACAGAAAGTCTGTGCTAGATTTAGGAGAATAATCATGCAATCAAAGAACAATTTAATCCATATTCAGTGTGATCTCTACAGAAACAAAGTCAGACTTTGAAGTGTTCATTGCAACCTTTTTGTGAACATGTTTACTTTTCAAGATAAATTACTCACTTACCCAGGAACATCACTGATTTTGCAGGATTGTCATCATCCAAAACCAAGCCACTCAAAACCTTGTAAATTTATAGCTGAAGCTACAATTAAGAGTAACTTCTGATAGATTTAGGGAAATATATGAAATTACATCACACAAATGCCCTTAACCTTGTCTGGCAGATAGGACATTTATTAATTACATTTAAATGTCTTATCTTATTAAGATCAGTTGGATTTTTTGAAAATGTGTTTCTTCTTTTTTGGCATTCTAGAGAGAAGAGATAAAGTTGCTGAAGTACCATACCTATGCATTCCTTCTGCTGGCTCAGAAAAACTGCTGCAACTACCTGTGGGCATAATTTTGCAGCTAGGACATAAACCAATATATCTGTCAGCCAGGAAGACATATAAATTACTTTACTTGCATCTGTAATTAAATGTGCCTACAAAGTGGGGGACAAAAAAAAAAGCACAGACAGCAATTAAAAAAATCTATCCCTTCTGGCAGATATGACATGACCCTGATCTCTCATGTCATCTATGTGTCAATACTGTCATCAGCGCAATTGTTCTGAAGGGGCTGTTCTTGACTGACACCATTGGGGAAGTCAGAATGAGGCCCAGAGATGTTCAGATCACCAGATGGATTCCACAAGTGTGATGGCCTTCCCAGTCTCATTCATAAAATCATTTCTTGCATCCACTGCCAATGAAGTGTCCTTGCAACAAAAAGCTTCACTCCTCATGCAAGGTTTTTCAAGAGCAACGAATCATCCCACATCAAGCCATAGCTGATATCCCATGGCCTGTCCCTTGATTTTATGATTTCTCACAATGAAGCCAAGGCATGGAACATGAGGGAGAAATTTCATGCAGCTTCCCTGTTCTAAGCACTGTCTGAACTGGAAAGAGGAGGCTACCGCAGCCAATATAAACCTACTGGCACAAATGCAAAGTCTGCACCTATCTGAACTTGTACAGAAACTGATTCCCTGCTGGAAATCAGCTGAGGATGGTTATGTGCTTAGAGTACCGACCATCTCTTCCACCTGGAAATGGAGAGCAATTCAGGGTCTGAACAGGGTTTGTGGCTTCAGGGTTGATCCTGTACTGCTTGGTCCATCAGATTTGCTCCTCTTCTGAGAGGGCTACAGATTCCAACATTAGTCTTGTTCAGAAGAACACGGACTGAAATAGGTACAGTGGAGAGAAATCTTTTATCTGCTTTGTTCTTTTGTTTGTTTGTTTGTAAGATAGTGATTATCTCACTCTATTTCTATACCTTTGAAAAAAAACCAGAACCATGGAATGATTTGGGTTGAAAGGGATTTGGTTTGAATTGCCAACAGCTCGGTAACATCTTGAAACAATGCATTCAATGCCTACGACTTGAGCAAAAAAAGACGANACTTTGAAGTGTTCATTGCAACCTTTTTGTGAACATGTTTACTTTTCAAGATAAATTACTCACTTACCCAGGAACATCACTGATTTTGCAGGATTGTCATCATCCAAAACCAAGCCACTCAAAACCTTGTAAATTTATAGCTGAAGCTACAATTAAGAGTAACTTCTGATAGATTTAGGGAAATATATGAAATTACATCACACAAATGCCCTTAACCTTGTCTGGCAGATAGGACATTTATTAATTACATTTAAATGTCTTATCTTATTAAGATCAGTTGGATTTTTTGAAAATGTGTTTCTTCTTTTTTGGCATTCTAGAGAGAAGAGATAAAGTTGCTGAAGTACCATACCTATGCATTCCTTCTGCTGGCTCAGAAAAACTGCTGCAACTACCTGTGGGCATAATTTTGCAGCTAGGACATAAACCAATATATCTGTCAGCCAGGAAGACATATAAATTACTTTACTTGCATCTGTAATTAAATGTGCCTACAAAGTGGGGGACAAAAAAAAAAGCACAGACAGCAATTAAAAAAATCTATCCCTTCTGGCAGATATGACATGACCCTGATCTCTCATGTCATCTATGTGTCAATACTGTCATCAGCGCAATTGTTCTGAAGGGGCTGTTCTTGACTGACACCATTGGGGAAGTCAGAATGAGGCCCAGAGATGTTCAGATCACCAGATGGATTCCACAAGTGTGATGGCCTTCCCAGTCTCATTCATAAAATCATTTCTTGCATCCACTGCCAATGAAGTGTCCTTGCAACAAAAAGCTTCACTCCTCATGCAAGGTTTTTCAAGAGCAACGAATCATCCCACATCAAGCCATAGCTGATATCCCATGGCCTGTCCCTTGATTTTATGATTTCTCACAATGAAGCCAAGGCATGGAACATGAGGGAGAAATTTCATGCAGCTTCCCTGTTCTAAGCACTGTCTGAACTGGAAAGAGGAGGCTACCGCAGCCAATATAAACCTACTGGCACAAATGCAAAGTCTGCACCTATCTGAACTTGTACAGAAACTGATTCCCTGCTGGAAATCAGCTGAGGATGGTTATGTGCTTAGAGTACCGACCATCTCTTCCACCTGGAAATGGAGAGCAATTCAGGGTCTGAACAGGGTTTGTGGCTTCAGGGTTGATCCTGTACTGCTTGGTCCATCAGATTTGCTCCTCTTCTGAGAGGGCTACAGATTCCAACATTAGTCTTGTTCAGAAGAACACGGACTGAAATAGGTACAGCGGAGAGAAATCTTTTATCTGCTTTGTTCTTTTGTTTGTTTGTTTGTAAGATAGTGATTATCTCACTCTATTTCTATACCTTTGAAAAAAAACCAGAACCATGGAATGATTTGGGTTGAAAGGGATTTGGTTTGAATTGCCAACAGCTCGGTAACATCTTGAAACAATGCATTCAATGCCTACGACTTGAGCAAAAAAAGACGAATACTACATGGTGCTCATTCTGTTTCTGATAGAGACTTCCAGATATACAGATGACTGAAGCAAAGGCTACTGAGTTGCTCTGCCTTTCTAGCATTAGAAAATGTACAACTGGTTGATTGCTGCTAATTATGCTGAGCAGCACCAGTAAAGAAGCCCCTTTCTGTCTATACATGTGCTAATATCTTCTCTGTTATCTCTGAGGTGCAGGAAATACTATAAGTCATATTTTTAAAGGTGAGATAATCTTTATGTTGGAGGTAGAAATCTTAAGGTAGAAAATTCTGTCTGCATGAAAGTCACAGCTCCTGTCTTCTCTACACATTGGCTACATGTAGGTGGGGCAAAAGAGGAACTTTGAGGCTCCTGACATCAGCAATACACTGTCCAAACAAGCACAACTTCTAACGCAGCACAGCTGGGCCACATCAGCTCATCTTCTACATCCTTATCAGTCATTCCAAACCAACTTTCATAACTACTTCTTCCTATCACTTCTATTTGTTGCAACATTATGGCCCACAGGCAAACAATTTTTTTAGCTCATCATTTCATGCATTTCTAATTTATTGTCTCACTTTAAATCTCCATTAAAATGAAAACAGAAGAAGGGAAAAAACCAGCCTTTTGCATGCTTATTCACCAAGCAGCTTTCTAAGGTTCTTAGAGGTCTAATTATGATATGAAAACATGATTTCAAACCTTGCAGATGATACTAAATTGGAAGAGAATAAAAACAAATGAGGAATAATTAGGTAGTGCAGCCAGATATGAAGGAATTTAGATCATGTTATATTTCAGGAATAATAGATGGCAAATGCAGGGCTGTGCAAATAAATTGAGAATAATTAGCCTCACAATGTGGCATAAAAAGTGGGATCCTATTTAGAAAGACAAGAGGCCACAACACACTGAGATAAATTCTGAACTTGGAAAATTCACATCTAAGATTCCCTTACTTATGTGACTTGCTAGCAGTCTCAGTGGTACTCCCCTAGAAATAAGATAGAACTCAGTGTCAGCAAGAAAAACACCACTTGGCCTCTGGGAAAGGAAGGGCTACGTGGTATAGTCAAAGAAACAGTTTCTTCCACAGTAATTACACAGGACTGTGTTAGCTAAATAATGGACCACAGGCTGTATTCAGTCTGCAGGACGTCTCTGCCCAAACTAGTATCTTTCTCAAGGGGCAAAAAGAGAAATAGTGGGGAGAATACACCAAGGAAACATTTTGCATCTTTGCTTGAGTGCTTCTGCAGAAAAGCCACCTGACTCTGACTGCGGCAGAAGTGCACTGCTTGTTTGGAAAGAGCTCTAGGCTGATCAAGAACAGCCATTTTTTTATTTCCTTACTTTGTGTTATGTTCCCTAATGTATTCAGGCCTGAAGTTAGAAAAACTTTTCCAACAGTTTAGCTGGGAGGTTCCAGGAGAGCTGTCAGTGGGAACAATGGTGGGAAGATACCTTGCTAGTTTTAAAATGTTGCTTCATGAGCCATGACAGATTAAATGCTGAGGTAGCAGGGATGGCAAGGGACATCCCCCTAAGAGATCACCATGGTTTCCTACGCTGCTGCTTTCCGCTCTATATACTGCTGCCTACATCTCTTGACTGAAACACAACCTGTCAAAAATGCACTCCCTCTTCTGCATATATCAGCACATTAATTTTCAGCTATGTGATATGGGATGTTCTTCTGTATCAACCCAAGAAAAAAAAAAAGAGCCTTTTTTTTTTCTTGAAGAGATGAAAATTTGTTCAGGAAATGGATTTTTTATTTTATTGAGTTGTCTGTTCATTTTGAAGGTAGGTGAAGATGGAAAATGGACAAATGCATGAGGGAATTAGGATCACTGCTGGTGAGTCAGTACTGCAAGGGATTACTGACTACAGAATATTTTCACCGAAAACAGAATTAAATAGACCTGTCTAGAATAATGATGTCTAAAATCCATCATTAGTTCATGGAATTTGAAAAGGATTAGGTTGATCTCTTTGCCCATCTAGAGGTGCATTTTATGGGGGTGACAACCTTCCTAGGTCGTCTTATGGTAAAATTTTAGCTTTTCTAACAGTAGCAAAATAGTGACAAAAGCTTCATTTTAGGGCATTCATACATTTCTTTCTAGATATGTTTTCCAGAGAATAGGTCTGAGTTATTAGCCATCTTTCAAAGCATGCAAGTGAAAGGCCATTGAAATCTTCCAGATGCAATGAAGTGTATTTCATCGTTTCAGCACTGAACACCTGCATAATTTATGGCAGGGTGCACATAATTTCTATGTATGGCTATACCTAACACAGGCTCATTTCACATTTGAAATTCAATTCTTCCAGATGACTAATTGATTCATTTTCATAAATACTCTAAAATTTATAATAAGAACAATGCTTTGCTGTAAGGTATTGTTTTGGCCAGTACCAAAATTAACTATGAACATTTACTTTCAACAAAAGCCAGTGGGACCAACAGCAAATAATGAAAAAATAGTGATTTATAATTTCTTTTTACAATCTTTTTGTTACATGAGATTAAGCAAAATTTCAAATCCTTTAAAATACAGTTATTATGTTACTCAATCTCAGTTTTCTGTTCTCTGCCTCCTTCTGCCCATTCCTTCCAGGAGCCCTCTCTCTGGTGGGATCCTTCTAGCTCTGTCTTGGGACATGAGACAGTGAACAAGCTTTTGACATGAGCTTTGATAGCCACTATGTCCCTGTTCTGTTCCTTCACCAGAAGAGGTGAATTAAGATGTTTTCAGGGAAGGTGGGAAATAGTCTAATTCCAGAAAGAGCAATAAATCATTCCCCAAACCCTTGAACATATATCCTGAAGTCACCTGGGTTTCCAGAGCAAAGACCTGGTTTAAAACATATCAAGGCACTGTCAGGAAGTGCTGAGGAGGGTTGCAGTTCAGTTCCCACAACTCCCATTAGGTCAGGTTGTGCAGCTGCAGCAGGAAAGGTGGGATCAACATAAAGTATGGGAGGTGATTCATTAGTGCAGTGCTACTCTTGCATGGTCAGGCTCGGAGAGCAGCACCTGCACTGGTGATGGACACTTACACCAGCTCTAAACTTCTGGGAGCATAGCCCAGCCTTGTCACATCACCCTTCTCCCCAGCGGCAGTACAGCAGCTCTCCCTCCTCCTCACCATTGGTCTGTGGAACTGACACCTGGCATTTGAGGAAACAGGCAGGATGGACCTCAGGTATCCCTAGGATCAAAGATATTCATTTATAAATAGTATCAGTTTGAGATTAGCATGATTTTAAGTGTATGAGAGGTAACTTAAAAGCTGTGACTGTCATTGAGCTCTCCGTGTCCCAGAGCTCTCTAATAGAGTTCAGGGAGACCTTCCCCTGAAACCCATCAGTTCCCCACTCTTAGCTCTGTGCTCTTGCCTTGAGCTGTTTTAGTGCCAGATGGGGCAGGAAAAGGCAGCAGAACCAGATCTGCCTCCAAAAGGGTTCTGTAGTCTTCCATAGCCACAAGGAGAACCTACCATAGAAAATCTGTCTTCAAATCCATCAGCTGCGCTGAGTCCTCACTCTATCTCCCAGCCACTTAGGAAACCTGCCACCAGGAGTCACAGCTGCTGGAACACCCCACACCAGGGAGCAAACACCCTGTGAACTTGCACTGCATCAGGCAGGTAGCTGTCATTGTAGGACATGAAAAAATTAATGACTCCAAATACTTTTCAGAAGGCAAGAACATCAGAAGGCTTCATTGTTTAATTCTTACTACCTTTTATAAGGTGTTCTGATACAGACTTAACATGATTGGTGAATAGAAACTACACTTCTCTAATCCCATTGGTTAAACTAGAGAAACAGAACTAGAAAAGTAAACATCCCATAGAGAAAATTGTTTTGAGAATGTATCCGTTGTTTACCAAGATTGTTTTGAGAAGAAGCTTTCTCGAGATATTTTTCCCTTGGGAAAAGGTTAGCAGCTGCTAGCAGGCTAAAATCTCTCAGACTCAGAAATATCAGGCCCATAGGTAGCTCCCACGGGAGCTGTGCCCGTGGCCACAGCTCACACTGAACACTTGGAGCATAGCAGCAGTCAGAGGCCAAGAACCCAGTGCTTGGCACCAGGAACCCACAGCCTTGGCTGCCATCACACTGCCTCTCCAGCAAATCCCAGCTGAGCCCTCTTCTGCACTCTGGCTGTGTTCTTGCCCTTCTTATTCTGCAGAAGATAAGCAGAGTTTGAGCCTTTTTGCTTGTTGGGTTTTTGTTTTGGTTGGGCTTTTGGAGGGGGTTGGGTGGGTTTTTGTGTGGAGGTTTTTTTGTTGGGTTTTTTTTGGTTTTTTTTGTCTCCAGGAAGTTTTCTTGGTCCAAGAATTAATCATGACATTTAATTAAAGTATAATTTTGTTAGTGATATATACATAAGTCTTTAATTTATTTGTTGTTGAGAAAAGCAACTCTGTGTAAATAAAAATAAAAGCTTTTAAAAAGTTAAAATCAGCCTGACTTGCTCTGCAGAATTTTCATTCCTCTAGGATTCAGCAAAAATAGAATGAAGCACTTACATCTTCAAAAAGCATTAAGCCAAGTACTTCATCAAAGGTTAAAGTGCAGAAATATGAAATAACAGAAAAGCTGTCTCACAGGACTGCAAATTGGCCAAGAAGAGGAAAAGAATTTATAAGGGGTTGTGAGAGAGATCAGCAGATCTTCAGCCTCTCAATATTATATTAATAATGGCATCAAAAATTTCTGCTGTCAGTTCCTAATAGTAAATCCTGGTTAACAATAAGAAAAGAACAATACAATCAGAAACAGGAAAATGTAAAATATTCATGCACTGCAGTACTCATAAATAACAACACATGAGAGGGAAAAACAGTCAAGAAAGGGATCACTATCTAATGGAAAATGGTTGCAGAATTACAAGGAAAACACTTCTACTCCGGGAAAAAAAAATTGCAGCCAGTTCAACTAAAATAAGACAAGCTAAATCATTTTAGAATTAGGCTCAGCTTTCAGGAAAGCTGAGAAAGTCTTAGGTGTGTATATATACATA
>WBMY01015354.1:311-19206 GCA_013397315.1 Donacobius atricapilla | reverse complement strand
AACCTTAACAAGGCAATTCTACCGACAAGTAATTTCTCTCTCTAACACCTGGACATCAAAACCATTAACAACTTATTCCATTACAAATCTTCTTGTTTAAACATAGAGCAAGTTTTCAAGGGTTTACTCCCTAGGGTAATTAAACTGTCTCTTATTGAACTTGGCTTCCAAAAGAGCATTTAAAAGGGGAATCTTCCATTTCCGGTGGGCATGTTTTAATTTGATGGCAGAGCATTCAGTGAATTTCATGCCAAATCGATTAATAGAGCTAAACATGACCTATTAAAGATGAGGTTTTGTACCTAGACTCTTTGGTATTCCAGTTTTAAAATAAGAAGCCTTTTCCTTTGGTAAAGGACAAGGGAACCAGTTAACAAGGTACTCAGGCCCTGTTCGTGTAAGAATTAGTCAGGCGCTCGCAGCTGCGCCTTCCCCACGTATGATGGAACGATCTAACCATTCTGCGTGCGGCGTCCGGGCCGTCGTGCTTGCTTCCTCCGCTATACGACCTCCTCCTCGCAAGATCTATGATCCAGTCCCCTGGCAGCCTGGGGCGGGTATCGCGTGTGAAGGGAGGTCGGGGGAGGCGGTTCCGCCCTGCTAGTGGCGGCTTGGGTAGCTCCTTGGGAAACCGGAGGGAAGAGAGGGTTTTTTTTTTCCCCTCCCTTCTTGCAGGGGAACTCGGAGTCCCGTCGGCGCGGAGCGAGGGCGCCCGCTCCACCGTGAGGCCTAGCTAGCACGGGAAGAACGGCTGCCCATCCAGAAACACCTCCAGGGAGCAGTCGAGTCCGCCGCTAGAGCGCCCGCATGCTAGGACGCTCTGGCAGGCGTCACGCGCTTCTCTCTGTCGTCGGGCCCGCCTCTCCGACTGTGTGGCACTGTCGCGAGCGGAGCAGTCGTGCAGGCTCCGCCATGATGAGCAGTGGAGGGATCGCGGTGCCGCTAGGCTTCCCCTTGGGCCCCACGTCTGTCATCCAGATCACGAACCTCTCCTCGGCTGTGACCAGTGAGCAGATGCGGACTCTCTTCAGCTTCCTGGGAGATATCGAGGAGCTGCGCCTCTATCCCCCGGAGTAAGCAGAGTCTGCGTCGGCCCTCAGAGCAATAGAGATTTAAGATGAGGAAGAGGCTTAAAGGGGTCTAGAGGATGGAGGGAAAGGACGATGCAGAAGCTCCTATGTGCCATCTTGAGTGGGCATTAGTCTCGCGCACGTGGGTGTGTGTCTGTCACGTGGTCCCACCCCTTTATATGGGGCAGGAACGTTAGGGGAAAGGGGCTATGCCTGGACCTAAAATGGCGGCCTCGGTCTGGAGGAGGGCAGAAGTCCATCTCTGGAGCGGCCTGTAGAAACACGGCGAGTATTGTGGTCTTGTGGTGGCGGTTAGAACCGCGGTCAGGCGGTGGCGGCTATCGGCAGAGTCACAGCCTGACAAGACGCGTGCTCGCAGGCTGCTCCGAAGCGCTTCCTAGGTGCAGGTCTCGGTTCCCCCGTTTTCCTGAAAACCTGTTTTCTGTTCCCCACCTTTCTCTTGGCTCGGATTCATTCCAAGAGGAGGGAGCTTGAGCGGGCGGGAGCGCACCAGGCCTGACCCCCGCCCGGCTAGCTGGCTGGCAGGCCGGCCGGCCGCGCTACTCGGGCGATGCGTGCTGGCGAGACCAGCTCTTTTTTGTTCGAACGGCTATTTTCTCCCGTGAGAAAGGGCCACTCGAACAGAAGTCGGCATAGCTGTATAACAGAGGAACGGTACCTGGCCTGTGCTTAGAAATATTTCCGATAGAACGTTTGCAGTAAGTGAAAGTTAATAACGGACATGACACGTTTCTCTAAATTGTAGCTGTCCTCTTTATGTCAACTGCATGCAAGGGATCTGCTCAAATGAGAGATAATATCGTTATTTTGCAAACCTCAATGTTTCTTCCAAGCAGATGGAACACAAGAGGAAAAGAAATACTGTTTTCTTAACACATCTGTTGTATTAGGAAGTGAATGGCAGACCGGCCCTTTCAAAACAATTTTATATATATATATAAATGAAAATTAAATAGGAATAGTAGAAAAGGGCAGGGGGAGTCATTCACATTCAGACTTCAATTTTAATACAAAGAAGACTGGAATAAAATTTCATTATAAAAAATAGCAAAATGAGATGGTATTTGTCCATTTTAATGTGTTACTAGATTATACTTAGCTAGGTTTGGATGAGGAACATTCAGAAAAATTAAATGTGATTTAACATATATAAAGTACGTATAGTAGGCATCTATTCATGTCAAGATAAAACAGCTTTACCTAGTTTAAAACACTAATAGATTTATGGTGATTTTTGCACAGTTTTCTAGGTTTTTATTTTGGACTTGTTCCACAATACACTTAATACATTTATCAGCAAATAGAATCATGGAATGGCTTGGGTTGAAAGGGAGATTAAAGATCATCTAGTTCCAGCCCTCCTGCCATGGGCAGGGACACCTTCCATTAGACCAGGTTCCTCAAAGCCCCATCCAACCTGGCCTTGAACACTTCCAGGGATGGGGCATCCACAACTTCTCTGGGCAACCTGTTTCAGTGCCTCACCACCCTCACAGTAAAGAATTTCTTCCTAATATCTAATCTAAACCTTCCTTCTTTCATTTTAAAGCCATTTCCCCTTGTTCTGTCACCACATGCCCTTGTAAAAAATTCCTCCCCAGCTTTCTTGTAGGCCCCCTTTAGGTACCAGAATGCTATAAGGTCACCCTGGAGACTTTTCTTTTCCAGGCTGAACAGCTCAGCCTCAACTCTCTCAGCCTGTCTTCATAGGAGAGGTGTTCCAGCCCTCTGATCACCTTCATGGTCCTCCTCTGGACTCTCTCCAACAGGCCTATGTCCTTCCTGTGCTGGAGACCCCAGAGCTGCATGCAGTGCTCCTGGTGGGGTCTCACAAGAGCAGAGGGGGACAATCACCTCCGTCTACCCTTCTGGCCACGTTCCTTTTGATGCAGCCCAGGATGCAGTTGGCTTTCTGGGCTGCAAGCACACATTGCCAGGTAAAGCAATGTAATGAAACAAAGTTGTATGTTGCATTGTGTAGAATTGTAGCCTGTTTTGTCTCTTATTCTGTACTGCAAATATTCGGCATACACACAAAATATTTTTACTTAGTCAAGTATGAGTTTGTAGAGTATGAAGAAGTTGTGTTCTCTTCTGTATGCATAATTTTATTTATTAAAAAAGGGCATTCAAATTAAGAGATTTACTGTAATATTTGTAATCCCATTGCCTTCACTGGGCATGTTTATTTCTAATAGAAATGAACTTGTAATTCTGTTGATGCTCAACATTAAACAGAATATATAGACATATATATGTATATGTACATGTGTATATACACTTCATAAATCATATAAACTCTCCTTTTTCTAATTCAGCATTATGACCTTCCAAATAAAAGTATAATTTTTCCTTAACCTCTTCAAAATCAGTCATGTTTGTCAGCCTTCTACTTTTCCCCTTAATCTAATGAAGTCTAAGACATAAAATCTTATATTAAATACTCAACAATGTTGTTATTAATTTGGTTTTTTTGCTTGAAAGGAAATAGATCTCATTCTGGTATTTGTGAATTAACTTGGTCAAAGACATGCACCATTTTGAAGTATTGATCTTGGTAATTTAATTTATTTTCGAAATATTTTTCCCTATTCTTGGAAGATGCACTATTACATGTTTAGCTTTGGATTGTCATTTTCTTCCCAATTCTCTGATATTTTGCTCTGTCAGAGCAATCCAAGAGATTTATATTTGATCAGGTGATCATTTCAACTTCTTGGGAAATTCCTTTAACAACACTGTTCCACTACAGTTGATTGTACAGCACCCTACTGCTGACTTGAATTAAAAGAAAGAGATTTATGATTTACTGGCGTGTGAAGATGATATATCTTTTACCTATAGGCTCTTCAATGATTGTAGAACAAAGTATAGGGCTGTTCTATGAACTAGCATCATGAGAGAGAAATTACTTTTCAGCAATTTTCTACATTTTTCCAGTCTCATTATTTTCCCTAAAAGTGGGATTCATTACCCGATGTGCAGTAAGACAATCTTACACAGAGACAAGGTATTTGTTTATTTCATATTTGCACAAAGGGGGGTGCTGGGTGGCAAATCCACAAAGCTAGCACATAGAGCAGAGAACTTGATCATTATTGATATGATGTTAATCTAACGTATTCCACCTATCTGCTACATATTCAATGTTTACTACTCCACTATTGGTTACTCATAAAAGGGCCGATTGCATAAGGTACTTTGTAATTCATTATTAGCTACTGCGCATTCAATACAGTTGATGAGTTGGCTTTGTTGGTTTCTTCTTGTCTTGAGCAAATGTCCTTTTGGTTTCTAAATTCTGCATTCTTCTTGTCAATTATCAGTAACCTCCCCCTAGGTCTGTGGCCCCCAAACCATGTCAAGCCCCAAACCCCACCAAGGTGATTCTATTGACAAGCAACCCATCAAAGACATCACTGTCATTAACATATCCCTTGGTTTTATAGGGTGCAACAGAGAACTTCTTTAAAAAACTAACAGGAAGTCTCAATTGTTGAATATAATTACTTACACTTTAAATAGAAAACATTAATGTTAGATTACTTCACTTAAAGTTCTTGTAAGGATGCACAATGTGGAGAAGAAGAGGGAGAAGCCACCTCAATTTTTTAATCCATTAAATAAAAGGCAGGTTCTTTAACATGACTCTTCAGTATTTCTAGTGAGCTTCCTGAACCCAGTGACTTTTCCCAGCAATTAATATCTTAAGACTAAGGTTTTAAAGTAGCAGTTTCTGACAAGGTCCTTTATTTTGTATGCTGAATTGATTGGGATGACTTTTATGAATGTTGAGCTAAATCACACTATGCTCTTTGGTAGTTTGTCACTACACGCTTTATTTTCATTCATCAAAGCCCTTCAGGTTCTTCAGTCACTGCTAATCAGACATCCCATTGAGAAGGATGGATTTCATATCTGTCATTTTCCTTAAAGCCTAGTTCTCTGTGAGGAAGTGTCTCCCTCGTGTATGAGAGGTTTTCACACTTTAGGCAGTTGCCAGTAGATGCTATTTTATTATTATTATTTTCTGAAGAGGTCTGTGTGAACTGTGAATAAGCTTTCAGATTCAGTATTGAGGGCATAGGAAACTTGGTACTGAAGAAGTTTCTATATGGTCATCATTCTGATTTTAGCTACTTGTCAGTGAAACTTCATTGACACTGAAAACAATATTTCTTTTTATTGAAAAGCTATGAATGTGTATCATATTTCAGTAGGCCATAATGCTTGTTACTGGTGGCTGTTTGTATTTACCTGTTTTCTTACAAGAAAAATTTAAATTTGACTTGACTATACAACTATATACTGTTCTGCTCTCTGGAAGACTTTCTATTGAAATTTTAATCTAAAAATTAAAAGTATCTATTTGATGAATAACATCAGTAAACAAGTTATGTGGAGGTGGGAAGAGGGTTGTTTTTTTTTTTTAAATCCACTAATTTTACTCTTAAGTAATTTGTATTTGATTATCAAATCTTAAAGAGACTAGCTGAGTTTATATTTTATCATGTTGCAATTGTCTGCTGTATTGCTTTAAAATTGCTGCCAAAAACTTGCCCAAGAAACTTTAACTTCATGAGATTTCTAACCATTTCCTTGTAAGACCTGTCTCTTATAGACTGTTGTAAGTAGCTTTCAGTGCTCAAAGACCTCTTATTCCATTTCATTACTATTGCCAAGCATTTTGGTCACCTCTTCCTGTCCCATAAACAGAGCTTTACCCTCGAGAAGTATGTTCAGAGAATTTGTGGGTTTTTTTTCTTTTTCTAACTGCTCAGAAATGAAAGTAATGGATGCTTGTAAAATCCTTTCAGAAAACAGGTTTTCTATGTTGTTGGCTTTTTTATTTACTTGTACATATAATATTTTCCCCTTTTGGTTACATTTTGAGGAAATTAGGACGACTGAATTGCAGGTTTCTAATTTTACCAAATGAGATCTGTTTTTTTTCTGAAGGTAAGGACTTAAATATCATAAAGAAAAGTTAAAGATGTATATGAATATGACTTGGGAAATTATTGTTAGATAGGGTGAAGTAGTTAACAAGAACAGAAGATAATATTACAGTCACCGCCTTGGTAAGAGAATTTATGTCCTACGAGTTGTTACTACATCAGAGCCTTGGTGTGGATTTGCCACTTGTGTGTAGAAGAGGGTGGATTTAGTGGGACTTCTGTCATCTTCAGTGATATTTTGTCATCAAAGTGAGGAAAAACTCCTGACATTTTGAACATCTGTGTATGGTCCTGATTTAGGTAGAGATCTAAATTCTCATGTTGAGAATGGAGAATTGCTGTCATTGTTTAACAAGTGCTCCTCAGTTTGCCATTTGCAAAACCATGCTTTTGCATTAGGTTTGTCACCCAGTTGAAATCTGTGTTTCAGAGAAGCCTTTGAAATTACATTTGTAGTGATAAGCCTTCAAATGTGGCTGTAAGAGGATTTTTGATTAGTTAAATATTGAAAAGCTTTATGGAAATTGAATTTTTGCAGAATGAATTGTTTGAAAACAGGGAGGCACAAAATGTCTGCATCAGGTGTTGAAAGCCCTGCTATAATACTGTTTGCTTCTGGGTGTTCTGGGGTTGTCTTGGAAGCTAACACACATGAGTGTTTCTTAGCTATTGTTATATCCTGCAGTGGCTGCAGTATAGATAAGGCCTTTGAGATAAAATACACAGAGCCTTACTTAAATGTGATCTGCACAATTATTCCAGAACATCTTGACAGGTTATTAATTTCTGTTGTTTTCTCCACCATCACCACCCTGAGAGAATTTGGACCCTTAGAGGGATATTTTGTAGCCTTTTGTTTGATTTTTCACTGTAGATTTCTGAATAGGTCATTCTTAAGTTTTTGGTTGGTTTTTGTTCTGTTGGGGAATGGATGTTACTGTCTCCCTACAAAGGAAAACGGTAGAAACATCTGAATACTATTCATATCTTTATTTCCTTTTTGAGTTTTCTTGCATTTCTAAAGAGACTGGATTATAGTAACCTTAATTCAGAGATGTAGAACTTGCTTTTTTGCATCGGTGCTTTGTAACCGTAGGAAGAAGGCTATGACTCTACCTCAATTCAGCCTTGAAAAGGATTGGCAAAAAAAATTTAAAAAGGGATTAAAACAGAATAGGACTTTTCTGCTTTAAGAAAGACTTCTTACAAAGCCTACTGGGGAAGTTTAGGAGGCCCACTTTGTAAAAGAAGACTCGGTCATTGTGAAACTTTTTAGAATTTTAGAACTTTTGGATCTTAATCGTCTCCCTTGATGTAGATTCAGCATTGATGTGTTTTCAGCAGAGGTGGTCTCCTTATTAGAGAATTTTTCCTTTTCATCACTTCTTCAGTGCATCTCATGATTAGCTTAACTTTCAGAAAACACTTCGTAGCAAGGCTTTTTTTTAGAGCTTTGTTGCAGTAGTATTGTTAATATTTTTTAACCTACTCAGATAGCTTTTGTGATTGAAATCCAGGACATACAGAGAGGGAAATATAGAAGCGACACTTGTCATAACTGGCTCTGTAGCTGTTGGAATTTATTAGGTTTATTTATGGAGCCTGTAACTGCCTGGAACAGAATTATGATTTTGAGTTACCAATGAAAAAAATAAAGAAAAAAGCTAAGAGATGTTAGAAGTTTGAACCAGAGACTCTTCAATGGAGGCTTCAACCATTTGGGTTGTAACACTGGCATATGTATTTAATAACAAACAAAACCCAAACAACAAGAAAAAAGCCACAAGACCCTCCCCATCAAACTTACCCACATGAGCCTCTGTCCCCCCAACCCAAAACAAACAAAAAACCCTGTGGCCATTAAAAAAAAAAATTACAATGAGCAAAGTCTGGCTCTTCAGAATATGTAATATTACAAGTTGCATGCAAACATTTCTGCTGAGTACTGAGATAGTCATAGCTCTTTGTCAGCTCTGATGAAGTGATCTGAATCAAGATCTTACAGATGGCTCAAAAGCCATTTTTGTATATTTATTTCCTTCCTGAATATGAAAGCTTGAAACTGGGAAAACATTGTCCACTCCAGACAAACTAATGGACAGAAGAAATGTAGTAATCTTGCAATGTTTTTATAAATTGCATAAGGTTGACTTTCATATTTATGTTTCTCCCCCTCCCTGTTTATTTTTCTTCCTCAATGTCTCTGTTTTCACAGAATTTTTATCATAAATGTTTCTGAATGTCATTCTGAAGTTGACCAGCTCTCTAGATATTTTATTTAGATGTTACCTTTCTGGTAACCAGAAACATACCAATCTGCCTGCCTCAGACTAAGTTCTGGGTTCATTTATGCAATTAATATGATGAAATAATGTACCTAAAACTTGTGAGTTTTTATTTAAATACTAAAGCTCAATAATTTCCATACAACAGCTTTGGGAGTACTGCTTGGAATTTGAGGGACTGCAAGAGGCATTGGACTAAACTTGAACTCCTGGTACTTCTGAAAGTTGATAAGTGTTATAGTTGAGAGGGTCAAGATTAAACAGTTCAGGCAGTGTATTTTCCATGATTTACTACTTTTCTAGAAGATAGATGTTTATTTTAAATGGAACTTGCTGATGTTTCAACAGTATCCTTTAGTATTCTGTCTTTGAATGTTTTACCTGTACTTATTTCATATAAAGAAATAAACTAATTGTGTAAAGAGTATAAATCTTGACTAGGGAATACATCTTTTAAAGCAAACTTTGTTTTTTATCAAGATTACAAAGTTTGCATGTTGTGTTTTCTGATCTACCTGTTGGTGTATTTTCTAATGGAAAAGTAAGTTACCCAACATATGTATTTTTAATTTCCTTCTTTATTCTAGTCTAATAGTGAATTCTTCCTACCTCCTCCAGTGTTATCCTGTACCACACTATGCCAAACTAAGATGATAAAAATAATATTTGTTACATTAGTGGACTAAGACGTAACAATTGTAAGAATTCTCAAGAATGTGTTTTTATCTTAATATGATTTAACAAAATTTCTTTTGTGAAGGCCTAAGAAAGTATCAGTTAATATGGGCTAATATCCAAACAATCCACAAAAAATGACTGGGCTTATTATCATAGAATTATAGAATACCCTGAGTTGGAAGGGACCCACAAGGTTCATCATAGTCCAACTCCCAGCCCTGCACAGCACCATCCCAAGAATCACACCATGTACCTGAGAGTATTGTTCAAATGCTTCTTGAACTCTGTCAGGCTTGAGGCTGTGACCAGTTCCACCTGTTGTTCCAGTGCCCAACCACCTGCTGGGTGAAGAACCTTTTCCTAACATACAACCTAAACCTCCCCTGGCACAACTTCAAGCCATTCCCTCAGGTCCTGTCACTGGTCACCACAGAGGAAAGAGCAGTGTCTGCCCCTCCTCCTCACAAGGAAGTTGTAGACTGTGATGAGATCTCCCCTCAGTCTTCTTCAGGCTGAACAGACTTAGTGACTTCAGCTGCTCCTTATATGGCTTCCCCTCAAGGCCCTTCACCATCCTCTTGGCCCTCTGTTGGACACTTTGAGGACTTTAAACAAGATTTATTTGGAGGATAAAAGATAAACTATAAATTATTTACTTGACAAATGTGTCCTGTAAATATGCTATTTACAATAGCAATGTAATTTTATTTAGCAAGCTTTGTAAAGAAAATCAGCCTTGTTAATTTGGGCTTTTGGCTTCTCTAAGTTTCCATTAAAAAGGAGGGGCTATACAATGCATTTTTAAGTGACAAGGCAAATTAGTAAATTTGTAAATGTTTAAAAATTATTAAATTTTTAAGTAGGCAAATTAATAAATTTCTATACTTGTCTTTTGGGTAACTTTTCTAGGAAATCTAAAACTTTTTTTTATTAAGAAATAATAGTTGAAAATATAAGCATACATTTATTTAATATGGCTAATTGTTGTTTTTTTTTTCCCTTTTATCTTGCAGCAACACACCTCTTACTTTTTCCTCCAAAGTATGTTATATTAAGTTTCGTGAAGCATCGAGTGTTGGTGTGGCCCAGCATCTAACTAACACGGTTTTTATTGACAGAGCTTTGATAGTTGTGCCCTGTGCAGAAGGTTGGTATTTTAGACATTCTTCTGTAATGCTGGTCTTTGTCCTGTCTGCTAGTTTTTTTAAGCTTTCTATCTAAAGAGGCAGTGCTTTTTTATTTTATTTTATTAATGTAAAAAAAAAAAGCCTTGAAACAAAATTGAAAATCGAATGAAGAAACCAAATTATCTGGATTAAATTGAAATCCAGCATTAGGAAAAAAATAGTTGATGTAAATTAGGATAGTTCAATTTTCCACAGTTATTACATATTTTGTGGGAAAAGAAGGTAAAATAATACTCTTCATTATGGTTTGTATTGGCAAGCTTATTCCCACACAAAGTTCCCTCTGAAGTCAATGGAGCACTGCAAAGATAAAACAGTTTCCTGGCACTGTGATAACACTGCAGTTTGGATCTTAACGTGTTGGCCCGGGTGTGGTGTTGGTGTTTTGGTTTTGGGTTTTTTTTTTTTAAGATAGTAATTAATTTTTGAATTTTTTAAGACCAAATTCAGATTTTGTCTTGTAGATGTTATATATGCATTGGACTATTTCAGATGAATCTAATCTTATGTATTTTGCATTTGTGATGATAATTGCAGTTTGAATATAAATATTTACCTTCTAATTTAATAAAATAATGCTTCAATTTTCTTTCTTGTTCCTGTGGAAAATATTACTATGTGTGCAATAAAAAGGCTTTCTTATGTATACTGGTACTCTTTGATTTTAGATATCTTTAAAAATGCAATCAACTGTATAGAATGCTTCTAGTGTAAAATATTTTTATAACTTAGTAAAATAAAGTGCTTGGTGGATGCTAAATTTACAAGTGTTTCTTTACCTAGCTTTGAGGTCCTGCTTTTACATATGTGTTGAATACAAGGTAGTTCTTATTGTTAGTATACTAACCCAGATTTAAATACGGTTCTATGAAGCATGGCTCTACTTACTGTAGGCAGATCACTAGAGTTAGGCAGAGCCCTATTGACTTCATTGTGTGAATTGAGCATTTGCCCATTTCGATCTGGATTGCCTCTTTGGAGTAGAGTATTCCAGTTGATGGAGTGAAGCTAACTCCACATGGTAGCTGTTTTGCCCAGAACAAAAATATTTAGAAAGATTGATCCATCAATTGCAGCAAGTCCACAAATATCTGCTATTAACAGGACTTTTATAACTGCAATAGTCAGATTTTGGTACAAAAAATAATGTTGACTTCTTGGAGTTTGTTAACAGTGGCCCCCATTTTTTGGCATGTTTGCCACATCATGATCTAGATAGTATGAGATTAGTGCTGCTGCAAGGATGGTCTGGGGTTTTCCTAGCAAACTCTGACAAGTCTTAAAAATTTCATAGACTCTTAGATGACCTACAGTATATTGTCTATTCTTGTAGCCTTGTTAACATGGGCATATTGACAAGTCTTTGTGAAGCCTAGATTTTTAGTTGCTTTTATGGTTTGTTTGGGGGGCTTTTGGGTTTTATTTTTGAAACTTGTTCTTAAACCACAGAGGATATTGCTGTATCCACTTGAAGCTTTGTAGAGGCTTTGGGTAGGCAAAATGTATCAGAACAGTGTCCTTATTGAAAAATTGCCCTTAAGTAATTGACTGCAAATTCTTCAGAATCTTAGTTTTATGTTTCATTGAAAAGACCTTAACACTGGTTCAGTACTGCCATAGAGGAAAGATTGCTACCTAATGAACAACATTTTCTGTTTTTTCTTGAGATCACTGCATAATGTGATATGACAACAGGCAGGTAGAACTATGTTTTCCTGTGTCTCTTGATGGTAGACAATGAGGGGAAGGAGAATAAAATCACAGTTCTGAGAAATCTTGTTCCAACCCTGTTTGTAGCTGGCTTATTAGGCATTTCTCAGAAAATGTATTACAGAAAAACTGTCACTGTTCCAGACCATTCTCGACCCCACAGAGATTTATATATAATTAGATGAACAAGTGATTGGGTTATGAGGTCAATTTCTATTTGAAAGTCAGAATGCTGTTTCCATGTAACTTTCTAACAGAATCACTAATTTTAATTTGCAAAGATGTGAATGCATATAGGTTTAACTTTCTGAGACCATAGTGCAACAATTTTTATTCGCTATGTATAATTGTTAACAGAATCAGCGGAGTGTATAATGGGCTTTAATAATAACAATGGCTATATTCTACTGGAAGTTTAAATTATATCGGTGGCCAACAGTGCCAGGAATAAAATGTTTCATGTGCTGAATCAAACATATAGGAGGGGTAAAATGAAACCGAAAACTTGGTTTAAAAAAAAAGAATAGAATCTGAAATTTGTAGTGTGTTTAAACAGTGGTAAATTGAGTATGAGGAAGGAATCACTACACAATGAAAACAGTGTTAATTTTGTGACATTTAATAAACAATTTAACAAAAATATAATTGTAAATTATTAACATTATCAAGTTGTCAAAATACAAGTTTCTTTTGTGTGTATCATTAGGTTTTTATTTAAACATTGTAGTTTGAGAACACAAAAGTTGAAAGATAGATACCACCCTAATAATTCTAAATTTTATGTCCACATTGTCTAGTAGATGGATTTTGACTATTAATTTGGTTTTGTATGTTTTCTTTGTGTGATATTTGTGCATTATTAGATGACTAGACTGGCCAAGGCAGACCTGTTACACTTGCCTGAGTTAGGCATTGTTTGCCATGCCACTAAAACCTGCCGCCAAGTGAAATCTTCATGGGGGAAATGAGATTGAAGTCTGGCCTGCTGAAGATGGACGCCTTGTCTCTGTTTTTATTTTGCTTCCTTTCCTTTGTTTCTTTTATTTTCACTTTTTAATTTTTTTCCCTTTTTGTTTTGTTCTGTTAAATCCCTTACCCTTGTACTTGCGAACTGGTAATTCAGCTCTGAAAAAAATTATGTTTTGTAAAGGGTTCATAGTGTTTCATTTTGAAGTTGACCTGAAGCTACTTGTGGATGGTATACAGAGAATTTAGGATATGTTTAAGTTTTATGCTGTGAATTACGAATAAGTTTTGTTTGGAATACATTTAAGCATCTAAATTCAACAGATGAGCACATTGTGTCAGACTGGAATAGGGAAAACTATATAAGTTTTAAGATGCATTCTTTCATATGTTATGCTTTGTGAGCTTGTCTTGAAAGAGGAAAGTTAAAACTTTCTGGAGAAATTAACTTTACAAAATAAAATTATGTTTTTTTCTCTGCTATTTTTCCTTTTCTCAGCAGAGTACTTTTGGTTGCATGATCTGTTTAAAAGAAGGCTTTCTATTTATATGTAATATGAAGAGTTTAAAATAATTATTTCTGATATTGAACTTTCATGAGTATTGAATGTCATAAAATATTTGTTTGCTTCTGATGAAACCTTGCTCCAGTGAGATCAGTGGCAGTAAGTTTTCATCCTTTTGTTTTTGTAATTTTTAGAAAAAACTGTTTACCACTCATAAGTACAAATGCAGCCTGAGATTTTTGTTGGAATGTTTTGAGGCACATTGTCTTTCAACACTGTTGTTCATGGGAAGATTGAAAAGTTTTGTGTGTATGTATGTATGTGTGTATTGCATTTTTACATGCTCCAGTGGTCATTATTTCAACAAGAGTTTTAAAAAAAGGTATCATCTCACGATCTCAGAAGCCCTAGCAGTTCACACTGGAGTGATTGAGAAAGTTCTCATCCCTAAATGATGTTTATTCTTGTGAAACAGAAGCCCTAAAACAGAAGTGCTGGACCAGAGGATGTGTCTAGTCCTCAAGCATTACTCTTCCCAGCCAGCTGCATTGGGACCAATTGGCTTGACTCTCATAATGCACCAAGCTGAGAACTGTAGCTGGGAAGAGCTTCGTGATCTCTGTTGGATTTAGCTGTGCCAGCTGAGGTAATTACAAGTAGTTGTAATCTCTTTGATCTCTGCTGCTAAATCCAATAAGAATCATGAATTGAATCACACAGGAATTATTTTATTTGTATGTGTGCATTTTCCATTGATTTAAAATAGAAAAATAATAAGTCCTTTAAATTTCTTTCAAGTAAATGTAAAAAGAAAGTATTTTAAAAAGAAATGTACTTAAGTTATTTTTGAAGCTGTTTTGGGGTGATGGGAGGATTCACCATGTAGTTGCAGTATAAAAAGTAAGAAATTAATTTCTGAGTACATGGCTGGCAATAAAAATACTGATTAGTACCTGCTTAACACAGATATTTCTATTCAGCGTTTAACAAAATGGATTTTGGTACAGACTAGGTTGACTAGGGCTCTTAAGCACTTACTTAGGAAAACTACATTTCTGAAGAAGCATAAGGTATCTCTAGTTAAAACAGAGCTAATCTACATTTACTTCCAGATTGCTTTGCAAAGTGAAGAATAAATAAATAAATTAATGATCATCTAATCTAATTTACTAAACACTCATGCATTCAAATAAATATTTCTAAGAATGTGGTATAGATGTGGCATATTTATTTTGCTTGTTTCCCTTTTTAGAAAATAAATATATTTGCCTCATTTCCATTCAGCTTTTAAAAACCACGAGTTTAAAACCCAAAACAGTTATTCTTAAACTAAAGTGTCATAATTTGTTATGTCATTACTGACATATTTTGTATTTTTGTGGGCTTATATCCCTTTTTAAAATAAATTAATGGAGGCTGCAACTTGTGAGGTTATTTGGCCTTACATATTATTTTGTTTTTCAAAACTGTCTAAAGACTAGGGAAGTAAATTTGCAAGATATTTGAGGCTTTTGGTTTTGGAGTTTTTTTTACCCTCAACAGTTTATTTTCTATAGAATTGTTTAAAAGTTTAAACTGATCTTAAAAGCTTAAAACCTAGAAAGGGATATCTTTTAAAAAGACAGTATTTGAAAATACAAGCAAATTTTCAGGGTTCTGTCTGTAGAGATAGATCTTTCTTCATTCTTGAATAAAATAAATTAACGGATCTTTGTGGCATGGAACTGATCAACTAGATTTTGTATTTAACATTAAACATTATGTTGTTGAGGGATGAAAGTATTCTGGAAATAATGCTGCTAACTTGATATATGTGTGTTATTCATTTTTTTGAGCTATAATAGTTTATTTAACTGAAATTGTTCAATTGATTCTTTAAACAGTGTTTGAGCAAATGAATAATGAATAATTGCAGTTATTTCAGTAAGGTGACCCATATACTTAAAGTTTAGAATTGTATTTAGGTACATTTCTGAACTTGACTACCTGTCAGTTTAGTTATATGCATATGCATAACTCAGTTCCTATCTAAAAGGGCTAAACTTCTTAAGCATCTCTTATGTTTGTCTGGTTAAGTGTATATTGAATTGGCTGTAAGTGCATACTTAAATTAGGCATATGCTTATGTATATTATTGACCAAGGATCTAAATTACAGTGCACATGTACCACTTTAGGAGCCATTGAATTTACTTGAGCCATGTCTGTTGATCCTGTAGAAACCTCTATGAGTATCCTGTTAATTACAAGATGCTGGCTTAGCAATCATTTGAAAACTCTTTTAAGTATTTTGTTTTTCAGAAGAACTGGTATATAATTGTATGTCTAATTTGCACACACAGTTGTTGGAACTGTATATTTGGAAGCCTGTTAGTCATCTACATAGTAGGCAGGATGTGAGGCAAGGTACCTGATTCTCATGAGCAGTGTGGCAAATCAAGTACACCTCTCATTGCATGCCTGACTTCAAAATGAGACCTGTTAAGAGTGCTCAGCATTGTGATGATGACTCAGATTTATGCATGTTTTTATAAAAGCCCTGGAAGACATAACTGCACAGTTAATTCTTAATTGTTAATAATTTTACCATTTTTCTCCTTTAGATAGCAAAATAAAGTGGTTTGTTACATGTTAAGGAGCAAGATGCCTCAAAACTTAACATAAATATCTCTAAATAGAAGGTGTGAGAAAAGAAGAGTACTGTTATTTTATCTTTTCTAATCCACTCATGTTATATAAAAATTATTTTTCATTTATATTTGTTTTGTCCTTTGTATCTCCAACTGTAACCAAGTCCTTGCTGCAGATCTGTAGAACAGGTTTGCAACTTTTGTCTTTTTATTTTTTTTTAAGTAGTAGTAAAATTCCTGTGGGGTTTATTTTCACAAATATAGCTAAAATTTCAGTGTTTTGAAAATAATATCATATTTTGGGTTTTGATAGCAATATTTATAATATTTTTTAAATTCTGAAGTTAAGAGCTTTATAGTTAAAACAAAGTTTGAACGAAAGCAATAAAAGCCACTGGCACAGTATTTGTATATACCTTGACTTTTAAAACAATGTTTAAATAAAAGCATTTACAGTATTAAAGTGCATGGGGTAATACCAAAGGGCTCAGATGGATAGCATATATACAGTTACTCCAGTAATTTTGAAAAAATCATAGATAACTAATGTAATTAGAACTTCTTTTCTTTATTTTATTAGTTCAGTTTTTAATATTTGTACCAGTTTAAATGCCTTTGCATTTCAAATTTAAAACATACTTTTAATTGCATTTGTAATTAAATATTGCATCTTTTGATTTTTGAAGATTTTTTTATTATTTTTTAGCGGTCTAATTGTAACTAACTTTGAATGAAACCTGTGTTTAGTTCAGATTAGACATTGCTTAAACTTTTTGCATGACAGAAAATATATGGTTGAAATAGTAGGAAATACAGGAAAATATAGCTTGCTTAACTGATCAGTTATGATTCTCTTCAATTTCAGTAAATTTAAAGCTAATTTATCAAAATTTTAGATAAACTGAAGTGACCTAGAATGTAAGACAGTACAAATATGAATTTTTCATCCCTCCCTCCATTCCCAACTTCATTTGTAGTATGTCTTGTGTGGAGTCATAGTAGGGTTTTTTTTATTTTTATTTATTTTTACATCAAAAATAGGTAACACCAGAGGGTGAAAAAGCTCATGAATTTCAGTTAACACATACTTTGTTTCTTTCTTTATTTAACTGGTTTGGTTATTTGCCATTTCTGGGGATTAAACTTTAAAAAAATGTTCTTCTTTTCTGTATCTGATGTTCTGTGTGCTATTAGTGATGCAGCCAACACGAACGGTTGTCATGTGTAAAACAGCTTTCGATCACCGTGAAAACACCGCCCTGGGAAAGCGTCCATGCTTGATATCGTTTGGTTCATGAACATTAAGTTTCCAGTACAGGTGACCCATAGCTCCAAGTGTTAAATAATTGTGTACATTATTCAGTTTTTAAAATAATAATCCATTAATGACATTGCTAGTCTTTGAAGTTCTGCTCACTTTTGTTTTTCCTAGTAGAGGCAGGGTAAAAGGAAATACTTAAGTTCATATCTGTTTCTTTGTAAGGATCTGGTAAATAGATACATTCTTATTTATTACTTTTTAAAATGTAAGGGTAATTGTAAAATCATAGAAAGAGTAACATCTGTGTAGTGTTCCAACTCTGTGTAACACTTTCCTTTGCTTCTTCAGGTAAAATCCCAGATGAAGCCAAAGCCCTTTCTCTATTGGCACCTGCTCCTGCTATGACAAGTCTAATGCCCGGTGCAGGGTTGCTTCCTATACCTACACCAACCCCTTTGACTACAGTACGTAAAATTCAGTCTCTATTTGATTTCTGGTTTTCCTTTATACTCAGTAGCCTTTCTGTGTTCAGAGAACAAGAACTATCTGATCTGTGGATGTTGTCTTCTCATATGCTAAATCAGTGAGGACTTAGCTGTGGTGCCTAGAGGGTAGATCACAAGATGTCCATGCACTACCTTTCCTGGGTGTTCGTTTCAGATTCTCGGTTTGCAAAATAGTGGGTAAATACTGGGTTTGGTTGTGTTAATTTTTGTTGTTGTCCCTTCACTATACCCATTAATTTGATCCACTGGCAACGCTATCCACCTCCTAATAAATTAATCAAAGAGTATAGTTAAACTGAAAGAGTTCTTCATAATATTAAAATGCTGCAGTAGGATGTTTTTGCAATAGGGTGCTTTGACCCTGGTGGAAGCTGAGGTGACCTTGACTGGAAATGAGAGGAAGAAACATCCCACTGTGACTGGCCCAGAGGCCCCGTGCATTTTGGGCATAGACTTCCTCCAAAGCAGGTATTTCAAAGACCCAAAGGGACTCAGGTGAGTGTTTGGGATAGCTGCTATGGAGACAGAGGGCATTAAGCAATTAAACACCTTGCCTGGATTATCAGAGAACCCATCTGAAGTAGGACTTCTCAAGGGGGAAGAGCAACAAGTACCAATTGCCATCTCGACAGTGCACCGCCAGCAGTACTGGACAACTCGAGATGCTGTGATCCACATGCACAAGATGATCCATGAGCTGGAGAGCCAAGGAGTGGTCAGCAAAACCCACTCACCCTTCAACAGCCCCATTTGGCCTGTGCGCAAATCTGAAGGAAAATGAAGATTGACTGTGGACTATTGTGCCTTGAATGAAGTGACTCCACTGTTGAGCGCTGCTGTGCCGGACATGTTGGAGCTCCAGTACGAGCTGGAGTCCAAGGCAGAAAAGTGGTACGCTACAATTGACATTGCTAATACATTTTTCTCCATTCCCCTGGCAGCATAATGCAGGCCTCAGTTTGCCTTCATGTGGAGGGGTGTGCAGTACATCTGGAACCGATTGCCCCAGGGGTGGTAGCACAGTCCCACCATCTGCCATGGGCTGATTCAGACTGCACTGGAAAAGGGTGAGGCTCCAGAACATCTGCAGTACATTGATGACATCATTGTGTGGGGGA
>WBMY01015353.1:11729-31658 GCA_013397315.1 Donacobius atricapilla | reverse complement strand
ATATATGTTTTTCACTTGTATCTGAATTCTTGTCAATGGACATTTTAAAGTACAGCAGAAATTGAGGGGGCATTTCTGAAAGTCATGCACCTCTTCATCATGTCTTAGTTTGAGGAGAACAACTACTTTTTTTTACAGGACCAGATTCTCCTTTCAGCGAATAAGGTTATTGGTTTAACCATTCAAACATCAAAGTTAGAACTTGTGGATGAGGTTTTTTCTTACACATTTTTTGCATATTAGGGCTCCTGTTCAGACTTCAAGTAGTCTGTCAATAATAGGCAAATCTTTTGAAGGGTCCCTGGTAGTAAATACCTATACATTCTCAAAGGGCATTTGAAGAATGCTCAGCTTTTCGGTTAAGATTCAGTACCAAACTGCATGATATTAATTTGCAGGTTGGTAAAATAAACAGAGTTTTCAACCAAAGCAAGCTCTCTGCTTTTGCTCCTCTGTGACAATAACATAATTTTATTTTTCAACAATGATGGATTCAAGTCAAGAAGAAGAATCTCAGGTTAATTTACCACTTAATTTCAAGGTTGTTTTTCTTGTTTATGCTGCTTTTATGAGGTAGAAGTGCCTTTTTTCTCTGTGTGTGTTAATAATAAACATATCAGCAGACAAGAAATCACTTGACATGTAAGTATTATTTTGCAGAAAAGAAAGTGCTGGTACTATATTGATTTTTGTCTGTTTTGACGACTTTTTAATATAAAAGAACATGCAGGTAAGTTTATAAATGAAAATTTTAAAAAACTTATCCAACAAAATCTCAGCCAGGTGAAGAATTATGGACTGACAACTGAATATATTAATAGTTGTATATAGTTATTTAAGAAAAATAAAAGACAATTTCTTTGCTTTTTCTAAGCACTGAGTTGAAGAAAAGAGTAAGGAATAGAATGGAATGGATGATTAAAGTATTAAAGAGAAATGACAGGTCTGAATCCAGTCTCAAAGACTAGAGAGGACAAAGGAACCTGAGGATTTATCATTCAGCTAATGGTCACAAAAGGGAGGTCGCAGGGGATGACTATTTCCTTTAGAAAATGAGCTTACCATGAATGTAAGGAAGAGTGGCACACTTAGCTGTGCTATTTCCAAGGAGTCTGACAAAAAGCAGGCCTTACTTAGTATTCAATTTGTCTAGGTTTAATCTAGCTTGTACACCCCTCGTTACTTTTTGTTTAGAGAAATCTCTATACTTGAAAAAATGACAGGCATTTTTAACTGTAGGATTTTTTTCTCTATTTGACTTCCAGTGCTCTGTTTCCTCAAATTTTAGATAAGGCAAGATGAGTAACTCCAGAAGCACTGAGGAAATTTCTTGAAACTCAAGTTCTCAAGTCTTATAGCTATCTTAGCTGCTCTTAAGTGAAACAAAGTCCATCAGATTGGATCTGTAAATCTCTCCTTTCTTGTTATAATTCTTATAATGCAAAAGGGATAATTTCTATTAGAACTGTAGCTACTGACCCTAAATTTACTTCACATATTTCCACCATATTCTTAAATATTACATACTTATGTTATTTATTAATGTTATTTAATACAAATTATTAAATATTTAATACAAACTATTAAATAAGTTAAACTGTTGTGGTTTTTCTATTAGTTTCAGCCTCAGTAATATACTTTATAAAAATTCACAATTAAAAAACCCCACTAATATCCTTGATTTCCAATACTGAACTCATACATCAGCGCATCCTATATGTGAGGATCAATAGTTTTTTAGCATCAGGCTAAAAGCATGATTAAGATGCCTCCTACAGAAAGACTTACAAGTAATCATTGTAAGATTACTTGCAGGAATACAAATCCTTTCAGTAGGAAACACAACCATTAACCAAAGAGAAAGTTTATTCTCCATTCTCAGTCAATTCTTATAATTTATGCCAAGGATTCAAAATTCTTTAGTATCTCATGTCACCTCTATAAGGTCTTTTGTCTTGTAAATGAAAACATTTGAAACTAGTGTGAGGAACATGCTCGTTTCACAGAGGTCTCTGAAGGCAGCTCATCAGAACCGTTTGAGACAAGACATCTATTTTTTCTACAAGTTATTTGAAGTTTTGATCTCTGAATTAAACACTGATCAGATAAATAAAGCCAGTGAGAACCCTTTTTTTTTGTCTAAACCAAATTACATTTATTTTTGGTCCAAATCAAATAATTTATTTTATTTCATAAAATTCCAAATGTAGGCCCTTTCTAATCCATTAAAAGTGATTTTAGAGAGCCTAATTATTTGCCTGTGTGCCAGAGTCTTTTTTATAATAAAGGAAAAAAAAAAAAACCCTTATTCTTTCAAAAATAAACTGTGTAAATTGGTTTAGAAAAAAAATATTTATTAACAAATATCTCAATATTTTATTTTCTGAAACCATTTGAAGAGTCAAACTCCCCCTAGGACTTTCCTTTCTGTCTACAGCTTAAAGTTCTGGTGCAACTTTGTTTAAAAAGTCTGGGTCCTCATGTCAGCTAAAATGTTTGTAAAAGGCTAATCTAATACAGTTTTCTACACAGTTGTTTATAATTAGGTGTTATGAAAAGAGTGTCATAAATTATAAAGGAAATCAAATAGTAAATTATTTTAAGGTTGAAATCATAGATCTTTAACATATCAGTCTTGAAAATACTGGTCTAGTTGACCTTTAATAAATGTTGTAGATAACCTTTGCTGTGTAGAATGTATTTGCCAGCTTGTAAAAGTTATATGTGAAGGACCAACTGTGTAATCACTGTGGAGAGGTGTAAGAAATAATTTTAAGCCTATTTAGCATCTATTAAATAACTTTCTGATTTGGTATTTTGTCCTTGATGGCTCCTTTATGACAGGCTGTTAATTTTCTTGAGTTCTTTGAACTTTAAAACACACCGCTGATGGAGCACAGTGGATTTAGAAATTCTGCAGTAAGTCCTCAATGGACTGGCAAGAGAACTTCTAATTTTTCCTTATGACTTAAAGAATACAGAATTTTAATTATATTTGTGTACTTGCTAGTGGTGAAATCGCTATAGAACAGTTGAAGGATGACGAGCTGTTGGAGTGTGTGTGTGTTTATGTGTGCGTGTGTGCGTAGTTATTAGCGCTTCTTTATGAAGGAGATAAGGCAGTACCCTCTATAGATGACATTTCTTTCCCTGAATGTATTTTTAAATTAGACACTGTAACAAAATTTAGCTGGGAAAATCTATAAATATCTGGGACATGGTGGCTAGCAGCATGGCAGACAATGAGAGTTTGAAACGCTAAAATCTGAGATGGACTGCAGCAGTTGAGAAGCAAACAACAATAGGAAAGAAATTCCAGGGAAGGCAGAACAATGTTCTCGGACAGCTAATTCATAGCTTCATAGTGCTCTGAGGGGGTCCCTGGCAAAACCAGGATAAAGTATTTTTCCTCATAGAGTTAGCTAGAGCTGTACTGAAAATAGACTGCCCCTCACTCTTCTGTTTGTGCAGTGTGTTTCTTTTAGATTTGATATGAGGAAACAAATCAGAAACCACTCTCCATTTTAAAAGCCCATGCTGAAACTCTGTCTGATTGATTTGGAATAACTTCGTTGACTCTTGCTAATGACATATGTTAAAAACACGTTACATATGTTGAAAAGATGCAAGACATGTCTGTGCATTTCTTTTCTTGTTGTATGTGGGGATGTGTAAAGTATATATTGAATTATTTTATGCTTTTAAAATGTGAATTATATGGCTTCTTTTAAAAGAAATATATCATGACTATTGATATTTTAATGAGATACTGAAAGAGTACATATCAGCCATTCTTTATAGGACCATTACTTAGCACTGAGCTATTTGAATTTGAACCAAGAGCAGAAGTCATACCCTTGGATAATTATGGCTGTCTGATTGATGATTGTGGCATTTTTTAAATTTTATTTATTGTAGAATATGGAAAAATACTTTTAAGATTTGCCCGTTACAAAATTAAAGAATTAAAAAATAGTCTGACTGAGAATCACACACCTGCAGTGAGGAATGTTATCATTTCACCTAGTAAAGGGCAATAGTTCTCCCTGACCTATTCCCCTCCCATCCTGAGAAACTAGATTTAATATTTTGATAACATCTTGAGATGAAAGCTAAAACTTGCCAAGAATGTATAAACATAGATATTTGGGTAATATGCTTAGAAGCTGGACAACCCTTGGAGAAAAAAAAATTCATATTTAGGTAAGTAATAAAAATGAATTTACCTCTCAGTAAAAATTTCTATGGTTTTAAAGAAATTGTACATGTGAACAGTTGGCCATGGTTTGTACAGCGGCATTTTTTCAATTTTCTGGGATGCTAGTGACATCAAGCATGACCTTAGCTGAGGGCTCACCATCTTGGGATCAAACACAGGACTTAGCACTCGTTTCTGAAATCTTTCTTTATTATTCTATGTGTTTTAAATATTTCAGGTCTTTTTTTCTCCTTTTCACTGATGTCTAAGGCAGTGATTTTCTATACAAATTTCCAGCTGCAGGAGAAAGAGAAAACAAGGTGGTTTTCCTCAGATTAATTGCTCATATTCACCCTCACAGACGAGAGAATTTTGGAGCAACAGAATTGATCTGTCTGAAAAGGAGAATGCAGAAACATAATTATTCTCTCCTGGTTTCTCTTTGCCTTTCTCATTAATCTCTTGAAGAGAATTCTTACTAGCTTGTTTGTGCTTTTATCCAAGCAAAATGCTGAGTAATGTGAATGAGACAAAGNAAAAAAAAAAAAAAAAAAGACCAGTATAATTGTGTTTCTTTCTTTCTCCCATGACTCAGTACATTCCTACTTGGATATACCTAGATCTGTGTTCTGTACTGGTGCAGATGGTAAAGTGTTATGAGTAATGATCCCTAGAAGAAGGTTATTTTCTTTAATTCAAGGCAGCATTATTTTCTGAGAACATTAAGGCCTTAATTATTCCTTGTGCTGTATGTGTATATATTGCTAACTATACACTATATTTAGAAACTAAGTCTTCCGCTTTGAAATTTGTTTCTGCCAGCCCCAGCAGAAGTTTAGACAAAAATTTCAATAAATGAACTGAAATACTAAGTTCTGCTTTATAGTCCTTCATACAACTCATGGGGAAAATTCAACTATATTTGAGCTAGTATTTTCCAATTATAAAATTTGATTCAGACACCCATGGATAATTTTGTTATTAATATTATAGAGGCTAAGTTTCTATAAGTAAAATTTTTACGTGATGCTTCTGTAGAGGTAGAGCTAATTTTCAATGATGGAGTGATTACAGTAGATTATTAGGAGAAACTTAATACTGCAACAATTAAAATTAGTTTTAAAAAATTCCATCTGTTTTGATCTTTTATTTTGAAGGTAACATAATTGCAACTAATATAAGAATGTCACTCTAATTTCAAGAACAGTAATTACATCCTGAGGTTACATTCAAAATTTATTAACACATTGTTATCCATATTGTTTGCTATCCCTACTAAATTGCTAAAGGAAAGTCGTTGGATGTCTGAGATATCTCCTGACAGAGAACCATAGTATGATCTCTTTACAAAGGAAAACTCTCCCATCCAAAACGTCTCTTCTGAATAGAAATGTTGACAATGGTTGCAGCATTTTATAACGAGCTGACCTTCTTTATTTGCTATTGATCTACTGTGGAAAAAATGTGTTACCACTGACAAAAATAAAGCAGTCCAGCATATGAGGTGGATTTTGATAGGAAAGACATAGAAATTAATGAGAAAAAGTAAAATTAATAAAGCTGTCTGATTTAGTTTTCTGAATCTTAGTTCTTTACTGTACAATAAAGACAACCATTTGTTGTCACAGAATTTGCTGCATTTTTTGACTGTTTCTTTACCTTTTAACTTGGATATGACTGCTCAGTGAGAAACTATAATGGTCCACTCACCTCAAAATTACATTATTTAGTATGCATGTGTTCAGGCAGGAAAGATGATCACAGCTGGAATAATTTATTTTTGTTCTGGATTTCATAAGTGGATTCTTTAATTAAAATTTTTAAAAGCCCAGGGAGTGGTGGAAATCTAGATCACTCAAGATCAGGTTTTGTGTGAAATGTAGAAGTCATTTTCCATCTCTGTTTATTTGCCTGCAGATGACTCATACAGATTTGCAGTCACATCTAAATTTATATTCAGAAACACTCTCTCTCCTTCACCTTCACCTTCTGATTCTGAGTTTGCCCAGATCAGCAAACACTAGCTCCATAATTCAGAGGTATTAGGATTGCTGGCAACCTTCATGTATGCTGGCTGCAAATCAAAAAAAAATTCTGAGAGAGGAAGAGAGAAATGAAATCTTGCTGATACTTATATATTTAAGGTTCCAGAACCAAGTTGGATAATTTTGTTGTCCAATTTATGTTAAAGAATACATGTAATTCTGAGATCCTTGATACACTAAGGACCTTGATTTGCAATTATAAATGCTCTTCTTACTCTTTAATATTCTTAGCTATGTCAAAAAGAAGAAATCTTTCAACAGCTCGCATCTGTGTTTCAAATTCAGGTGAGTTTATTCCTGGATGGAAGTTTGAAACAAATGGGCAGGGAAGAGGTATATGAGAATAATCCTTGCTATTCTGTCTCCCTTCTTTTCACTCTGTTGGACAGGTTGCAACACTTTCCTAACTAGTTTGATAAGGTTTTATTAAAAAAAAAAAACAAACAACCTATGCTTTTTATATTTTTTATTTGCTTCTTTGTTTTTCTTTGGATAGATACTGCTTCTTCATCTGTACTTGTAAACATCCATTTCTGCTCATCTGCTGGCACTGGCATATATAAAAAAATAATACTGAAGAAAAGTGTTTCAGAAAGTGGACTATTGACTGGGAAACTTGAAGAACTACTGAGATTTTCTGGTGCAGAGCTACTTCGAGATGAAATTAGGGTCAAACCTAAGTCAAGCTTCACAGAAAGAAGCCAGTAATCTTTATGTGTGTGAGTGGGGAAAATAAAACCCCCAAATAATAAAGCTTGTTTTGTTTGGTTTTTTTTCTTTCTTTCTACACAGAAGCAGAATGCGCTTTAGTAAAATACAATAAAATTCATGCTACTTTGAAAAGTTTGGTGGTAAGAGTTAAGAACTTAATTCTTATTGCCAGGTCCTTGTTGTCTAAAAGACTCGTAGCTGGAGGTACTACCCTTTTGATATGCTTGTTTGGACTGTATTTTCTCCATCCGGGAGACAGCAATAAAAATCTCAGAAGACACTGGGCAGTGCTTCTTTGAAGATTTGCATTCTTTTGTTTCTTTGGTTTTGGCATCAGGAAAATAGGAACATCATGAAGTTGCACTTTTTTGTCAAGTTCAAAAGCTCAGGGAAAACCGATTTTAGAAAAAACATTGATTTCCCCAACAGAGATTCCATCTCACTTGCTGGCCACCATGCTGGTGCATACTTGTGGATTGCTCTATTCATCATGCAAACTTCTTAAGCACTGGAAAAAAGAGAACTTATTTATGATTTACTGCTTTTGTTGCATGGAACCATCAACCACTTAATAGCTACAGAAAAAAAAATCACTTTAGAAATGAACTTCACTTTAGATGGACTTTAGAAATATCCATCCACAACACTTATGTTCTGACCTTGCCATATCAGAGCCAACTCAGTGCTGGCTCTGGGTTGATGCAAAATGGAGAGTATAAGGCTTGTACTTTTCAAAAAAATCATATCTTAAAAGCTACTAGGTCCACATGTTTTCCTTTCAGAGACTGAATAGTGCCAGCAGGACTCTGCAAGCATCTATGTGTGTATATATATTTGTAGGCATGTGTGAATTTTACTATGGAACATCTTTCCCTCTCCCTGCAAGTCAAGAGACTTTGTTTTCAGATTTTGGGTTTTTTTCAAGTTTGATGTACAGGAAGTTTGAGGAGAAGATTGGAATCCAATTTTGGCCTGGGGATTTAGATCTTATCTATATTGTTACTTCAATCCCTTTTTAGAATCTGTTGGCACTGAGCCAAAAAACTACTAGTTAGGTGTCCCTGCAGCTAATGCCACTCTGATGGTTGTACAGCCTTGGTTTTTTGTGGGTTCTCAAGTTCAGAGTGGTAGCAAGAAGGCCGAAAGGAGGATACAGAATGGTACAATTTGGGAAAAGTCAGTGCCTCTCTGCTATAAAAAAACCCAACCTTCAAACCTACAAGGGTTAACATGGAGCTAGAGTGACTTAAATTGACGAGGTGCAGATGTAAATTAATAAAGGGGTTTGATCCACCATAGTATTGAAATGTATCTAAATTTAATATTGTTAAACATTCTTAAAGATCAGATGAATTATACACAAAGTACTTGGATTATTTGTCCAAGGCAAACAGTGGTGACATTTCTGCCGCTTAGTATGACAAGGTTAGCATGTTTTATTCACAAGTTTTAAACAGTAAAAGTTTGTATGAATTACTTTTTCACTGGTCTGCTAGGTAAAACAGACAGTAACACAGTTACTATTCTATGATGTGAAGTCAGATTTTACATCAAATAAATTAGAATGAAAATGTGATTATTTCTAACATCTCTAAAATTCATCTGACATTTTCCTGGCATTTGGAGACCAAAAACCCAAGCATTTAAAAACAGTGAAGGAAAAAGAAAAAGCAGAAAAACAGAAAAAGCAGCGCTCTCCTCCCCCAAAAATATTGTATTAGAAACACCAAGGTAAAAAACCAAAATGCCTTGGTAATAGAGATCATGGTTTCATATAATTTAAAAGATCTATATGCTGGAAGATAAAATTGAAATATTTAGCATGAAGAGAATTTTCTCAATTATAAGAAAGTTAAAAATGAGGAAAAAATCCTCCTCCCTTGATCATACCTTGGGGCCTAATGAAGTATAGGAGTTTAGGGTTCAAATTCAATAGTCCACTTGAATTTGGAAGTCTTGGATCATCTTAGCATTATTAATTCATTATTAATCATCATTAATATCACCTGTTGAACTGGAAAATAAAGTTAAACATTCGGTGAATCAGAGGACAAAAAAATAGGAATAACTTTCTGCGTGTGTGGTTGTGAAACTCTGCAAAGGATTGGTAAAATTGGGTCCAGTACCTACTCTGGACAGCAGAAGTGGGTAATGAGTTTCCCAGATCCCAGATAAATGCCAGAGTGTGTGACGTTCTCTGCACTGAGGTGAGAGAGTCTGATATAATAGCTATCAGCTTCATCGGCTTCCAGGCTTGCTATCAAGGTATCAGCATTTCTAACAGGAGTCAAACAGGGCATGTTGGCTACAAGTTTTGGTTTTGTAATCTGAAGCAGGATATTTTCTGGACCCTACAATGCATCTGGAGGATCTTTATTGTTCTAACACTTTCCACTCCATTTCTGGTTTCTATATGTTGTCACTATTGAACCACCCAAATCTAAGAGTATCTAAGAGGGGCACTCCAGGGGCTAGTATTTTACAAGGAGCACACACAGTCCAGCAATAATAAAGATGACAACCTGCTGACAGAGTACTTGTCCCTTTATGGCAGTTCGGAGAACAGTAAGAGATTTAAGTAACGAGCCATCCCATATAATTCAGGATTTACTTATCTGATATTGTCTCTGACAGTGGTCAGTGTCAGATTTATTAACTGAAAGCAAAGAGACTTTTTTCCTTCATTAACTTCCATTCTGGTTACTTATTTGGATTTTTTTTCACCTCAAAGCCATTCTGCTGCAGAAAAGTGCACATCAGAACTGTGCACTGTGTGAAAACAGTTTTTATATTTTATTTTAAATTCTGAAATTTTTATTTATCACT
This sequence comes from Donacobius atricapilla, assembly GCA_013397315.1. Taxonomy (NCBI): domain Eukaryota; kingdom Metazoa; phylum Chordata; class Aves; order Passeriformes; family Mimidae; genus Donacobius; species Donacobius atricapilla. Next base: position 21,878 of record WBMY01015353.1, on the reverse strand, counting down.
TGCTTAAAATTTTGAAGTGGATGATAAATTATATTTATGAACAAGAATTGCAGCTGCACTTTGTCAATATTTACACTAAAAATAGTTTCTTGCAGTATTCACAAAGGAGACCACTTTAAGACTCAAGTAAAGCAAGCACTATTCATAGCAGATGTCTGTTATAGATCAGTGGCAATGAATTTTTCACCTCTATCACATTTTTTTCTTCAGAGATGAACATTTAAAAAGCAAGTTGATACACATACATGAGAGGTAGACTGAGAAAATGAGGCTAAGAAATTACACTGTAGTGTAGAACAGACAGGCGGCTATGAATGGAAGAGTGAGGAAAGCCCATTGCCACAGCAGTAGCCCTGTACATTGACAATGTCAGAAATCACATTTAAAGTTAACTGCCATCTGACATATTTCTCTTTAGAGCTGCTGGCCATCATCGAATATTGATCTGCCATGCACAATAGCAATTAGTCTCAAAAGCATTGTTTTTTTTCTTGAAGGTAGCTGTACTACTCAAATATTAATTAATGTTATATTGACAAATTTATGACATTTAGTAGTGTAGTAAATTTCTACAACTTGGAAACAATTGGTACAATATACTTTCATGTTGATGTGCCCCATCTCAAATCTACTGAGCTGTCAGGTTTATTGAAACTTCTTTTGGTCTCCTAGATTTCACCATAATTTCTAAACATTTCAATTACTTTAACTTGAATGTGCACCTTACTAATATGAGCATTATAAAATTAAAAGATGTCTATAAAGTAGGAACTTTAAAGTAGTACTCCTTCAGCCGTGTTTCACCTCCATCTCTGCAAAATTATACTTTCCTGTTCTTTTGTCTCCAATTCTGAAAGTGTTGCTGTGCTTGTTTTTCTAGCTTGGGATGTATCTTAGATGAGAAGTGAATAACATCTCGCATAATTGCAGAATCAATTAGGTTGGAAAAGACCTCAAGTCCACATTATGACTGAACACCATCACCTCAGTAAGGCTGGAGCACTCTGTGCCACACCCAGCACTTCTTTAAACACCTCCAGGGACAGTGACTCCTCCACCTTCTTGGGGAGCCCATTCCAATATCTAGCCATCCTCTCTGTGAAGAACTTCTTCCTGAATATGATGTATGTTCTAATTTTATTTTGAATAGAATAATTAAAAAAAAAAAAAGTAAGAATGTTTCTATGTCCTTTTCAATTGAGAAACACGATTTTGATTTCAAAGATTATTTATTTAAACTGCCTGTGGATCAAATTCACAGCTCATTAAATCACAATTTAGTGGTTTACCAGCCAGTTACCTTTGTATTTACCATTCAACTGTCACAATAATATTTTCACTGTTTAAAACTTAATATCTTATTTTCCCGTAATGAAGAAAACTCATTTTTCTACATGTAATGCTTCATTGTATTTTAGTTCTCCTTGTTTTCTCTAAAATCAAGTGACACAAAACAAATAAGAAAATTTTATTATACTTCTGCTGGTAGTCATTTGGAAGTCTCAGCTGGTAATTTTCAGAAATCACAAATTGTAATTCTTTGGAAAAGTATTGTCTTCTATATTTTGAGCATAAAATAGTTTTATGCTTCACCCTCCCTAAATGTAACTTTTTTTTTCATTTTATTCCTGAGGACTGACAAATTTCAGAAACATCTATTTCAAAACTTATATTTGCATCTTTTTATGTGTCTATATTTACCTGATTCTCTAAATTAATTTAGGAAAACCTTGTGTTTCCAGATGGATACAGTGTTTAATGGGCACACCTTTCAAAATGTGTTAGGGACTTGTTATTGAAATACTGGCAGTTTAATGCCCACCCCCACCCAGAAGCATTTTATGAATTCATACTTTATTGTGTATTTGTTCTTTTCAAACTCCTCATTATCTTATTTTCACTGGAAATGAAGCTGATAAAATCAGCATCCCTTATTGAGAAAGTGGTAAGAGGAAAAATGTTGTTCATGTTCAAATGTGTCACGCATTATTTGGCTATTTGCCCATGGGATGAAGAATTTGTACTGAATTTCCCTCTAATTTTCTTGTAAACTTGCAGCCTAAGCTATAGCCATATTCTCCATGCCTTAATCCTGCGATGGGGTTTCCTGAGGTTCTTTCATATTGCAGGTTAGCACATAGTGAAAAAATATTTTTTCCAGAACAATAAACAGTTTGCCTCATGTGTTATATAATTTGTAGGTTTTTAAAGGATAGGCTTTTGAACAGAACTGCCCAATAAATATTGTAGTCATATTGACAGCTTGGGTAAATCAGTTGGTAGACTGTACAGTGCACATGAGAAAATGGTCCATTTTGCTAATCTGTACTCTACACACATGAATGGTGCTTCCCATTCAGTGTTCCCACTGAAACACCCCAAACAGTGCACTGTTTGCTTATTACTTGTTCCTTCCCCTCCAGTGGCAAGCTGGAGAGGATATTTGGAAGGACAAAAGGTAAATTAGTATAAGAATAATTTACTGAAATTTACTGGAAAAAGCATTGAGATAAGAAAATTAACAGTATCAATATTAAGAACAAAAGTGTACAAGAGGTGAATGATTCATATGCAAGTGCTCACCACTATGTCACGTGGAACACCCAACAACACCTGACCCTGCCAAGCTACCTGACCTGGAAGGGACTCCCTCTCCCTGAACCCAGAAATGGCGTGAGGTGGTCTAGAGAAAACTCAGGGTCCTGGCCATGCCACTCCTGGCTACTGCCAGAACCAGGACATTCACAAATTTTTTGGAATCACTATTCCTTCCATTCCTTACCCTTTCTGTACCTTCTGCACAGAGCTCCACACAGCAGGGATGAAACTTCAGAGAAAGCAGGGACCAATGAACAACAGTTTATTGCTATTTATAATTTATGATAGAATTTGACAGGAAATAGGGCAGAAAACTGTCATTGCACTTTGTCTGTGTAAAGTCTACCTGATACCAGAATTGGGACATTCTTATATGTTAGATGCCTTGCAGCAATGACAACAGCAGAATTTTAGAGGCCATTTCTGAACCGCTGCACACACTGAAATCCTGTTCTGCAAGGTGCTTAGTTTTTTCTACTGCTGCTGTTTTTTCTGCTGCTACTAGTTTGTTCTGCAGCTAGTTTTTTCAATAGATCCAGGATTTATGGAGAACACGTTTATTCCAGATGCTATGATGAGAAGCGGTGGGTTTTTTAATAGTAACTTATGATTGAGCAATACTTTCATCATCCTCATTATAAACTTGATGCCTTCAGTAAAATAGGAGAGAATCAATACAAGTGAAAATGGTAATATTCATTGGAGCTGGTATTCACAAGATTATCCATCTATTAAAACAGCTCAAGGCAGTCAAGGAAACTATGCCATATGCAAGCAACCAGACAAATACAATTACTTTTTGAAAACATTCCATAAGGCAAATGGAGACATCCTTCATGTTTAGATTATTGCTTTTACTGGGTATAAAAATATTTAAAATCAAAACAAAGGCACAAAAATAAGGAGGATTTGCTCTGAATTTCCTAGAATTTTTGTCCTTCTGCAGTATATGTTTCACCATTTATTGTTCTATAATTTTGCTACTTGAGTTTATTGTATGTCTGCACAAGATGAGCACAGGTACTGGAACAGAAGGATTGCCTTAGGTGAAGAGTACACAACTGTGCAGAGCAGAATATAGTGGATACATTTCTGAACTCTGCTTATCTAAACAGTATGGGCTCTAGCACTTGCATTAATTCTGTTTAAACACTTTATTCAATCATCCCAGCACTTCGAGGACTACTGAGCATGAGAAGTTCTGCCTTGTATCATTTGACATTACAGATTCATTCCATGCTCACATCATGAATGAGTCTAAGAAACAAACTGGAAAGAAGAGAAGGTTGAGGAAAGCCTTATGAGAAGGATTTAACTTCTTTCATTCATTGCATGCAACACAGGCAACAAACAGGAGGAAGTGGAAGCCACCATGCTGCTGAGCACCTATGACCTAGTTGCCATTACCAAGAATTAGTGGCAAGATTCCCGTAACTGGAATGTGGATATTGATGGTTTAAGGTTGTTCCATGTGAGAGGAAGGGTGGAGAAATTACTCTCTACGTCAAAAGTAGAAGAGATTGTGAAGAGTTGTTTCTGAAGAACAGCCCTGAGCAGGTCAAAAGGTAATGGGTAAGAATTAGAGACCAAGGCAGCAAAGGGACTGTTATGGCTACAGGCCCTGTTCAAGGGGAGGTTATTGATGAGGCCTTCTGGCTACAGCTGCAAAACAACCCCACTTCTCTTGGAAAAGTTGCACAGCAAGCTGCAATCAACCCAGAGGACTCCTGGAATGCATGGAACTGGTAGTAGATGAGAAAATTATAGAATATATGGCAGTCAAATCAATGTTTTATATATTTGGACAAAGGCTTCTAAACCATGTGTTACAACTGCATGGCACATGGCTTTTCACCTAAATTCTCTTGCCTCCTTATGAGTGAAACAATTACCTAAATCCCCTGAAAGTTAATGCATCTATTTGGAAGGCACAGACTGTCTCCATGTATGGCCATGTGTGTGACCTTTGTTGCCTTGGAGAGCTGTTTCCACAATTACTCCTACTATTCATAAAGTAAGAAATGAAGTGCCTTATGTTAAATTTCAGAAAGCCATTTAGTGTTTTGTGCATTTCTTTATGATTTTATTTTCAAGCTTATAATTTCTCTTGTCAGGCCTGAAGGAATGCTTGCAGCTGTCCTGACGTGGAGGGGACACTGTTTCTTCACTCTTGGTGAAAAGATAAGAACACAGTCTTTGGCAGGCCATTTGTCATGTATCTAGAAATGTTAAAAAAATTTTTGAGAACCAGGAAAATATTAAAAATGAATTATTTTACTGAAGTGTTACCCAAGGCTTGTTTCAATCAGTATTTATTCACAAGAATTGTTTATAGAATATCAAGTTGCATAAACTTGCATCATAACTCTTTGTTGTATGCAGTCTATGACAACCATCTGCTTAGAATGACATGTTTGGGGTTTTCTTAGTCTCCTCCAGTCTAACTGATAATAAAATATTGACAGCAACAGTTTCTATGGTGCATACAATTTAAAGAAATGGCTGCTGCTATATAAGGTCTTTTTGGAATAATATTGCAACTTTATACAATAACACACATAATCTTGTACTAAACATATTTTTACAAAAACAGAGACATAAAAGAAGAACTAAATCAGAATTTTAAAGGCTGAAAGATTTCAGATTCCTAGAAATAAATCCTATTTCCTAGAAATAAATCCACTTTCACTGATTCACATGTAACATGTAACTTGCAAGAAAATAAATGTATTTACTGACTTTTGCTTTCATTCTCACAGTGGTTTGTTTGTTTGGGTTTGTTTTTTCATTTTTTTTTTCCCACTAGGTAAAAATTTCTTTGCTGGAAAGATATGGATACTCTGACATATTTCAGTAGAATAACTTTTGGAACTCAGAGGGGTTAGTATTGGTTCCTTCTGCTCCAGCTCAGGGACTTGCTGAGGACGCGGAATTCTTTTCGACTCTGAACTGTTGGTTTAATTCTACAAGGAGAAAAAGATGACTGAAAGTCATTAAAGATGATTTCTGTTCAACACAGAAAGGTGTGCTTTCAGTTCAGCTTCTAACAGTCAGATGTCCCAGTCGTAAAACGTCATCCCAATTTACTATAACTGCTTGGTTTTCAGGTGTTGGTCTTGTTGGTTTTTGTGTGGTTTGTATATTTCGTGGGATGATGAAGCTGTATCAATTCATACCACCCGAGAAACTGATAAATCACTTCCTGTACTTGCATCCATAGCAGCACCAACTCACAGGTGCATTGCTTTCTATCTCTTGTCTCTCAGTGAAATCTGAGGTAGGGTTGTGCAGCTGTGCTGGGGATACCCAAGAGGGACAAATATTTCAGTCAGTCTGGAGAGTGGCTGTCACATACTTTTGAGCTGGCCCACTGAAATCCATATAATGTACCCTCAGCTTAATCTACACAACGTACCCTCAGCAATTTTGCTGATGATGCGAAACCAGGAGGACTGGCTGATACATCTGAAGGCTGTGTGGCCATTCAGCTGGACCTTGATGGGCTGGAGAGCTGGGTGGAGAGAAACATAATGAGGTATGCCACAAGGGCAAACCAGAGTCCTGTTCCTGAGGAGGAACAGCCCCAAGTCCCAGCACCGGCTGGGGCTGACCTGCTGGAGAGCAGCCCTGTGGAGGAGGACAAGGGAGTCTTGGTATATTACAAGTTGACCATAAGCTGACAATGTCCTTGAGGCCAGGAGGGCCAATGCTGTCTTGGAGGGTATTGGGCAGAGTGTTGCCAGCAGGTCAAGGGAGGAAATCCTGCCTCTTTATTCAGCCCTGGTAAAGTCATATCTGGAGTTCTGTTTCCAGTCCTGAGCTCCTCAGTGCAAGAAAGACAAGGAGGAATTGGGAAGGGTTGAATAGAGGGCAACAAAGGTGATTTGGAATCTGAAGCATCTCTGTCATGAGGAGGGACTGTAAGAGCTGGGTCTGTTTAGTCTAGAGAAGAGAAGACTGAGAGGGAATCTAATTAACACATAAAAATATTTTAAATGTTGGTCTCAGAAAGATGATGCCAGACTCTTTTCAGTGGTGCCTAGGGACAGGACAAGGAGCAATGGCCATAAACTAAAACACAGGAAGTTTCACCTCAAGATGCAGAAGAATTTCTTTACCTTGAAGGTGGCAGAGCATTGGAACAGGCTACTTGGGCAGGTTGTGGAGTTTCCTTCTCTGGAGGCATTCCAAACTCCCCTGGATGCATTCCTGTGTAAACTGTTTTAGGTGACCCTGCCTTTGGGGGGTCTGATGGGATGATCCCCAGTGGTTACTTCCAACACTAACAATTCTGATTCTGTGATTCTGTGATATTAACATGATACAGAGTCTAAAGAGACCAAAGTCCTTCTTAAGTAAGGAATATGAAAAAGCATTTCTGTAGCACATGCCGCAGCTTTCTCTTCCTGAATGCTGAGCTGAGTTTCTATAAATACTGGCAAGATCTAACACATCTTTTTTTCATGTTGAAGCTGTGATAATGCTGATTTTCAGGAGTCTGAGTGTGTGGGTACTACCCATGAGACTTCATGTAGGAGTGAAGCTAGACTCAGAAAATATACTGGGAAGTCCAGCTTTCATATCCTCCCAAATTTCGGTCAAGACAGGGGAACCCATCTCCTGTCACCAACTGCTTCTCTGTCTGCTTTGTCTCCCTTCCAGAAAATAGATTTACAGCTAATATTTCCTTCTTTCTCCTAAAGCCAAGCCCCAATTTCACAGCATGGCACTTTCTAACCCACCCTGGGACCCAGGTATATTGAGGGTGGAAGAGGTAAATAGATAAAATGGAGAGAATTGGGGTATGGAGCTAAATTCCTCCAGAAAAGAGAAAGAGCAGGTGGATATAGAATCAGGGATATAGAATCATTTTCACAGAGGCCAAAGGATGCTGGCAAGAAACGCTCTGTGTAGTGATGTGTTCAAATACGGAGGTGGAAATGAGTCCTGCAGTCACCAACTGTAGCTCCCCACTTTCCTCCCTGTCCAGTTTTAGCTTTCTGCATTACTTTAATTACCAAACTGAGAGAGGTTTCCTGCATGTACACTGAACTCAGCACTAGATGATTCTCCTATTTAAATGGTAAATTAATTCTTGCTGTGAGCTTTCCATTGCTGCAGTTAGCGTGATTTTTTTTATTCCTCAGTTTTATTTGGAGAAATAACATTTATAATACTTTTTATATAGGGGTATTTATTTATCATATTTTTCTGATAAAGTGGTTTGTCTCAGTTTTAGAATTCCTTCTTTTTTAGGCATTAAAACTCATCTGCAACTAATTTTTATAAGGTGAAAGACATTGCAGTAATATTATACAGAAAAGAAAAAAAGAGACTTGGAATAAGAAAATATGGGTTGGTAGAACAGGTTGGGTGACCTTCCCCTGTAACATTTTTCATCTCATAATCTTGCTGTATCCAACTGAGACTGAAAGTTACTATTTCTACTTTTACTCTCGTATAGTAAATGCTTCTGCTCAGGATCCTCTCTCCCTGCAAATTAGTATGTCAGCGGTGGCACATGAGGTGTTCAATACTTTTTAACAATTGGGCTTGTCATCGAAAGCAGGGTAGACATGCACTTGAATTTGTTTATGCGTTGATTAGCTTGTTTGTAGATTAGGCACATAAATAGCTACTGGTGAACCTTGCTGTTCACTCCTGCAATAGCTGTGTGGACGGGGTCTGAGAAGTCTCTCGACTCTGTGGTCTGATGTAACATAGCGTAGAACAGAGCTCTGTATTTGTTAGCGGATGTGCACATTACATTTATATGCACACCGTTCAAGATTTTGAGTTCATTTTTATAATCAATCTAGATAAGGCAGACCTGTGTGGCAGGCATGGTGGGGGTGACTCAGGTCTAGAGTCAGGCAGGACCAGGGCCAGCGGCAGGGCTGGAAGCAAGGACAGGGCCTGCCTCTGAATCTCACTGGGGAGATCAGGACATGGCTTGGGTCTCAGTCCCTTGGCAAGGGCTGTGAGGCACCTCAGGGGAGATTTGGTAGGACATGGTAAGACCCACCGAGTCTCTTACCATGTCAGCTCTATTTCTCTATAGCATGTCAGAATTAGAAAGCAACAACTTGAATCCATTAAAGCATCAACTGACTCCATCACCTGGGAAAAATAAAATCCAATTAATTTCTCAGAGAGTTTTTAATTTGCTTTGGAAGAAGACCCAACAAAGCAAAAAACAGTATTTAAAAAAGGAATAGAAAAATGTATCTGTTAAAGAGGCAAGAAAAACACTAATGATTAAATTGCTTACTGTACTAAATTGATATTAAAAATTATGTTAATTGGCTAATCTTACCTTCCTCAATATCAAAGAAAATGTCTTTTTTTTTTTTTTGTTTAAGGAAACAGTAGCATTAGACACAGCAAATAACAAGCTATATCTGTGCACGAAAGCCAGTACTGGGTTGTTTGGTTGGTTTTTTTGGTTAGGCATAAGATTTCTTTATACCTTTGATAAATCCCACTTTCCAAAATCTTCATGGTGTCACCTCTCTGTTTGGTTTTACTTACTTACATTGCATGTTTTTCAAAACAGCAGTTAGTTCTAAAACAAGATCACTTACTTGCTAACAGGGGGAGAACTACGTATGCCAAAGCTTGACATTTTCTTCCCCCAAAAGTATGCAAAAGCATCCAGAAGCAAGATACCTTGGAACAAAATATTGTTGCCAAAGAGTCTTTGCATGTAGACTGACTAACCCTTGCTTACTTTCCCAAGTCCATGACTGAAGAAACTGGTGTGATGAGATAAGGAATTTATGTTGTTTCCTGATGGTGACACATTTTATTGCCCGTTTCATATATTTAAGCCAAAATATTCTACAAGATTCTGAAATCCTAGAATACGTAAAACCCCATAATACATACTTCTTTGTGACCAATCTGTAAGCGTCCCTCTTTCAGTCTGAAGCCACAAAAAAGTTCAACTTGTGTGCAGAAGAAGAAAAACTCAGTATATAATTATTAAGTATTTCTGAATTCTGGAAGTTAGTATCCTAAGATATAGATCACAAACTTCTAAGTTTTGGGACTCCTTGTGGCTTATGAAGGATACAAACTGCCTCTCTGCAGAAGAAATACAAGAGCAGGCATTCCAGTCCATGTTGACTTGGAGTGAAAAAGCTATCACCAGAGAGAGGAAGCCATTCACATTTCCAGAGAGACAGCTGTCATGAAAGCTGATATTTCTTACCACACAGAGCAACAGAAAGAGCCTCAGCATACACATCAGTGGATTGGGAATTGTTTACTCTTCATAGGTAGGCAGCTACAGATTATAAAAGCTGAATAAAAATATATTCTTTGCTAAAGGATAGCCCAAATGTTAATTGCTACTGGCAGAGGGAAAAATTCCAAATGAGGTTTCTTGCAACTCTTGCTGCTCACCAAAGCATTTTAAAACTCAGAGGCTTTTGGATGTCAAGTTTGAACAAAACTTCATCAATGTTAGGTAGATCTGCTGCCTGTCAGGACCTATTCACACCTTTTCTATGCTTTGAAGGTTTTCAATTTTTTTTTTTTTTTTTTTTT
>WBMY01015353.1:0-11713 GCA_013397315.1 Donacobius atricapilla | reverse complement strand
TTTTTTTTTTTTTTTTTTTTTGCTTCTACCTTGTTTCCAAATTGGCTTCAGCTTAACCCTTGTACTAAATGTGCAGTCTTGACATGCACCATTCATCCAACAAAAATATAAAATACAAAAGTAATTTTGCTGCTTTCTCAGTGAACATTCAGCCCAAACTTTACATAGTACACAGTTTAAGAACTTTAAATTCAGATAATTTGCCAAAAAAGTAAATTCAGTTATGATTTTTAAGCTGCAAAGATATTAACTAAATTTCATGGGGGGTTTTGGATGGTGTCAAACATCAAATTATTACTGTGTTTTTCCACCAGCATTTTATTTTATGGTTGAATGGACAATTCATAAAACATACTGAATCAGGACTACAGAGTCATGGCAATTCAGGTTTGAATGCTGTATGATATAACTGAGTTATCAGTCAAGACTTTAATTTTAAATTCAAGATTAATTTCTTGATGACATGCTTCTGTTAAATTAGAGAACATGGAAAGTGGATTTAGTTTATAGAATATTTATGCACAATTGCTTTTGATCCCAAGATGGAAAGAAAAGCTCCTCTTTCTAGAGGCATTTATTTCAAGCAGCTATTCCTTTCTCAAGATTGGGTGATCATCACAGACCATGTGATGTAAATTATTTGGTATCTTCTGGCATTGCAGGTGCTAGAGTTTTAAGCTCTTTTCATAGCTGATGAGAACTAACTTGGCCAAAACCAGTAAATTTATGACTGAGACTATGTGAAATCACTACAGAGTAATTCATATTTCTGTTCTTACAATTATTCAGTGTGTGAATGATAGAAGACCATAAGGATCTCAACAAGAGTCAGAATTTGATTGCCCTAAGTGTTTCACAAATGGCACAAAACAGTCCATACACTAGAGACTTCAGCCTAAGCTTTCAGCAGCGTGCAACAGGTGAATAAGGCAGATGGTGAGCCGGATGAGGCAATAAAACATTCAGAGAATAAGGTGCATTCACGGAAGTTTGTACCCATGGGTTGTCACCAGTGTGACTGGTGTAAGGAGGTATATTATAATTCCCATGACAGCTGAAATTCCTTGGTTTGTTCTTAAAAAAAAGAGAAAATTTCCTAAGGGCCAAATAAAGTAACTTTTAATAAAGTTTATTGAGTTTATAAAAAAAGTCTTTTTTTTGTAATAGTAGTATATTTTTTCAAAAGAATCTGGTTAAACTGAAGATTATAAAAGATTTATGCTGTTCAGACTTTAATTCTGAAGCTAAAAACAAAACTACTCCAGCTTTTAAAATTTTCTTCATGTAAAAGAATAATTTTTGACTGTTTAAGAAAGGTGTTATGGGAAGAGGTACTGGGACAAAGGAAGGGAAATGTTGAAGAATTTACTTTTGTCTTTAACAGAATAAAATCTCTGGTCTCCAGAAACCATTAACATATTAAAAAAGCCCAAATGGTCAATGCCACTCTGTGCCATAGTGTGACAGACTATGAGAAAGAAAGCAAGCATTGTGAAAGAAAATAAACATTGAGAACGTTCTCTTGGCTTGTCTTGATCACAGTAAAAGTTACTTTCAATTACCCTCTAAAAATCAGAATATAATTTGATATAAAAATTACCTATACAGGTTCTGGGAGTAATCCCCCAAGGTTTAAGGTAACTGTAAAAAGAGTTCTTTGCTTTATCCATAAGAAAAATCAACAAGATAGCTTATAGGTTGGAACCTAAATGGAAGCTTTTAAAAAACATGATCATGTCACCAGACTTTCATGGTTACTATGAGAGAAAAAATAGTATATACCAGAATAATCTCTATTTCTGTTTTATAATATCCACGTATATACTATTTTCAGCAGGGTAATTTTAACTGCTTAACATATGAAATTTTTATCTTGTTAGGTTTTTATATCAATGTGCTGCATATACAATTTCATCTACAAACCAACTTGCCTTTTTTTTGCGTCCTTTTAAGGATTGTGGCCTTTCCTATGTTTGCTGTGATGTATGTATTGACAGATAGCTTATCTGATTAATTAAAGACTTATTGTTTTCTTGGTTTAAAATGCTTGATTTTATCCTATTGGTTTCTTTGGCATCACAAGAAATAAATTTTCCAGTTACTAATTTTTTCTGATAGTACAACCAAACGGATATCCCTAGATTTCTGTACTTTTCCAGGTACCAGTGAACACATTCCTCTTCCTAGAAAAGTTAGTGGCTGGAATGAGCTCAAGAAACTTAGAGGCTGGCAACACTTATCGGAGAGATTACTTTTATTGCCATGGATAGGAAGGCGTTTTTGGTTAGCCAAGAATGCTGGTAAAGAAGGAATGTCTTTCTTGCTGATTAGTTATGATTCGTAAATCAGAAGAGAAGGATAGATCACAGACCTCATATTTCCTTGCAAATTCAGGTGAATTTAATCACTTGTATGCAATAACCTTAAATTGTAAATATGTTGCTTTTACCAAGTTTTCTGTGGGTGGTGTGTGGTGCAAACACACCTTTCCCTGCCGTCCAACAGATCTCAAGTTAGAAAGGATTGTAAAGGTCTGTTGATAGCTCTGGTAAATGTGGAAGCAAGTAGAATGATAAAATCTTTCCTCTTTTTGTTAACAGTGTGGCTCCAATTTGGTCCACAATATTTGTTACATTTCACCTTTTCCACTGCAAGAATTTAGTTACAGGAAAATTCTTATAATTATTTACAGAGATTAGGAAAAGAACCATTGTGGGGCTGCAATTCAAGTACCATTCAGTGTGCTGAAAGCATAATGTAAGTCCTTAATTAATGTTTACATAAAATTGTAAATTTCTATTTACACGTTTGCAATAACCCTACTTAGTTCACTAGATGCTACTAGTCAGACATTTAAAAGGAAACAAGAGTACATCCTTTAATAATATCTGTCTACTCTTTAATCTATTAAAATTCAAATGCAGGCCCAAAATAAGTAGCAAATGCCAGGTGTTTGTTCAGATTTAATAATGAAAATGGACATTTGTATAAAAAGCAAAGAGGCGCAAAAAATTCCCTACTGTAAAACCAAAATGAAGAGCCTAAGCCCAATATATGCATAATAATCAAGCTAATACCTGTCTCAGAGCACTCTTTCACACTATTTTCTTAGCTCTAATTGCTTCTCTGGCATTAGATTTAAGTAGATTTTTTAAAAAAAGCTCCTGCTATTGCTAAAGTGAAATATACTTCCAGAAGAACATATTTTACAACTGCATGTCTTCCAGCTGTGTTTTGTTGAAACCAATGAACTCAACACCATTGGGTATTCCTTATCTCACAGGAGGTCAAATCCACACAGTGAACTGCTTTCTTTTTATACAAACAATCAATGTCCCATGATCTGAAACACACACAATCCAAAATATAGGAAAAGATATCTATGTGATCAAAAAATGTGCAAGTAGGATCTTTCCTGTGAAGAGTTATTTAGTAGTTAAGAGAGATTTAGGCTGACATATGTAGTGCTTTGCAAGTGTTAAGTTCTTTTAGTGTACTAAAAAAATACTTGGCTATAACTTAAAGAAACTGAGATTTTTTTTTTCCAGCACAGTATATTTCACATTCCCCTGAATGAAATAACTTAGAGCAAAAATTTCTCTAAATTGTTGCTATAAAATGAATTGCTGCTAAAGATTTTTCCAGACAATCCATCAGTCCTATCTTTTGCCTCGCAATTCTTTAGTTAATGAAGATGCATTGCCATTCTGCTGTGCTCACCTGGACTAGGATTTGTGATGGAAGTTATAAATTTCTTAACCTGTAAATTCCTTCCATGTATAAACTTTGTTATCACATTTAATAGCTAATGGACAGCTATGTCAAAAAAATCCCTTGAAGGACCAGCAACCGGGTTTGTTTCACCCACGTGCCTTCCTTAATGAAAATTACACAATGCCATGGTTGTGATAGACACAGCTCAAAATAAAGAGCACAAAGGGGTTTGGCCATTTTCCTAACAATCTGTTGGCTAGTTATCAGGATGCTTTGCTGGCGTGCTGCTGACAGTCAGGAGCTGCTGGACATGCAGGGCTGCTTCTGCACAAGGGGTGTCTCTGTCACAGAAGCTGAACCACTGTCAGCTTCCCTTTGCAGGAACTGTTTTGCAGGACCAGGGAACAGGCTGGTTGCACAAAAGCGCGAGAGGAGGTTATTTCATCAGTTTATCAGAAATGATCAAAAGGTTTTCATCAAAAGCAGTGAAGGAAAAAAATGTGAATAACCCTGGGAGAAAGGACAGTGAGAGCAAAGGCTGCATGTGGCTGTGTAACAACACGTCACCAGATCAGAAATGGACACTGTGAAAAATGGACAGAAGAGATAAAGCTCAAAACACAGTGTGAATCTGATCACACTTATCTCTGATAGGTACCTGAGGGGCTTGCTTCTTTTGAGCTTTGGTTGAATTTATGAATATCATTATGCCCATTAGGTCTTCCTGTATTATTTCTAAGCTCATCTTAAGATGGATTCTGAACTGATCCTTCATATCCTTAAGCAAACAGAAATAACATATTTTGTAAAAAAAAAAATTAAATCAATAATAAATAGCTCATTAATTAGGGAATTTTTTAACAAAGGAATTTTTGGAATTTGTTTTCTGGTTTGGGTTTTTTTTTTTTTGCCTTTATTTTAAAATACTTCTGCAGGCTTCATTACCTAAGAAATATTTATTAAAAGTGTTCTTTTCACTGGATATTTTACAGTTTTATTTTTCATTTTTATTAGAATTCCCAATTATAGGTGAATTTTGGTGCAGTGTACCATTTCCCTAAGAGTTTACATAGAAAGAGGAGATGGTAGACAGAACCAAAGACTACCTTTTAAATAGATATTGCTTCTCTTGAATACAATATAATTCTGATTTGTGTGACACAGTTTGCTTGGTATTGTAAATCAAACTTAATTCTTTTTGGCTCATTTTTTATGAATAAAGGCAGGGGGTTTTTTTAATTTTCAAAAGAGGAAGGTATTTCTATATTGCCCCTATTCCTCTTTTGTTGCTGAATACTGAGAACAAAGTGTGACCTCAAAAAATATTTCTCATCATTTTTCTGATTTAAATTGCATTTTTTTTGTAACTTGTATGTTGGTGGATGATTTGTCTACCTTCATTTTACTTCTTTTTAATTTTTTCTCCCATTTTAATATTTATTGATAATTGGTGCTGTTCTTTTTCTACTTTTAGTAGCTTAAGATGATTAAAGATTAAAAACATTGCATAAATTTTTATTTATTTATAGTCCAAACCTCTCTGAGGAAAGATATCATAAAGCAAAAATGTGCTTTTTTCATTTGACACATAGCTTATCTTATAGGTCACAGCTTAGTTCTCACTTTGTTCTGGCTTCTGATGAGGACCCATGGATTTTGGATTTTACTGTCTTTACAGAATTTGAGCCCTACTTGCATACTGGGAAACTGAAAGGACAAGCATAAAATTGGTTTCATGCTTAAGAAGTTCTTATCTGTAACAGGTATGATCTTTGTTATATATAAAGTAATTAGACCCAGAAGAAAAATAGAAAGGTAATGAAAATAAATGGAGCTACGTATGCTGACAGATACTGCATTTGCTAGAGAAAAAATAGGATAAGAACAGGAGACAGATGCTTTGGGGAAATCATTTACACTTGAATGTTCACTAAAGTCATAAGGAAATGGGAATATTTAGACTGCTTCTCCAAAAAAATTCACGGGCATGATCATTAAAAACAAAGTGCTGCAAAACCAAATAATAATGTGCCTGATATGCCTGATATGCCATTCATTCCTGATATTATTTATATAGATGTATTAGTAATGCTGTGCTTAACCTTGCTGATGCTGACAAGTTCCCATCTTCATCCATGAGAAACAGAGGCACAGCGGCTCTGTAGATAAACCTGGAGGAAGGGAAGGTTTTGTTGTCTATGCAATGGTCAAAATTCTGCTGTAATTTTCACTGGTTAGATGAGTACAGCATCCAGCTTTTGGACCCCCTTTGCCCTGTAATTTCACCTAGTTGGGCGCAGGCTGAGGGGACCATGATAGCCTGTTACAGGGTGTTTATGCATCAGGTTGAAACCCCACCAGTGGCTGAACTATGTCTCAGCCATTTGATTTGTGTATTTATAGTTAATACTATTGCCTAGAGCTTAGATGGGAGGTGTTTAACAAATCTATGTAGATATAAAGACATAGGACTGTCCCACTGTCTCTTAAGCTTCACCCTGCCACTTTTAATGAATATGCCTTCATTACATGACTTCCATAAAGAAAGGGCAACAAGGAGGCATCAACATATTGGTAGCAAGGTAAATTTATCTTCTGTCAGTGAGTCCTGCCTGTTTCTAGACTTTTATTTAGCTACTTTCTCTACTTTCTATTTATATCTCAGTATGCTCACTTAGAGGAAACACATTGGAGGGAAGAGACATGGTATTTTGTTGAGCTTTTTCTTGTCAGATGTCTTTCTGAATTAAGATTCAGTAAGGTATTCTGAGTAGTTTAAGTACATGGTGTGTTGAGCTTGGCTAGATATCTGTTGCACACCAAGTTCCCCCAGGGCACCCCATCTCCACTTCCTATCCCATGTCATCCCTACCTAGGCTAAATATTTGTCTGGAAAACTAACATCATTCATTCATTTTCCACCTCATAGTGCATGTTGAAAAATCATTTATTTTCCTATGATGCCTTTCCTTTACACTAAAACTCCCGAGTTTTTCTTAAACATTTTTTTTTAATCTTTCAACAGCTGAAACCAACAGCAAAACCAATAACTTCAGCAATATTCTTTTTTTGGTAGGAAATGGAAAGAGGTACAGGGCACCACCAACATTCTTGAACAGCAGAAAAGCCATTTTGTCAAAGGAAGATTACCTTCTTGAGCTTGTATAGAATAACTTCATGCCAATAAGCAGTTAGGAAAAAAAAGGAAATAATATGTGAAGAACTTTTTTATTTATGGCATTTAAATTTGAACATAGCCTGCAGATATATATGGATTCCAACATTCAGACCATGTAGCAAATATCCCTGCAGTTCAGATAGATGAATATCTTGTCTTTTTACTATTGATATAAGAGAAATTATTAAGAAAAATTTCTTTGAATGAAATTAGTTGTGGCAGGTGCAAACAGTCCTGACTCATCCTTTCCCATAAAGTGAACTTGATTTTCTCACTTTTCTGAAGGTTAAGTGATGAAGCATTTCACCCTATATATCAATTAAAATCAAGTCACATACCCAAAATCTCCAAAACACTGTGGTTGGCTATGGATGAGCCCCATTGTCTGCACAGCAGGGAGTGGAACCTTAGTAACCCTTTGCAGAAATTTAGATAACATACTCTTGCCAAAAAAGCAACAATATTGGCCATTCCTCCAGATGCATGCAGAACAGAGATTGAGAGAAATTACACCTTGAGGATTATTTCTCTCACATTAAGAGACAGTCTCCCTTCAGCTGGTGTAAACATAGACTACCACAAAGCATTACTTTCTTTTATTCTGGTTTATTATTGCTTGATTGAATCCCAGAGGAATGTAATGGATGTTTTGCAAAATGAGGTGAATCTTGACAGAAGTCATGACTAAGACAAGAACAAAATGAAAAATCCGCTTAGTCTTTTCATAGGAAAGCTGTCTACTTCTGAATATTTATCAGAAAAAGGGCCCATGTAAGCCTCAGATGATGTGTTTCAATGTAATTTTCCTTGTGTCTACTTTTATTTCTGCAAACAGAGCGTTATCAATATGAAACAGAAAATGTCACAAAATGCCAAGGCTCAAAGATGTCACTGAGGGAAGGAAAAGAAAAGAAATAAAAAAGGAAAAAGGAAAAGAGAAAAAAGAGAAAGAGAAAGAGAGAGAGAGAGAAAGGAAAAGGAAAAGGAAAAGGAAAAGGAAAAGGAGATAAAAAGAAGAGGAAAAAGAAAAAGGAAAAATGTTGAGCAAATGAAATAAATATGCTTCACTGGGAGCAAACAGGAGTTTTGCAGGGAATATGATTTTATACATTTTGTATCCTATTCATTTTCACGACACTGATGGAGAAATATTAAAATTGTGTGAGTGCTGAGGAAAAATTAACTTATCAATTACATGTAATGGACAATGGAGACTGAATTTATTTCACCTTTTCCAATTTCAATAAAACTGTGACTACTAACTTGTGGTATCTTCATGAAAATCTGTGTTTATTGCCACTTAATTTGAAGTCAGTGACTGGTGTATACTTAACTTTTCTGCCATCTAATGCAGAGTATTAGGAGACAGCTTAGAGTAAAGCAATATTTCTTTTGAATGCTCATAGAAATTTTTTTTCTGCACTTGTCTGATCTGAATTTTGCCTGTGACAGTAAAGAAATTGGTTTTGGTCAAAACAGTACAGAGAAATTAAAATTTGCTCAAGGACTGTAGTGTCTCTGCCTTTCTTTATTTTCCTTGTATATCTCCTTCCTTTGAACACGTATGAGGTTGCATTACCTCAGGAATAGATTCTGCCACCATTACACTGAATACTTTATTTCAAGTGCAGCCTCACAGAATGAGAGATAAATAGATGATACTTCATGTGAATAAGTCTAGAATGTTGTAGGGAAATGCTGGAAGCAACCCATTTCTTTTATCCCTGTTTGAAGTAAAATAAGTACAAAATCTATTGTTACTTTGTTTCTTACAATAAAAGATGAAGGAATGAGAACACATATTAGAAAAAAGCTTTGTGGATTCCCTTGTTCAGGGGAAAGAAGTTTGCACTTGCCAAATCCTTGTTCTTTTGTTAGTCTGGGTTTTTTTTGAGGGTATGAGTTATGGCAATCTGCTCCTTCCTCCTTATGACCTGAGATCAGCGCAGTATATGAACCACCCACAAGTGACCTTACAGAATGATTAGATCAAGAGTGGCAGCAAACCAGATCAATTAGTATCATACATTTGGAATCTATGTTGATTCTAGTATGGTGGTATACTAGAAATAAAGTAAATCACAGGACAAAATTCTAAAATAAATAAAATATGAAGTTAAAAAAAAATCCCCTATTGTGTACAGACAGTATATAACCCTCATGGAATGGGAATTGGGGGTCTAATAAATAGAAGAATGTGATCATCTTCAGAGGTATTTTTGATCTTTTAAGTGCTTGAATGAGAGAATTAAAAGTTTATGTAATAAATATGCTGCAGACAACAAAGATGGACTAAGAATTGAAAGGGAGAAAGGGTTTAAAATTCAAAATCACTTTGAAAAATCAGAGATATGGCATGGGAAATAGGATAAAATTTAATAAGATAAATATGAAGAACTTTATTTGTGTGGTAAAAATAGACAGCAGTCTACACACTGGAGGGAAGGGATACCATGCAAGTGGGACCTTGACAGGCTTGAGAGGTAATCCAGTGAAAATCTAGAAAAGTTTAAAAAAAACAAGGTCCTGCACCTGGTTCTGGACAATCCCAGAAATATTTTCAGATTGGGTGGAGAAATGATTGATAAAAGTCCTTCAGAAAAACATTTGGAGGTGATGGTTGATGAAAGCCTCAACACGAGCTGGCAGTGTGTGCTCACAGCCCAGAAAACCAATGGAATTCTGGGGTGCATCCAAGGCAGCATACCCAGAAGGTTGAGGGAGGTTATTCTGCCTCTTTACACTGGTAAAGACCCCACCTACAACCCTGCAACCAGCTCTGGTGCCCCCAGCACAAGGAAGACATGGAGCAAATCCAGAGGAGAGCCAATAAATTGATAAGAGGACTGGAGCACCTCCTTTATGAAGATATGCTGGGAAAGTTGGGGCTATTCAGCCTGGAGAAGAGAAGGTTGTGTAGAGACCCCGCAGCAACCTCCCAGTGTCTAAAGGGGTCTACAAGAAACATGGAGATGGACTTTTCCTTGGGAACTGTAGTGGTAGGACTAGGAGGAATGGGTGCAAATTGAAAAGGAGGAAATTTAGGTTAGATATTATGGAGGAATTTTTTACTGTGAGGGTGGTTAAACACAGATTGTCCAGCAAGCTTGTGATTGCCCCAGTCCTGGCTGCGTTCAAGGCCAGGCTGGGTCAGGGTCTAAGCAACCTTGTCTAGTTGGAATAAAAGTAATTGCAAGGGGTTGGGAATAAATGGTCTTTAAGCGGCATTCAAATCCCTTAATATTTTGTGATTCTATGAAATTTAGGGTACTATTAGCTCTTTAGAAAAAAATCTTGAAAAAAAATTTTTTTCAGATGATGGTGGCCAAGAAGTTAGCAATGAATGATCAAGGCTGCAGAAGAAGATAGTAGATTGTATAGTAGGATGAAATGTGAACAGAGGTTGTTAGAAATGTTAAAGAATTCTTCTTTTTCAGGAAATGTTTTCCATTAGTAAGGCATTGTGTTGGTAGGGTTTTTTCCTTGTTTTGTGCAACTTGAGAATAATGTGCTACATTTTGAAGAACATATGGACCCTAAAAGAGATCTGAAAGAGTTGTATGAGATAGATAAGGGGTATGAAAAAAATTATTTCTGTGAGGAAGTTGAAGTGCTTGGGACTATTTAATTCTAAAGATAATGAAAGAACACAGAGGAACAAACCAGAAATCAGGTATACAAAGGCATGCAAAGATCAGAAAGAATATATTGGTTTAAAATGCAGGACAAAAAATCACGTAGGAATGTTTTTTTTTTTTTTTTTAATTTCACTTCATAATGGTAACAATAAAATGAATAATTTAAAAGGCTGGGGAGTCCATGTAATTAAAAAAAATTATACAATTTATCACATGTTTTAAACAGTGAAAATAGTAGCTATTCCTTGGGTCTTTTCCATTCCTATTTTCTGTAATTTTGATTCTAAGAATCAGAACAGGAAGATTTTCTTAATTCACTGTTGTTTAGTAGTATGACTTTTAACTTCATATTTTGCAGATGTGCTGAAAATCCTTAGGAAATACTAGTTGTGATGGCATCAACGTTAAGAGCAGTATTTTCCCATGAAAGCAGCTTGGATAGATTGTACAGCTGATTTAATGGATCGTTCCGTTATTGCTAGTACTTGTTCTAGGAGTTCACACTGTGTTAATTTATTCTTTCACTTAGATCTTAAACATCAAAAGGACATTTTTATAAATAAGTACACTGTGAGTGTAGGATGGATAATGAAAAATCATTGAGCTGTGGACCAAGCTTTTGAAAACATTTAAAATCTTTAACTCAAACCCCACAGCCCCGGAACTTTAGGGGAGTAGATTTGATAGAGTCACAATGAAAATATCTTAATAATAATCTGTGCCTTTTTAAAGTTTAGGAGAAAGATGCGTAAGTGAGGAGGGAAGAAACGAAAATAGTGATATAATGTTATGATTTTATTTCAAAACCTAGTATTAATTTATTATTGCCTTCATGTCCCTTGGTGTGACTAATTTTCAATCTGGAGTCAGTTTCTGTTGGAGTATCTGGAAATATTACCACTAGATTTTTTTTCAGAGTGAATAGAGAAAATGCAGTTACAGAGGTTAGTAGACTTTACCTTTGGATATAAGAACACAACAGTCATAACTGAAGCACATTGTAACTCCCTCCATTTACATTTCCCCAGAAGCAGAACATAAATGCAGGGCTTAAAATCATGAGCCCTGCTAGTTCACTTGAACTTTCTCATTTGTTTTGAGTAAGAAGTAGATGACTGCAAAAAATCTGTCTGCAAAACCCACTGTTGAGATATTCTTGACTTTTTGTCCTAGAGTGACTTTA
>WBMY01015342.1:3979-14978 GCA_013397315.1 Donacobius atricapilla | reverse complement strand
GGGAATCAGGCCTGGGATGCTCCCATTCCATCCTCCGGGGATTCCCTGGGGCTTTTCAGGAGCAGGGAGCCGGAATTCCAGGCGGGAATCAGGCCTGGGATGCTCCCAATCCATCCCCTGGGGATTCCCTGGGGCTTTTCAGGAGCACGGAACTGGAATTCCAGGAGGGAATCAGCCCTGGGATGCTCCCAATCCATCCCCCAGGGATTCCCAGGGCCTTTTCAGGAGCAGGGAACTGGAATTCCAGGCGGGAATCAGGCCTGGGATGCTCCCATTCCATCCTCCGGGGATTCCCTGGGGCTTTTCAGGAGCAGGGAGCCGGAATTCCAGGCGGGAATCAGGCCTGGGATGCTCCCAATCCATCCCCTGGGGATTCCCTGGGGCTTTTCAGGAGCACGGAACTGGAATTCCAGGAGGGAATCAGCCCTGGGATGCTCCCATTCCATCCTCCGGGGATTCCCTGGGGCTTTTCAGGAGCAGGGAGCCGGAATACCAGGTGGGAATCAGGCCTGGGATGCTGCCCCTGGAGCTCCGTTCTTGCTCCAGCCCTGGAATTTCGGGGAGCGCTCCCATCCCAACTATCCCGGCACTGTTGGGGTGGGAAGGGAAGCCAGCCGCCATCCCATCCCACGGACACTTCCCGCTATCCCGGGGGGCTCTGAGCCCCAGCCGAGCTCCGAAGGCTCCCTCAGAGCCCGGCTCTGGAATTCCAGCCGGGAAGAGGCCCTGCTTTAATTGTTCCCACACGCCGCAGCCAGAGGAATCTCCCAGCCCTCATTCCCGGCTCCGGCTCCAATTTTAGGGATTTTCATTGTGGTTTATTCCCTCTATTCTTTCACATTCCTGGGTTTTCCAGCTCTCATCCCCACCCCCACCCCTGTTCTTGCTGTCTTCCCGAAAATCCGCGCCGGTTTTCCCGTCGGCGGGACCACGCAGGGAAATTCGCCAGCCGGAGAACAAAACATCCCAAAACCAGCAGCTGCCAACAATCCCACAAAAAACCACCCCCCAAACCCCCCAAATCCAAGAGGAGACCCGGAATTCCCTCCTGGAAGGAAGGCAGGCTTTGTTTTCCGGGGAGAAAAACTCCCAAAGCAGGAATTTGCCGCTTGTTCCCGGCAGAGGCGGGGAGAAAGGACATTCCCAGCGTCCCCGAGCCGGTGCCCCCAAATCTGGGACATTTGGAGCATCCCTGGATCCTGAGGAGCATTCCCAGAGCCTCCCGTCTTCATTCCTGCTGCCCTCATTAACGAGGATCATTAATTATTCACGGCGCGGGTTGATTAACGGCGCCTCAAGCCGGAATAATTTGTTTTTCCATCAACACTTCCCGGTCCCCAGCGGAGCTCCGGGATGGAATCGCTGCCGGCTGGGAGCTGCCACGGTTGGGTCGGGAGTGGCAGCCTGGAATTCCTGGGATATTCGGGAATGGCAGCCCTACATCCCTGGAATATCCAGGAATGGCAGCCTGAAATTCCTTGGATATTTGGGAATGGCAGCCCCACATCCCTGGGATATTCGGGAATGGCAGCCCCGAACCCCTGGAATATCTGGGAATGGCCCTGGGATAGCCAGGAATGGCAGCCCAGAATTCCTGGGATAGCTGGGAATGGCAGCCCCGTATCTTTGAGATATCTGGGAATGGCAGCCTGAAATTCCTTGGATATTCGGGAATGGCAGCCCCGAACCCCTGGAATATCTGGGAATGGCCCTGGGATATCTGGGAATGACAGCCCTATATCCCTGGAATATCCAGGAATGGCAGCCTGAAATTCCTTGGATATTTGGGAATGGAAGCCCCACATCCCTGGGATATGCGGGAATGCCAGCCTGGAATTCCGAGGATATCCGGGAATGGCTCCTCTGGTCCCTGCCCACTCCTGGCTGTGTTTTCCCGCTGCTTTCTGGCTCTCCTGGAATTTTTGGGTTCAGCGTTCCCCCCTCGGCTCCAATTCCAGCTGGGATGGAGCTCCAGGAGCTCCAGGAGAAGCCGCTGATCCCTGTCCCACCCCAGGACCTTCGGAGGGAACCCCCAGCACCAGATAAATCCGGGAGTGATCCGGGATGAATCCAGGGGTGGTCTGGGATAAATCCGGGAGTGATCCGGGATGAATCCAGGAGTGGTCTGGGATAAATCCGGGAGTGATCCGGGATGAATCCAGGAATGATTCAGGATACATCCAGGAGTGATTTGGGACAAATCCAGGAGAGATCTGGGATAAATCGAGGAGTGTTCCAGGATAAATCCAGGAATGATTTGGGATAAAGCCGGGAGTGACTTGGAATGAATCCAGGATAACTCCAGGAGCAGTCTGGGATAACTCCAGGAGAGATTTGGGATAAATCCAGGAGCGATCCAGGATAAATCCAGGAGCGATCCAGGATAAATCTGGGAACAATTTGGGATAAATCTGAGGGTGATTCAGGATGGATCCAAGAGCGGTCTGGAATAAATCCAGGTGCAACCTGGGATAAATCCGGGATAACTCCGGGAGCGATCCGGGATAAATCCGGGATAACTCTGGGAGCGATCCAGGATCAGGCACGGCTCCGAGCCCCCGGCGCTGCCGGCGATTTACGAGCGGCTGTTGGGGATGTGGCAGCTTTATCCCACTCCCGAGACTCCATAAAATAATCGAGGAAGATGGAGAGGCTGGGAATGTTTTTCCTGCCTGATGGCTCCCCAGGCTCCGTTCAAGCCTCCTCAACAGTGCTAAACGCCCGGAGCAGGAATTCCGGGAATAATGGATTTAAACAGGCGGGGAGGGGGAGGGGCAAGGGCTGGAGCATCCCGGGGTTGGTCCAGGATATCCTGGATTTGCCAGGGCATCCCAAAGAACGGCCAGGATATCCCAGGATTTGTCCAAGATATCCTGGATTTGCCGGGGCATCCCAAATAACGGCCAGGATATCCCAGGATTTGTCCGGGACATCCCGGAATATGACCAGAACATCCCAAATCACTGTCCAGGAACCCCAAATCACGGCCAGAACATCCCAACCCCTGGTCCAGGACGTCCCAAAGAACGGCCAGGATACGCCAGGATTTGTCCAGGACATCCCGGAATATGACCAGAGCATCCTGAACATGGTCCAAGAATCCCAAATCATGGCCAAGGCATCCCAGAACTTGTCCCGGGCATCCCAAATGCCGAGATATCCCAGGATTTGTACAGGATACCCCAGAGTATGGCCAGGGCACCCTGAGCGTGGTCCAGGAATCCCAAATCACGGTCCAGGACATCCCAGAGCACAGCCAAGGGATCCCAAACCAAGTCCAGGACATCCCAGAACATGTCCAGGACATCCCAAAGAACGGCCAGGATATCCCAGGATCTCTCCAGAATATCCTGGGGTGTGGCCAGGGCGTCCTGAACACGGTGCAGGAATCCCAAATCACAGCCAAGGACGTCCCAAAGAACGGTCGGGATATCCCAGAATTTGTCCCGGACGTCCTGGGGCACAGCCAGAACATCCTGAGCACGGTCCAGGAATCCCAAATCTTGGCCGGGCCATCCCAGAGTGTGGGAGGCTGAATTCCCACGGATCCCTTGGGACATCCCAGCAAATCCTGTGATAACGCTGTCCCTATGGATCTGCCCCATCCCTCTGGATCTGCCTCATCCCTATGGATCCCATCCCATCCCTATGGATCCCATCCCATCCCTATGGATCCCATCCCTATGCGTCTGTCCCATCCCTATGGATCCCATCCCATCCCTATGGGTCTGCCTCATCTCTATGGATCTGCCTCATCCCTATTGATCTGCCCCATCCCTATGGATCCCATCCCTATGGATCCCATCCCTATGGATCCCGCCCCATCCCTATGGATCTGCCCCATCCCTATGAATCCCATCCCTATGGATCCACCCTCTCCCTATGGATCTGCTCCCATCCCTATGAATCCCATCCCATCCCATCCCATCCCATCCCATCCCATCCCATCCCTCTGGATCTGTTCCCATTCCCGATCCCGGCTCCCTTCCCACTCTGTCAATGGGATCACAGCCGGGAAATCTCCTTAAACCAGGGAACAGGAATTCTCAGCCTGGCTCCACAGGCAGAAAACTGGGAAAAGCACCCGGATGGAAAAACGCAGCTCCCGGATCCACCTGGATGGCGGGAAAAGGGAAAATCAAGCTGGACCCATCCCTTGTCCATGGAGGCTTTTCCCCGAGATTTCCCGTCTCGGATTCCTTGGAGCTGCCGGGCGTGGGATGGGGAGAGAACGCTGGAATGTTCTGGACCTGCTGGAAAATCCCCAAACCCCTTGGAAAACGCCCTCTGCACGGCCTGGCCCGTGATCTTCCCAAAAAACTTCTCATTCCCACCCTCAGCACCACAAACCCCTGCAGGGCTGGGAAACCCCAGCCCATCCCGGTTTTATTCCAGCCGGGAGCGTCCCGAGGCCCCCGCAGCAGCTCCAAACTTCCCTTCCAAGGAAAAATCCCTCCGGAGATTCCCGGGAAAACCAAAGCTGAGCCAGCGCTGTTTTATTCATGGATTTTCCCTTGGATCCCGGCTGAGCTGGATGAATTCCGGTTCTTTTCCTCATCACGATGATTTGTAGGGAATTTTCCCCTTGGAGCAGAGCTCGTTAATGATCCCAGCATTTTTCCTCCTTCCCATCCCATCCCAAATTTCCCCGGGGATCCATCCGGGAATCCCCTCAGCATTCCAAATCTCCAAATTAATTTTCCTGCCCAATTCTGCCGCCGATTCCCAATCCATCCGTTCCGGAATGGAATGTGCCGCCGTTCCCGCCCGGAATTCTCATTCCGTGATTCTCCCCTTCCCTCCCCCTCCCGTTCCAATTTTCCCATTTCAGCTCCGTTTCCTTCACTCCCGCGACGCTTCCAGGGCTGCCATGGCCGGAAATTGCGGGAATTCCAACTGGGAATTTGCACTTTTCCAGGCCAGCCAATCAAAAACCTCCAGAGATTTTCCATCTTTTCCATCTTTTCCATCTTTTCCATCTTTTCCACCTTTTCCACCTTTTCCACCTTTTCCATCTTTTCCATCCAAGAGCTTTCTTCCCTCCATTTTGGGGGGGAAAAAAAAAAAAAGTGGATTCCCGCTCTGTGCCGGCCCATTCCAATCCCAGATCCACATCTGGGAATTTGGGATGGATCCCAATTTTGTGCTGAATTTTCCTCGGGAATTCCCACCGGGAATGAGCCTTCGCCACTTCCTCCCTCCACCAAAATCCTGGAATCCAACCATCCCCAATTCCTTTTCCCTTTCCCTGGGATTCCCTCCTTTCCTGGGATGCTCCAGGAATTCCCGGTGGGATGATCCCATCAGCTTCCCAAAATCCTCCAAATTCCTCTGGGAACAGGGTCACAGATCCCGGGCTGGCGCTGAAATTTGGGATTCAGCCTGGCTGGGAGGAGAGGCATTCCCAAAATTCCTGTTTCCATGGGTCAGGGGAGAGACAGGGATGGACTCCAGGGAATTCTTATCCTGGAGGAAATTCCTGGGATCCCAGGAAGGAAAGCGCCCACACCTGGGAGGCCCCAAAAACCCCAAATGTTTCCAAAAACCAACAAAAATAAACCGCCCCAAAATGGGAGTTATCCCCAAAAACCCAGCCCGAACCTNCCACTTTTTTCCTTCCTTTTCTCCTTTCCCCCTCTTTTCCCCCTCTATTTTTCCCTCCATTTCCCCCTCTCTTTCCCCTTCTTTTCCCCATCCATTNCCCAAAAAGCCACCCCAAAACCCCCAAACAGGGAGTTATCCCAAAAAACCACCCCCAAACCTGGAATTATCCCTCCAAAAACCCCATCAATGACACAAACTGGGAGTTATCCCAAAAAATCCCCCCAAACCACCCCAAACCAGGAGTTATCCCAAAAAACTCCACCCAAAACCTCCTCAAATAACCCCAAAAAGCCACCCCAAAACCCCTAAAAGGGGAGTTATCCCAAAAAAACCCGGAATTATCCCTCCAAAAACCCCATCAATAACACAAACCGGGAGTTATCCCAAAAAATCCGCCCAAACCAGCCCAAACCAGGAGTCATCCCCAAAAAACCCAAACCAGCCCCCCCAATAACCCCGAATCAGCAAAACCCAAGGAATTATCCCAGAAAAATCCCCAAATAACCCAAATCCTTCCCAAAAAACGATCCCAAAACCCCCAAAATGGGAATGACCTCACAAAAGCCCCACAATCCCTCACCCCGCTTTCCCGGAAATTCGGGATTTCAACCCCTCCGAGGGAAATCCCAGCCTGAATCCCACAGGAATTTGTTCCCTTCCCGAATTCCCGAGGATTCCCGCCTTTCCTTTCCCCATCCCCATGAAAAATCCCGGGAATCTTTGCTCCCAGGGAGTTTTTTTCCCCCCTCATCCCCGAGAATTTTGGTTCCAGGAAAATCCCATTTTCCGGAATGGTGGAAACTCCGGAACATTTCCATGGAGAATCCAAAGGGATAAATCCCAATGTTCATGGGGCCAGGAGAGGTTTGATCCTATTTTTCCAACCTCTGGAATTCCAGGATTCAGAATGATTTCCACGGAGAATCCAAAGGGATGAAACACGGCATCAGCGGGGCCAGGAGTGGAAAGAAACCTCTGGAAGCTCCACAGATCCCTCCTTTCCCCCTCCTTTTTCCCTCTTTTCCCCCTTTTCCCCTCTTTTTTTTTCCCTTTCCCCTTTCTTCCCTCCTTTTTCCCCTTTCTGTTTTTCTTTTCCCTCTTTTCCCCCCCTCCTTTCCTGCTCTATTTTCCCACTTTTTTCCTTCCTTTTCTCCTTTCCCCCTCTTTTCCCCCTCTATTTTTCCCTCCATTTCCCCCTCTCTTTCCCCTTCTTTTCCCCATCCATTTTCCCTCTTTTTCCCCCCTTTTTCCCCCATTTTCCCTCCCTGGTGCTGGGAATGCTCCACGGGATAATTCCGGATCCGCGGGAGCAGCCGCTCCGTGCCTGGGAATTCATTATCCAAAGCTTCCGGAGAAATGAGGGACAAAAATCATTATCCCGGTGCCGAGGCCTTTCCCATCCATCAGCCGGAGCGGAATTCCCGCCGGGAATGCGGGACTGATGGATGTGGCACCTGGAATGCAGAATTCCCGGAATATCGGCGCTCCCGGACCTCGGAGCCGCCCAAATTCCTCCAGGCTGGAATGGAGAATTCCCAAATTCTGGATCCCTCCAGCCCTGCCTGGATTTAGGGAGAGATTCCCAATTTCTGGATCAGCCACGTCTGGATTCAGGATCCATCCCTGACCGTCCCATCCCATCAATCCCATTCCCAGGAATTCTGGAGCTGTTTGGGAATGCTGGAGTCTCCTCCAGGGCCCGTTCCCACATTTTTTTCCCACATTTTTTGGGGATGAAACGTGAGCCGGGCCTGCAGGTGGCTCCTGTCCCAGACAGCTCCACATTCCATAAAAATCCCACATTCCAGGCCTGAAACAACAGGATTATCCCGGGGGAAAAGGGTCGGGATCAAAGGGCGCCAGAGCCCTCCGGGAGGGGAATTTTTGGGATTTTTCTGGGGGGGATTCCCAGGCACCTGCAAGGCATGGAGCCGAAATTCCGGCCCCAGAATTCCTGACCCCAGAATCCCAACCCCCAAATCCCAGCTCCAAAATCCTTCCCCAGAATCCCAACCCCAAAATTCCAGCCTCAAAACCCCAGACCAGGAATTCCTACCCCAAAATCCCAGCCCCAAAATTCCTACCCCAAAGTTGCAGCCCCCAAATCCCTGTCCCAGAATTCCAGCCCCAACATCCCAACTCTAAAATTCCAGCCCAATTCCAACCCCAAAATCCCAGCCCCAGAATTCCAGCCCCCAAATCCTTCCCTAAAATCCCAACCCTGAAATTCCAGCCCCAAAATCCTTCCCTAAAATCCCAACCCTGAAATTCCAGCCCCAAAATTCCTGACCCTAAAATCCCAGCCCTAAAATTTCAGCTCCAAAATTCCAGCCCCATCATTCCAGCCCCAAAATCCCTGTCCTAAATTCCAACCCCAAAATCCCTCAGATGGAATTCCTAAATAAATCCCACACCCCCCTGGAAGCATCCTCGGGTGTCCTGGTCTTTCGGGATGAGGATTCTGTGGAATTTGGGATGAGGATTCCATGGAAATCGGGGTGAGGATTCTTTGAAAATCAGGATGAAGTGGAAATCGGGATGGGGATGAGGTGGGAATCAGGATCGGGATTCAACGGAAATTGGGATGAGGAGTCCATGGAAATTGGGATCAGGTGGGAATTGAGATGAGGTGGAATTTGGGATGAAGATCCCACGGAAATTGGGGAGAGGATGAGGTGGGAATCAGGATCAGGATTCCATGGAAATTGGGATCAGGTGGGAATTGGGATGAAGATTCCATGACAATCAGGATCGGGTAGGAATTGGGATGAGGATGAGGCGAAAATCGGGATGAGGATCCCGTCGAAATCAGGATGAAGAAGAGGTGGGAATTGGGATGGGGATCCCATGGGAATCAGGATGAGGGGGGAATCGGGATCAGGATCCCACAGAAATCAGGACAAGGATTCCATGGAAATCGGGATGAGGATTCCATGGAAATCGGGATGAGGATTCCATGGAAATCAGGATGAGGATTCCATGGAAATCGGGATGAGGTGGCTGATGCTGGAATTCCCTGGATCCAGCGGCACGGGATGAAATGGGGGGAAAACGGGAGCTCTCCATCCCTGGAAGCTCCCAAAGGAATTCCCTGGAATTCTCACCCCGGGAATTGTCCCTGGATAATCCGGGATGCTTTTCCCACTCCTTCCCGCTTTTCCAGGGCCACCCTCGGTGTCCCGGCAGCCCCAAATCCAAGGCCCTTTTTCAGGAAAAAATGCCCAAACCCCTGGAATTCCAACTTTCCCAGGATGTCGGAGTGCCTGGAGGGCTTTGGCACCCCTGGAACGATCCCGGCGGGAATCGGGATGGATTTCACCGGGAATATTTTTGTTTAGGATTAAGGAAAATCCCCCCGGGACTTGGAATTCTGACCGTTCCCCAGGATTCTCCTTCAGGATCCTCCGGAGGTGTTTTACCTTGGAAAACAACCCCCGGAAAAGTGGGAAAAGCAAAACAAAATCCCAGCAAAGTCCCTGAGCTCACGAGGTCCGGGCTAAAAATTAATCGGAATTTTCCGCCCGGCTGAGTTTTGCTGGGATTTGTTGCCACGTGGGGATTTGTCCGCATTCCCGAGGTTTTCCTGGATTTGTGGATCCAGTGGGATGGAGGAGGAGGCTGGAGCTGCTCCCGCCCTCCCTGCATCCCAAAACCTTTCCCAGCCCTGTCCCGCGTTCGCTGTGGGACCCCCGGGGATGATCCCGGGTTTTGGTGTCTCCAAATTCCTGAAAAAACCGGCTAAAACCACGGGATTTGGGGATTGGGGGAAAGGATCGGGCTCAGCCCTGCGCATCCCAATTCCTGTGGGATCCAATCCCTGCAGGGTCATCCTGATCCCTGTGGGATCATCCCAATCCTTATGGGATCATCCTGATCCCTGCAAAATCATCCCAATCCCTGCAGGATCCTCCCGATCCCTGTGGGATCATCCCAATCTTTATGGGATCATCCCGATCCCTGCAAAATCATCCCAATCCTTGTAGGATCCTCCCAATCCCTGCAGGATCCTCCCAATCCCTGTGGGATCATCCCAATCCCTGTGGGACCCAATCCCTGAAGGATCATCCCGATCCCTGCAAAATCATCACAATCCTTGTAGGATCCTCCCAATCCCTGTGGGATCATCCCAATCCTTATGGGATCATCCCGATCCCTGCAGGATCCTCCCAATCCTTGTAGGATCCTCCCAATCCCTGCAGGATCCTCCCAATCCTTGTAGGATCATCCCAATCCCTGTGGGATCATCCCAATCCTTATGGGATCCTCCCAATCCCTGCAGGATCCTCCCAATCCTTGTAGGATCATCCCAATCCCTGTGGGATCATCCCAGTCCCTGCTCTTCCCGCTCCATCCCTCAGATGTTTTTCCCCAAATTCCCTTCCCAGCTCCGCCAGGAGAGGCAAAATCCCCCAAAAAGCGGCAGGATTTTGGGAATTTGGTGAAAGGATCAGGCTCAGCTTTCTCTGGATCCCATCCCAGCGGGAATGAGGGATCCACATCCTGATCCCTGCTCTTCCCGCTCCAAGCCAAGGAGGTTTTCCCACAAATTCCCCAAAAAACCCCCACTAAACCCACGGGATTTTGGGAATCCGGGGAAAGGATCGGGCTCAGTTTTGCACATCCCATTCCCTGCGCTTCCCCCTCCATCCCAGGGAGGTTTTCCAGCAAATTCTCAATAAATCCCAATAATTTTGGGGGATTTGGGGGAAGGATCGGGCTCAGCTTCCCCTGGATTTGATCCCGACAGGAATGAGGGCAGTTCCCACCCCATTCCTGCTCTTCCCACTCCATCCCGAGGAGGTTTATCCCCCAATTCCAAAAAAAACCCCTAATAAAATCTCAGGATCTGAGGATCTGGGGGAAGGATCGGGTTCTGCTTTCCCTGGATTTCCTCCGGGAATGTTCCCATCCCAATCCCTGCATTCCCTGCCCCTCCCTGGGTCGTTCGACCCCAAATTCTCGGCAAATCCCAATAAATCTGCGGGATCTGGGGAAAGGATCGGGCTCCGTTTTGCCCATCCCATCCCCTGCACTCCCCCCTCCATCCCAGGGAAGTTTTTTCCCCCAAAATTCCCAAGAAACCCGCGGGATTTTGGGGATCTGGGGGCAAGGATCGCGCTCAGCTCCTCTCCGCTCTCACCCCAAACTTCCCATCCCATTCCCCACCTTCCCCGCTCCATCCCAGCGCCTCCCAAATCCCGGGAAAAGCCCGGCAGCGCCGCCTCCTCCCGCGGGGCCGGGATCAAATCCCCCAAGCCCCGCGCGTGGCCCCCGGCCAAGGCTCCCTCCCGGCCATGGAGGGGATAAAGTTCCCAAAGTTTTCCCGCAGTTCCCGCAGTTCCCGGAGCCTCCGGGGCGCGGACTTTGCCTGCGGGTCCCGCATGGCCGCGCCGGG
>WBMY01015341.1:564585-637027 GCA_013397315.1 Donacobius atricapilla | reverse complement strand
CGCCGTGCCGCTGGAGCGCGGCGCGGGCAGCAGACCGGCCTAAGTTCTCCATTTAAAATATTAAAAATAGACCCTCCGGCTCCATAGCGCTGCCGAGTGAGTCATTTCCAAACCAAATGGCTCAGGCTAACCCTTCCCCCCAGGAGATGCAATAATTCTGAAACCGGGGCGCAGGGAGATTCTTCTCCCGTCTTTCTCTAAATAAACTGAATTAGCACGTAGAGGAGACAAAAGCCGTAAGAGTAGCTGGCCACCTGTTTAACAAAGTGAAGCGTAGCTCCATCCCTTTCTCTCTTCCCTCGTACCTCTCCCATGAAAGATGCCGCCCAGCTTTCCCCAGCGTCTGCTCGGAACCTCTCTGCCCTAGGAACATTTACAATGCTTTCCAGCTTCGTGGGCATAATCTACTTTCCAGTTCCTTCCACTGCCAAACACATTCATTGCCATCGTCTTCTCCGTGGTACATCAGCCCCAGCCACACATCATTCCAGCAGTGACCCCAGTCAATGCAGCTCCTGGCTGTTTGTGCTGAAATGAACAGTCCAAAACACAGCTGTTTTTTTCTGCCTTTTCCAGTCATAGGACGATTTGTTCGTGTAAGTGAGCTTTCTTGACTAGAGGGATATTTTGTTTGTCAAAACAAGTGCTGAGCGTATTTACAGGTAGTGCTGCAATTTTGTGGTGTAAAAAATCTCGGTTATGCAGAACTCGTCGGTACCTGGATCAGCATGCAAGACCTGTTTACATCTTGGATATAGTGCTGTGTGAGTACATATTTAATGCATATACCCACAGATCATTTTTCATGGCGAGGCAGTGTGCACAAAACACAGGAGCTGATACACAGGTTACATACTTCTTTTCCTTAAACAAGATGCCACAGTCCAACTGTGCAGTAGCCCCTGACAGTAGAGCTCTAAATCAGAGGAGATGAGACACTGTGGTCTACTAATGAACTGACTTTCCTGAAAATCCCCTAGCTGCAAGTAAAATCCTATCCTCCTATCTCTGTGAAGAACTCTGTTAGCATTTTGACAATAAAAAATTACCTATAGTTGAAAATCTGTAAATTATGTCAGCTATTTTACAGCCATGACAAGGATGTTAGGGTTGAGAACATGATCTATGGTCGCAACCCAAAATTCAATGGCCTGTTTGTGTAGGTAAGTGGAGAATTGTGATGCAAAAGCACTTGCATTCTTTTTTTGCTGTTTAGATTAACTTCTCCTATTAAAGCTATTTATACTTTTTACAGCCAAGAGAGACTATGGTGATTGATTGACCTGTCACATAGGGTGAAGAGTGGGGAGAAATTCCTGCAGAAGGCATGTGATTTTTCTTTTACCTGTAGCATAGAAGAGATTCATGAACTTCGGGGGGCTACCAAAGTGCTAGACTTAAAAAATGACAAGATTATTGTCTTGTGTTCCAGAACACAAGAAAAAGTAGACTTCAGATCCCAAGTAAATGCAAATTTCACAGTAATCTAGGATGAAGTATGCTCTTGATGTACAGCTCATTGGCATTCAGAATGGCATTCTTGCTAAGATACAACATCTGAGGGAGCAAAGTCCTTGGGCTTGGGTCAAAAAACATGTGCATTTTGATGAAGCTGGGAAGAAACTTTTCCAGAGGTGGATTATTCTTGGCTGTCTATGAAGGGGATGTCCTAAATCTCTGGCTGAAGTATCTGTCATGTCAGGTATGGTGCGTTGCACTGGGCTCTGCGTTGTTGGCACTGGCAAGTTGGCAGTGACAAGGGTGGGCAGGGAAGTACAAGTGCACTCAAGCCTTTATTGGGAGTCTTTTTTGATATGTCAGTTTAATGGTAATATTTCCTTTTGGCAGTTTTACAGCACAGTTAAGGTGACAGTTTCGCATTTGTCTTCCGCCTTCAAGATAAAATTCTTTGTAATAATTTTGTGCAGCGTGTTTATGGGTTGTCTGATATCACCTGAAACTCTGATAAGACTTTCAACGTTCGCTTTCAAAGTTCAGCTGGAACACAGGTAGTGTTTATTGAGTCCTTACTCCATTTTGGAAGAATTTCAATTCCTTAAATTTCCAGCAACCAAAGACAGAATAGGTGAGATAGTTACCTTTTCTTTGATGTAGCTTCCGTTCGCATGGAAAGAGTGAGGAATGGGACTTGGATGTATCAGCAAGGATTTAAAAGTAGCAGACACATAAGTAGTAGAATTTTATCCTTTTTGTAACTCGTATTCAGTGAGTTCAGTTTTCATGTGACTTTTTTAAGCGCCTGTAGTATTTGTGGATTTTTTTTCCTGTAATGTATGGCCTTTTGTATTCATTGTTTCTGCTGATGTGAGTTCAAGCATAAATATACACTGACTAAATATGTGCTGGGTTCCAGGGCCTACTCAGTAGGGCATAACAACCTATTTTTACTGCACAAGATGAGTTTAAGTGCAGCTCAGAAGGTGGACTGAGGATTTCAGCAAAACCCCAGTTACACTACAGCTGGCTGAGGATGGGCTGTGATATATAAGCAGCTACTTCAGTGCCACATTTTGTAGCCCCAGGGTTAAAAATGCAGGGCATACTTAGGTTTTTAATAACAACAACAGGAATGTGAAATCAAAAATCAAACAAGAAGGAATAAGAATGAAGTGCAAGAAAGCACAGAGATAACAGATTGTCATTCTAATTGCAGTAGAGATAGTTCTTAAATAAGCTGGGTTGCTGGCTTATTGTTTGATTTTGATAAAGTATATCTTGCACGCTTTCTGATTAACATTCCTAGAAAATTAAACATGTCATCGCATTTAGACTGATAATGACCTTTTTGCTTCTGAAATGAGATTTTTCTCTCACTCCATGCTTTTGCCTGGCATACAATCATAAAAACATAGAATGTTTTGAGTTAGAAGGGACCTTAAGGATCATCTAGTTCCAAGCCCCAGGCATGGACAAGGAACCTTCCTTTAGACCAGGTTGCTCAGAACTCTATGCAACCTGGCCTTGAACAGTTCCAGCTTCTCTGGGCAACCTGTTCAGTGTTTCATCACCCTCACAGTACAAAGTTTCTTCCTAATGTCTAATCTGAACCTATTTTCTTTAAAGCCATTCCTCCTTCACCTATCACAGCATGCCCTTGAACACAGTTCCTCTGCAGCTCTCTTGTAAGGCCCCCTCCAGGTACTGGAAGGGGCACTGAGGTCTCCTGGAGCCGTCTCTTCCCAAGGCTGAACACCCCAAACTCTCTCACCCTCTTCATATAGGCATGGTACTCCACTCCTCTGATCATCTTCATGGCCCTCCTCTGGACTCCTTCCAAAAGGTCCACATCCTTGTTGTGCTGGGGGCTCCAGAGCTGGAGGCAGCACTCTGGGTGGGGTCTCAGGAGAACAGAGTAGAGGCTGAGAGTTAATCACCCCCTTTAACCGGCTCGCCATGCTGCTTTGGTGCAGCCCAGGATATGGTTGCCTTTCTGGGCTGCAACTGCACGTTGCTGGGTCATGTCAAGCTTTTCATTCGCCAGCACCCCCAAGTCGTTCTCCTCAGGGCTGCCCTCAATCCATTCTCGGCCCAGCCTGTATTTGTACCTGGGATTGCTTTGACCCAGGTGCAGAACTGTGCGCTTTGCCTTGTTCAACTTCATGTTCAGGCCCTCAAACCTGTCAAAGTCCCCCAGGATGGCATCTCTTCCTGCAGTGTGTCGATTGTACCACATAGCGTGGTGTCATCAGTGAACTTGCTGAGGACGTGCTCACTGTCCTTGTCACTGGCAAAGGTGTTAAACGGTGCCAATCCCAGAACTGACCACTGCTTTCCACTTGGATAAGGAGCCATTCGCTGCAACTCCTTGAGTGTGACTACCTTTAAGAAAGCATCCTGTGGCTTGTCTGTTCCTCTCTTGTGAATTCCCTTAGGAATTTGTTTGTGAATTTCACCACATTTGACCAAAGAAGGGATGGTCTAAAAGGTCAAATGGTCTAAATATCTAAAGTTTCTCTGAGATTTGTGAAAATATTTTAAGAGCCCATGCTGAAGGAATGGCTCTTTGTGGGTGTTATCACTTCCCACATGGGTGAAATTCAGAAGAGAGAGAGCTATGCTAAGTTAGTTTCTGGGTTTGAAAACATATTTGTCAATTCAGTCCAAAGGCCTTTACTTCAGAAAGGGTTTGATAGCTTACTCATACTTGTGCCATTCAAGTGACACATTCTTGGGCTGCTTTTCTCCAGTAGGGGTGCATTTACTAGGGCATCTGTTGAATGCAGGAATCCTGCCAGTGGAAGGAAATAACTGTGTTTGTTTCATCTTCCTTGTTTTCATGTGTGTTCCCATTTAGCTGTATTTCTTGAAAATCGTCTGCTAATCAATAATCGTCTGTGATCAAAGAGATCCTTGGAGAACTGCTTTGCTATTAAATCAGCTGTGGTTTTTGGAATGTTAACAGCTTGAGTAAAGCCTTGCTATAGAATTGAAGACAAAGCAGTGGTGATTTTACATCTGCTAAATGTTGGTGGGTGAAACTCAAAAGACGGATGCAGGTAAGTTTGGTGCTTAGAATCTGCTAGCTGCTGTGGGTTAGGATAGCACCGCAGTGATCCATTTTGAAAGGAAGGTTGTTCCAGATGTTACGGGTGCAACTTTATGGATGGCCTAAAATACCCTAAAGCTTTCAGTTCATCAGAAAATGGTGATAGATCTTATCTTTCCCCCTACTTACCCCTTCCTTCTCTCTATTGAGTTGGTTTCTTATTGTACCAAAGAGGTAAGCGTGTATTTTCAATCTCAAACCATTCCATCAGTTTTATTTTTCTGGGCCTGTGTGACATTTTTGCTTCTTGCCTTTCATAGCTAGGTTTTGGTGTGGCAATTGCTTATTAAAGGGATACAATTTATTTCAATCACATTAAATCATCTGTTAGTATATCTAATTCAAATTTGTCTCTACCTTCATTCTGGTCAGCTAAGTGATTCTAAATGGCTGTTCTCCTCTTATTCTCCCCAAGCATGTCAGAGTTTTTTCAGTCCTAGGAATTAAAAAATATGTTTGAAATAACAGAACATCTATGGCAGAAAACAAAATAACTTTGTTGTCTTAGATGCTCTTCCTATATGAGAAGATATTTATTTTTCTGTGTGTTCTTTACTATGAGCAGATCTCTTTAGTCCACACTGAACTGGCTTGCTCTGTGTTATTATTGATTTCTTACATTTTTAAATGAGTAGTTGTACTATCCTGTATATAGATGTGAAGTAGCAGTCTTACCTTGAACTGTCTGTAAACTCCAAGGGTGCTGCAGGAATCTCTGAACTACAGAGAAGGTTCTCAGACCATGGTGGGATATACACAAAGGTTTTCTCCCCTCCTCATTTATTCCTTCTCACTCTTAAGCAGAGTTCCACTTTGAGTTTCAAGTTGGATTTAACTTCAGAAACTCAGAGCACAACTGAGTGGATACTACTAAATTTCTTTATAAATGGTTCTGTTATCAAAGCCAAGTTAGATCTGTTTGTGAAGTTGTTTGAGATGTATGGTGAGTAAAGGCATGGTGTGGGTCAAGTTGGAAGAGGGAATATGCAAAAGATGGGGATGGAAAACAGGGATGCTGTTGTCTCTGTTGTGGAGATGGGTGTGTACTAGGAAGATAAGCAAGGTGAGATCTTGTTTTGGGTAGCCCGTGTTTTGTGGCAGTAAAATTGTAGATTATATGATTGCGTACCAGAGTGTGAACTTGGTATCAAGAAGGCTGTTTTCCCCTATTCTATGGATGTCACTTTGATAACATATGTAAGCTCATTAGTTAAAATCTATCCATTTTAATTACAGGTATGTGAGGCCAGTAGAACACCTCAGGACTATTTATGGGACACCAAGTTGCTGCCTTTGTGGTGGTGAAGCCAGGAAAAAGAAAAAGACGCTTTTTGGTATTTAGTCAGCTTAGGAAGGGAGAGTTAAGGAGAGGTAGATCAGATTCATCCTTTTCTCTCCAACATGCCAAATAATTTGAAAGGTTCATTAAAGCGGCTTAGAGGGATATTTTTTGTTTCATGAATAGGATCCTGGCTTGCAAGGTTGAAGACCAGTCTAAGTCACTTCACTGGCTTTGCAACTTTTATTTCCTTAGCTGGAAAATTGAGCTAATTATTTTTACTCTTATTAGTATGCCTCCAAGAGCTCTTGATGAAAGGAGTGATTTGCAGGACTGAGTGGCCTATCTGCCTGGGGCTGAGCCTCCCTGGGATCCCTCAGGGCTTTCCCATGGTGCAGGGAGGGGTGAGCGGGCTGCAGATGTGGGGCAGGCAGACAGGCAATCCTGGCAGCCCCTGGCAGTGCACAGGCTGGGGGCAGAAGGTGATGGGGTTGCAGGTAATGTGCTTTGGCTGGCTGCATTTCCCAGCTGGCATGAACCTGCACAAAGAGCTTGAGGAATCACCTTGTGTTCCGCCATGGGACAGCATCTAGGACACAGCACTTCATTTGGCTGTGCCCAGCCAAAGTGGAGCATTGTCCCACTTCCACCTGGATCCAGCCCTTGTGCTGAGAAGTAGGGGCATGGCCCCTGAGCCTGCCTTTGGCCTGCGAGCCCTCACTGTAGCCTTGCTAGTTTCCCCTTGCAGAGTTTCTGAGATGATTTTTGGGATTTCAGAAACAAGTGCCATTAATTTGTGGGTGTAAGAAGCTGTCTTTTAAAGTTTGCAACTTGAATCGATCCTACTGACAAGACTGAAAGACCTGAAGGCCGGTCTTGCACACTTCCACTTACCTTCCTGAGCTGGGAAGGTCTCCTAGCACGGGCTGTGCTCCTGGTGCTAGTATGAGCACACCTGGAGATACACTTCTCCTTATGTGAGCAGCTGCTCACAAGACAAAGTGTTACCACTTTTCCATGCTGCTTCAGCACTTGATTCAAATCATATTAAGATCAATATTTAGTTAGATTCCTGTTGTTTTTATGGGCTGTGGATTAAGCACTAAACTTTTCATGGGTCAGATAGGCAAACATGTGAAGGCATGAAAGGATGAGAGTGTAGGAAGGACTATACCTTGAAATTGGACCCAAGACTGCTCCAACACTTTTGGCACTCTTGCTTTCAATAGCTTCTGAGGTATATCTGAGACACAGGTTCTGATCACTGTTGACCAGAAATAACCTGTTAGTGAATCTCAATTTGATCATCTTCTCTCCTGAAAAGTAGGAGAGATGATGATCAAACCTTGTTTAATTTTAAGAACCTGAGCAATTTGGAGCTCTAAGAGGAACTGAATGTGCTGTTAACTTAGTAGTGGCAAATACTACCAGTGTTACAATATAATGAAGTTCAAGCGTGTGCCGTGTGTAATTATGATGACCCACAAGATGCCAGGTTACAGGCTGTGGGCTGCTTTTCTGCTTCTCAGTGTGGCTGCATAGCAGGCAAATGAGGGATTTTTGTCAGAAGTAGTGTCTTCAGATCTTGTCAGTTGAACTCATGTCAAGGGTTTTGCCAGTCACATACTTTGTTAAAGATTTATTGGGCTGGAAGAAGAATCAGCTAACAGGAACCTTGTTAGCTCTCTGCATACTTTTTGTGTCTGAGGCAGGATGGGACTGCTCATTAAGCATTGTAGGCTTAGTACAGTGGGGCATTTTTCTAAAGATTACGCTTCTTCTACAGTCAAAATGTTTACAAAACGTTCAGGTGCATGTTGCAGTGTCCAATTTGTGTATTTTATGGTCATGGGTCATCAATGTCACAACTGCATGAAGCAAATAAAAGAGAAATATAATCAAGTGTGTATTTTTCTTCATGAAGAAAATATATTTTTAATGCTAACAATAATGTCAAAACATCAGTTATGTCAGGATAACCCATCATTCTCTATTTCATTCTCCACTATTTCTTTCCCTCCTGTTTTGAAGTTACTTTTGGACTTGTGGCTTTTTGGTGTGAATTTCTTGTGAAGTAATGTTGGTGAAAGTTTTCTTCTAAGAAGCAAAAACAGTTGTAGATTTTTCTGCCATGTCACTTCTGTTAGTAGATGTTGCTCTGAGTTCTGCAGAGAAGACATCAGAGGAATTTTAAAAGGTCTGGTCTGTTAAATCTGTTACCATGGGCCTTTTGTTTGTTTGGCCCAAGATTATCATGAAGATTCATTATTTGGAGAAATTGCTGCCAATTTTTAATTTGAGTTATTCTCTCTTTAGTAGAGAGAGATATAGAAGTAGGGGCAGCTCCTGATCTTGCTTTTCCTCCAGACAGATGTATTATGGTCTGTTGGAAGGGAAAGGTTGATTCATGAAATTATTTTACAATGATTTCTCTGTTGTTTTTCATGGCTAACAGAAAACAAATAATAAAAATTTCTTAGCTTCATGTCCGTAATGTTTTTATAAATGTCTGTATCTATGTGTGTTGGAAAAGGATTTGTCTCGATGCTCAATTCTTTTCTTTGAAGATTCAGATTAATCCTAAAAGTGTTTACTCAGATGTGATGAATTACAAGTGGATGAAATTACATTGTTGTCAGATTGACTCATCGTCCTGCTGTGCTGCCTCAGTTGGGAACATTGACTTTCATCTCTGCAGAGTTAGCTCCCTTGAAGATCTGGGTTTTACCCAGATGGCATACCTGCCTTGTTAGAGGTCTAGAGGGTTTTGGTAGCTGGACTTTTGAGATGGTAATCAAGGATAAGGAAAACAAATAAGACGGGATAGGACATCTGAAGGGGAAGGAAGAGCAATACCTATCTCTCTGACTTAGTGATGGCAAGTGTATTGCCAAAAAAGGTGTGCAGGGTCATTAAGCAAGATGAAAAAAGTGGGGAATGGTCAGGATATATCAGCTGGCAAACAGTTTGAAATCCCCCGATGCCATGTAAAACATTATCCCAGCAGCTGAAGCGCATGGCAGTGAAAGATTATCTGGTGTGGCTCGATGTCTTATGCAGTCTCTGACTCTTAATGTCTTCTATAATTGATAGAGAGACTGTTGCTTGGTGCCTGGAACATGCTGCATCCTGGTGTCTCCTATCATTCTGTGTAAAAGGGGAAAAGTAATTGCTTCTCTGTAAAATTTTTTCTAGTTCTATGGTTGCTAATAGGATTGTGATTATTAGAAGTTAAGTTTTATTTTGTAGCCTTCTAAACCACTTTAATCCTAGCAAGAAGAAACTGCAGATTTGAAGGAGTTTATACTGAAAGCCTCTAGGAGAACAGTGTCTGTTTCTGAACATTTCTGCATAATTCTGTGAGAGTTTTCACAGCAAAATGAAAAGGAAGATTGTTCCTTGCTCAGGATTTTGCTAAATGCTGTTCATTCCCAATACCTCAAATAGCCTGAATACCATGAGGGCTTCTTACTAACCTGTAACTATGTTAATGCCTTTCTTGCCACAGGGGTAGTTTCTCCCAGTAAAAAGCCAAAACATTGCACACTGCAGAATGCACACCACAGATATTGCCAAGAAACTGCTGCTGCAACCTCCCTGTGAAAACGAAGCATTATTTACAAGGCTTCCTTGCTTTGGGGAAAACTTTCAGTGGAAGCTAGTTGCTGTGAAAGGAAAATCTGGTGTGATGGAAGTGTTTGATTTGGTTCAGGAGCTTTGCTGTACCTTCAGGTGGGTGTGCAGGATCTGCAGAGTACATGCGACAAAAGGTTTTTAGTAAACACTGTATTATTTTGAGCTTTATGAAACTCTGAAAATAGTTTAAATGGGCTGTGGACACGGGGAGAGAATGTTTTTTCTCATGGACTGGCATTTCCAGCTCTGGTAACATGAGGGCTGTCAGTTACGTTTGGATACCATTTAGGGCTAGCTTGCCTTCAGAGTAAGAGCTTGGTGTGCCTGCCATTTAATAGTTACTGGGTTTAGATAAGATAGGAGAGATTTGTGTCTTTGAGTCCTGAGGAAATAAAAAAAGACTCTGAATCAAGTCCTAAAACTGAAGCTCTTGCTTTAAATTCCTAATGAGATTCTAAAGTAAGTTTGACTTGACAGTAACATACA
The DNA here is from genome assembly GCA_013397315.1 of Donacobius atricapilla. Classification (NCBI taxonomy): domain Eukaryota; kingdom Metazoa; phylum Chordata; class Aves; order Passeriformes; family Mimidae; genus Donacobius; species Donacobius atricapilla. The sequence goes on along the minus strand of WBMY01015341.1, from coordinate 627,059 downwards.
TTGCAGGCTGGGTTGAGGGAGGAAGAGGGATGTCTTATCTGCTGTTCACAGGCAAGAGCTTGTTTTTATCTGACCTGGTGACTTTTAACAGAGATTAAGGAAAACATGTATGTTTCAATGAACTTAAGCACATTCCCTAGGTAAGAAATGCTCAGGAAATTCATTGTGGGGCCTAGTGTAATGCTGTAGTTCTGCTGTTTGGAATCAGTCTTGTAAATCCATAGCCCAAGCTCAGAAGAGACCTTCCTGATTGTGATGTTTTATTGTTTGCACGGAACGGGCCCAAAATTTCCTACCCGTACTTAAATTTATGTATGTTAAGGCATACAGGTTGTTATATTGTTTTACATTTCTGAATTTTAGCTTTCCCCTTGCAACTTAATATAATTCAAATGAATATAAATGCATCCTATAAAATTATTTCATTGTTGGGAAGAAAGGTGCTTGCATGCCTTTGTGGCACCTGGAATAGTGGTAAGACGGGGCTTGCGGGTTAGCGCATCTTAACCACTGCTTTCTAGCCCTGTTAAATGCCTGCTAGAAACAATGCTTATATTGCATTATACCTCTGAAAGTAAAAGATGTCTCTGCCTGTGGCAGTGGGTGTTGGAACCAAATGGTCTCTAAGGTCTCTTCCAGCCTAAATCATTTTGTGTTTCTATGTGTAAAGATTGTTAAGTGAGAAGTTTTACAGTGCTGCTGGGAGAAGTGAGCTGTCACTCATTCAGCTCCTCATGCTGTCAGCTTTGGAACTTGTAGGCACACACTGGCACGAGCTCCTGTTTTGCAGCAGAGACCGCTGCTGTACTTGGGCTGTGCCTCGCGGCCGCCCTTCAGTCTGCTGTGAGAAGAACCTACCTCGGCTCTCCAAGGTGCTGTAGCTTTTTCCTCTGCTGATTTCTGATGTGGTTACAGTTGTCAATGGAGAAATTGCTGGCAGATTGAAAATGTGTGGGCAATGTCAAATGAACTGTTTGCTTCAAAATGCACACAAAAGATCCTGCTGATGTGGTTGCACTAGTTTGCATTTAGGTTTGATGTCTAAAAGTTATGACTGTTTTTATTTTAATTGTAACAGAGCAGCCAAAGAGTCAACAGATTGCTGCCCTCTCAAGCAACAACAGTTAAGGCTAAGCTTATGTCACAAAAGATTGTCTGGGCTTTGTCATCAATGAAGACAGCCAGGAGTTGTCTAAAGGCAGGAAAAAGTTTCACTTGTAGCTATGTTCCAGTTCCAAAGAGATCTCTGCAAACTGTCTTTAGCTTGTGAAGGTATAACAACCGTACTTATTTCTTGAATAGCACCAAGAATGATAGTACTGTGTGTTTCAGTGCCTAAAAAATGGAGTGTTTTCTCCATTAGCTTCCTCGTTGGCAAGGGCATGTGGTGTCCGTGGCACAGCAAGGGCCTTGCAAAGGCTTGGTGATTGATCAGAATCTGCCAAGGCTGTGCAGAACTGGGGTAACAAAGGGAGCTCAGCATAAAATGGGGCTGGCCAACTGGGAAGAAAGCTGTTTTCTTACAAGTAAGAGTTAAGGATAGTTTGGGCAGCAGAAAGATTTTCCTGGAGCTGAACACCAGTGAAATTAGTGCAGATATGTATTTTTTGTTGTTATTTGTTGTTGTTGTTTTTGTCTGACCATCTCTCTTTTCACCTCGTGCTGAAGATGTAGTAGAAAAGAGATTTTGCTTTACATCTTTCATGTGCAGTTCAGTTACACAACTTTTTTGTTTGTTTCTTTTCCCCTCTGCTCTCCTGTGTCCCACATCTCATTCTCCAAACTGTCAACTACATCTATTGCTTGTATTCATCTAAAGTGGGAGGATTTCAAAGTACAGAAGCTTTGCCAAAGTTTTTTTGTGGCTTTTATTCAAGTTCACTTCTTCTATTTCTGTGGTTTACTTGGGGCTACATAATCATCTACATGGAGATGATGATCAGAGTGGAAAATACAGTCATTTTGTAATTGGCCTAGCAATTACTTCTCATGCTGTAGAAAAACCAGAAACATAAAAGCCCTGCTTATGCTCAAAATATCTGTACGTCAGAACTCTTTTGAAGAAGCTCCTTATTATATCCTTTTTGTAGTGAACTGATAGCAAGTGGGTTTATTCCCTTGCACAACACTTCTCAAAGAAAAAGCACTCTGTTAGTCTATTCATTTTTTTTTTCCATTGTTCATCTTTTGTACCTCCCTAGTGGAATAGTTTTCTCTTTCTCTAGTTACTACTATTTTATATACAGGCTGAGTGGCTAACTGTACTTAAAGGTATTTGTAAAGTGCCTCTGGCAGAAGAGTTGAGGCGTCTCTGTTCTTGCCTCTCTGCTAATTGAAGTCAAAAGAGAGACCGCTTGCATTTCTGACTGGCTCTGTTGGGTCGTTGTTTAAGGGGCAAGATGGGAAATGGGGCTGTTGAAAAACTCTGGAATTCCAGTCTTCCCAAAGCTGCTGTTAATGGCACAGGATATTTTCATCCCTTCCTTCTCTGCCTGACTCTTTTCCTTTCTCTTCATTGCAGGACTGCTTCAGTTCCTTCATCATGCAGTGCATGCCGCAACCCGACACGGTGGGGAACTGCTAGTCCAGGGCAGACTCTTTGCTTTTGACTGAGTCCTTGGGCTTGAAGACTCATGGAAACTGCTGAGATTGATGTTTGAACCTTCAAGAGAAGAGCCTTTCTGATGGTCCTGTTCTGCTCCAGCTGACCCTATGAGAGGAGGGTTCACCATAGCTCTGTCCTTTGCACTCCAGTCCCACAAGATGGGCTCGTTCAGAAGGCCTCGACCTCGCTTCATGAGCTCCCCTGTCCTCAGTGATCTGCCTCGGTTCCAGGCAGCCCGGCAGGCGATGCAGCTCAGCTCCAACTCTGCCTGGAACAGGTGAGCAGGACCCACCTGGGTGAGCTCTTGCCTTGCAGCAGCTCCTCAGTGAGGGTCATGTGTATCTTACGCTTGTGCTTCACACCATTTATGACTAAGCACATCTGTTTATAAGCATGCACAAATTTTTGCTGTTTCCAGGCTTTGCTGTCACTGAAAGCATCTGTGGAGTTGAAAAATTTAGACCTACTAGTGCTCAGCTGGTTTTGGCCAATGTTGTTTAGCCATACTGTCTTGAAGTAAAGTGGAATTGCTTTTTGTTAACAGTTGCATCTTTTAAGTACTATTTAGGAAAACACACTCTTCATACTGTATTAAATGCCAGTTTATTAATTCACAAAGGCATGTATTTGCATATTATGAAACTTTTATCACAGTCAAGTTCCTCTGACAACTACTAAGCTTATGGCTTCAACCAGCATTTCCTATTGATAGTTAAATACTGTTTGCTGTGTGTGTCATGCAGCAGTGGCAGCTGGAAAAACAACATGAAAGGTGAAGAGTGAGATGTCCTGTGTCTTGATCTGATGTAATGGTTTGCGGCTACCAGAAGTGGGTGTTCCCACCTTTCCTTCTGCCACTTGCACCAGCTCTGTGCCCTGCAGACCATTCTTGCTTGCTGACCTAGCTCCGTTTACCAATGTCACACAAAAGCAGCCTGGCAAAAACATTGCAGTTTTGTGCCATGATAGTGAGCTGAGGTCTGTGAAGCATGCAGATGCCATAACTGGCCCACAGAAGGGAATGTCATATGCCCTTGTTAACCATGGCAAGCTTTAGACCTGCTAAACCTTCTTGTCTGCTGTCACTTTATTACTTCCTCTGTGCTGTTGAGAGAATTAGAAGATACTCCAACAGCATCTTACAGGCATTAACAGGGCTTAAACATGGATCTGACTGAGGTGATGCTGGCTGCAGAACATCTCCCAGCACGGCCAGGGTCTTGCCAGATGCTGCAGAGTGGGTGGCTCCTGGTAGGATCACTGGATAACGCAGAGTGATGTGTTTGGCAGATATTATCAAAACTCGATGTCTCCTCAGAGCAACTAGCCTGCAGCACACAGCAAAGATCCCCCAAGCAGTTGTGTTCAAGAGACATCTGGCACAAGCAGTGTCCCTGTGATGACTTTCCCTTGCTTACCCTAGGCAGAACTTGAAGTTGGTTCTGCTCTGTCCCCCAGGGGAGATGTAGGTAATTAAGAGTAACAATTTCAAGGCGAGAAACAGTGGAAATATTTAAGGGTAATTAACTTCATCTGATTGTAATCTCTCTGCTTTTGGTGTCTTCCTTACATTGTGCTCTGTAGTAAATTACACTGTTATTCATGGATGTTGTCCTGTCTCAATTCTTTTTTTGGCAGTGTACAAACAGCAGTTATAAATGTTTTCAAAGGGGCAGGATTGCAGAACAATGAACTTTACACCCTCAATGAAAATATCAGGTAGGTCACTGAAATGCACAGAAATGGATTTTTGTCTCTGCTTGTGTGGTGTTTGCTGGGCTCTGTTGCCTTCAGAACCACAGTTAGAAGATAGTGGTGGGAGAAGGGATGAAAGCAAACTTGAGCACAGCTTAGGGGTTTCTGGCTAACTTACTTCTTTTTTTCTATTGACTGACCTGAATGACATGAGGTATTTGGATAATTTTTCTCCAACTTGTGTGGATATGTAGCTTTGATAAGGACAGGTTGTGTATTGACTTGAACTGTAAGGCTTTTGTTCCTTCCTAGGAGCTATGACTCTTTTGGATATGTTTTATATGTAATAATATTGGTACCTCTTTTCTGAAACCAAACTTCTCAGAATCTTGGAGTATTTAAAGTAAACCACAGCATTTAGTTTAAAAGCTTAATCTTCACATGATAATTACAGGGCAAAACCTAAAAATATCAACTGTTAAGATAAAAAACTAAAAGCCTAGCTAACATTTTCTGTCACTGATGCCAGTGATGGTTAAAAGTATAATTTTCTTTTAAAGGCAGGTTTCATGATTATCTGTGGTTTCATTCTGATTAGTTGGAAAGTTTGATTAGCAATAGATAGGACTGTAGGGTAGATAAAGATCTATGCATTCTTGCCTTGGTTCCAAGTGCTCCTGAGAGGAGTATTGTCAGGGCTCACGGATGTAGGTTTCTTCTCTTTTTACCACTGTATCCATATTAATTCATCAAGAATGTTGTCACATGTGTCTACTTCTTTTATATGCCCTCCCTTCATTCCTATTTTTGAGCTCCAAAAGATTCAAATGGCAATTTGAGCTAAGTATGTACTAAACAGCAGTCTAAACTACCCCTTTCCCCACTTTCAAAATAAATGCAGCTATCAGGGTAGGAGACTCTGTCCAATTTGGTCTAGTCCCAAACCCAAAAAGTTTAATATAATTCCTTTTGAGAGTTGAGCAAGGGCAGCATCTTGCACTTTAATGATATTTTAGTGTGTTCAGGTCAAAAGTCTTCAAGTTAGGTTTAAGTACTTGGAGCAGTCTTAATTCTCCATGGGATAAGTATTTGTGGACATGAAAATAAAAACAGATGTCATAAGGCTTGGGAAATACCTAAAGCCCCAGCGTGTTAGCAAACCTGGGGAGTGGCTTTGGGCTTTGTGACTCGCCTGTTGCCCATGGCAGTGGCTGCATCCTGCTTTTCCCCTGAAGTGTAAGCAGGTGCTCCTTCCCACCCTTCCAGGGCTGCAGTACACTGGGCAGAACTGCTGTGGGGGCTGGGCTTGGCCCCAGTGGCTGGACCATGCTCTTTTCATGTTGGTTGCTGAAGTGAATGCAGACTGTCAAAAACCAGGTGAAGAACAGGAAATTCTTTATGAACTGTGTGTGCTTTGAGAGCAGTGCTGATGGTGGGAGGGGAAATGCCCTTTTCCACAGACATGCACTGCCAGGCTGTACTGGGAAGCACTCACCTTGAATTACATGATTAATGTTCCTGCAGGTGCCCTGAGCATTGGTTACATCTCCAAATGTCACTCTTTAAATAGACCATTTCACATCCCAGTAGCTCATTAATGCCCATCTATGGAGCAAAAGGACAGGCCTCTGCATGTGTGTTTGTATGAACACCTGCAGCCTCACACCTGTGGTTCTTGACGGAGCTCCCAGCCTGGGGTGAGCTCTGTGCACAAGGTGAATCTCTAGCTTGACACTGGAGAAAAGCCAGACCTCTGAGACAGACAGCTCTTGTGTGCCATGCAGTTGAGCTGGTGAATTTTCCTTGCCCTTGCTCGTAGTTCTCCACTCGGCTCCTGGGCTGTAGTTTGCTAATGCAGTAAGAGGCGCTCAGGTTCTGCACAGTGCTTTGTCATTTGGCAGAGGGAAACGGGACAGTTTTAAAGGAGGATGGTAATGACAGGACCAGGAGATGAGCAGGTGGCAACATTTTGTTACGGATTGCTGCCACCAAGTTTTTATCTTGCTGTGATTTGATACTATCTCACTGGCTTTTTTTTTTTTTTTTTTACTGCTCTGAAAATCAGTTGTCACAGCAAGAGGAAATGTTGGAAATGCCTTTGGTAAATGGAATTTCTGTAAGTGGGAGGTGACCTGGCCATGCTTAGGAAGAGAGCCTTCCTTTGATTTTTCTCTAAGGTGCAAGCCTCTGGTTGCTGGTCTTACCTGCATGAAGCCAAATCCTGCTGGGCTTGCCAGTCAGCTGGTGGAGAGCCTGCTGGATTTGGCTGAAGCCAGTGGAAAAGCTTCTGACAAGTGGGCCCCAAACACTTACCTGATTTATTGATCACATAGACATAGATATGTGCTTTGATTTGGGTGGGTGAATGTAAGCACTCAGAGAGTGAAAGAGTAAAGGCATGGTGGCATGCAAATAAAAGTAGAAGCATTGTAAAATGGTTAGAGAGGGAGGCTGTCAAATTTAACTTTGAGCTGAGATGAGGTAAAGTGGTGTAGTTTGTTGGTAAAAACCCAGCCTAAGACTGGATGGTTGCTGTTTCAAATGGTATTTTCGAGCACTCTTGACTATACTTGGTATTGGTGAATAGGAAAACTCTTAGAACAGAAGAAAAAATGCAGTGTTTGGCATTGGAAAGTGTTAGGTAACTGTTAAATTTTAAGCAGAATTTACTGCTACAGAATTTATTCTCAATCACTGAAAACTTAAAGTGAAAATGCACTGAACTTCGTAAGTGGTTTTTTCAATGCTACCTCTGATGTAAAACAATCCTATTTTTTACATATATTTAAATACAAATATATAACAGAATTTAAAACTTTTATCACAGCCTGATTTAAAAGCCAACAATTTTCATCAGGAGTACTTCTTTAGAGTGACTTTTGCCTGCATGTTAAATTTCTAGAATTTCTTCCTTGGAAAATATGCCTTCTTTTTTTGTTGTTTGAAATGGGGTAGTTAAAATATGGCTGCAGCTTCTGCTTCATTTCTCCTCTCCTTATCCTTACATTCCACTTCCAAGAGAAAAGGAAGTACAGTGTTACAGAGATATGCTATCTTCAGTGACATGAAAGGCATCTTTGTTTAAACAAAAAAGCAGAAAAAATTATTGATTCCAATCTAAATAATTCCAAATTTTCTCCCCAGCTTTCTGTTCATTCAGGGGATAATTACTTTTTTTGCTTGTTCTAGGTGTATTGTTTATAATTAGAAGACTTTAGAGAAACTGTTTAATTCCTTTATTATTTGAGAATAGCTTTTGTAAAATACATAGGTAACTGTAAGAGACATCTAACTGTGGCCAAAAGGACCCATTCCCATACACTCCTGTATCTTTGGTAAGACTGTAGTAAAGTGCAGATATAGCTGTAAGAAATGACCAGCAGTGGCTGCTACTTCATGGCTCCATTCCTTCTGTCTACAGACGACTGCTGAAGAGTGAACTTGGATCCTTCATCACAGATTACTTTCAGGTATTGCATGACTTGCTTTATTTTGAGGTTTGCTCCTTTCAGCTTTTTAGCCTATAATAAAATTAGGATCCCTTTTTACATGCATGTAGCCTACAAGTTTTGTTTTTGTTTTGCTGAGAAAGATGATGGAGATACTGGACTTTTAAAATGTGGGCCATATAGCCCTGGGAGGAATTATTTTTATTGATGTGGGTGCTGAATTAAGGATAATCTTCCTTTGCACTTAAGAAAGGCTGCTAGTAGCCTGCCAAGATCAACAAGGAATTCACTTGAAGAGGAATTTTTTTAAAGAGGATGGGATGCCTTTTCTTGAGTGTAGAGAATTCAAAAGTAGGTTTTCTGCAACAGGGGCCAGCAAAGGGAAAGAGGAGCAATAATGATGACTGCCTGGAGGCAGGACGGGGCAAAGAGAAGGAAGCTTCTATCAGCAGGAAATCAACCTGGGTGCTGTTTGCCTTTTAGTCCCACAAATATAAATACAACTTCTGAAAAAGGAGAATGTGAAAGGTGAAGGAAGACTTGAACAATCAACAAAAGTGAATATGTGTTGCTGCCTTTTATTGATACTGGCCAGATAGACAGAGGTACACATGAAAGCCTGCTGGATGATTTTTAGGAGGCATTGATGGCTTTCATGTTTTAATTTGTTCAGTGCAGTGTTGATTTTAAAAAAAAAGAGGCGCTGCTGGAAACAAGAGGGTTTTCTTCCCATTGAGTAAGAGAGAGAGACGATTTCTGTAACTTTCTGAAGCAGCTGATGCTGCTATATGCATGCTAACAGCTTAAAAGAGGAAAAAGAAGACTAGCGTTTCCTATCAGATATGTGATTTATTAGATTACGTGACGTTAAAAAATCCCCCTGTTGTGCTATCAAGTGAGAAGAAAACTCCTGCCCCAGGGGTAGTTATGTTTCACTTCCTCAGCCCCTCTTTGCACAAGTTGTTTACTGCAGAGGCAGCTGCTGGCAGCGCATAGCAGGATGTTTCCTAGACCCTGAGTGGGGTGGCAGCCACCAGCACTCATATTTAATTTCTGGGGTATTTTTGCCCAGTGTCAAAAAGAGTAACTTGGCATCTGTCAGACTTAGCCTGAGGTAAAACTCCTGGTGCAGGCAAGTTGTGAGACAAACTGAGGTAAAGGCTGTTGTTGGAAGTGAGATTTTCCCCTCTGTGAGCTAAGATGCAGACTTACTTCTGATTCTAGACTAACAGCACATGGCCATGATAAAAGTTACCACTCCCTCCTGAATGTCTTTCCTCAGAAATCCTGGGACCATGGGGTGGGAAGGACTGTTCATGTGCTAAAGAAGGGTTGACAACATTATTTCATTTGTCTGTGGGTTCTGTTTTGCTACTGATGCCAGCTGATTTATGGCAGTACTCCTGCCACCAAGATGAGCAGAGTTGAATCAAGCTGCTGATTTGGCTGAAAAATAACCTTGAAAAAAACCCCCTGAAATTTCCAACTACTTCCTTTGACGTGTTGTGGTCATCACCTCCGACATGGGGGAGGTGTTGGGAGTGGGTCACCAGGATGCAGAGTGGAAGTGCATCTTTTGGCACTGGCTTCCTCTGACATCTGTTAAAACCTACTGAAAGTTTTCCCAAGAACCAGGTTTTCTGTCCTCTTGCTTCTTGCTGAAGAATATGCTCTCTGTGTAGCCAGGCAGTTTTAAATATCCTAGTAGCAATTAGAGCAACTAACTGGATCATGTAATATTTAGATGTGATAAACTGACTTGAATGTTTTCCATTTCTTATGCCATGGCACTTATAATTGGAGCCACTTAGAGGAACTTTAAAATCACATTGTTTTAAGAGTTTGGGATTTTACATGATGTAAATTTTATACACTCACACATGCACATTATTTATAACCATTGAATATTCAAGACTAGAATGGAACAGAGCTTTTATAGTGAGACAAAGCTACCTTTGTGATCAACTTGACTTGATTACTCACAAGTCCTTTTCATCAGCACTCATGCAAATTAACAGTTTTTAGTTCATGAAATTGCTAAAGGAATGTTTAGGAAATGGTTGGAGTTTATGCAGCCTTTTTCTGCTACCAAGTCATCATCATACCAGAGTTAATGAGTCTGTTTCTCTTTGAAAGAGAAATATAATTCCTGTAAGGGCTGCAGTGCAAACTCAGATGTTTCATTCTGAAGGAAAGTTGTGTTTATAAATCTGCCACTTTAGCAATCCTACTGTATATACAACCCCTCTCCTTGGACTGAAGCCTGAGTGTAAATGCCAGATAGTTGGGACTTGTCGTATTTGCTGCAGATCTGCCTTAAAGCAGTGCTTCATGCTCCAGGTTTTTCAGCACTGACTTTGCCCGTGAACTGTTTTGAGAATTTCTGGAAGAGGGGCCCTATGTACCTACCTCTCTGCTCAATAACCCAGCAGGGCATCATTTGCTGTCACTGCTGGGTTAGTTTGCTGGTGGTCAGCTGAACTGCAATAGGTGGAAATCCTATGACCATGGAAGGTAAGAAGCTGGGATTTGGAGGAAGAGGGCGTACTGGCAATTGGGACTTCTCTGGTGTAGCTGTGTGATTTTTTCAGATAAGCTCCCTTCATTTTCCTACTGTCTGGCCCTCATGTTGGTGGAGAAAAATTTTTAAATACAAAATTAGCAAGTGTTGATAAATTGATGCATTATCTGCCTGATTCTGCAAACAGCCTGAAACAAAACCTTTGGGAGGGATGAACTGTGTCTTTTCACTCTGTGTAGGCTTGTTAATCTTGAAATTCATGCGGGGCAAAATGGAAATGCATTTATGTATATTAGCTCCAAACTGTCTTCTCCCAAGGCAGAGAGACCTGATCCCTTCCCAGGCACTGTAACCTCTCCCAGAACCCATAGGCTGCAAATGCAGAAAGTCAGATGCCCAGAGCTGATGCCTGATGTCCACTCTCCGCACTGGCAGAGCTGGTATGTGAGGAATGGCAAGCGGACTGTTTCCTCATCTAATCCAATGAGATCTTTGATGTCTTAAAGCCAGAGGCAAGCTGTTACATAATTTCCAGCCTGCTGCAGCGGAGAGCCGCTAGCAGGTCCTGACTCAGAACTAGACCCAGCTTTCTGTTTGTATGCGGAGCTGCAGCGTGCGAGAGCACACATTGCTGAGGTGGCAAGCAAAGTCCAAGCAGCAAGATGATAATAAATATCTGAAAAGTAAGCAGTGTCAGCAATGAGGCAAGCCTGGATCCCAACCAAAACTGGTTTTCTCTTCTGCCTTTAGAGCAGTCAGAAGTGGTGCTGGTGAACCTTCCTGTGGTCAGAGTCCCTCTCTGTAGGCTCCTCAGCTGTGCAAGGTGACTGTAGTGATAGGGGGAAACCTGCGCTCCCCTCTCTTGTGACACCATAAAGCTTTTGTTTAGATCCCCACTGCATGTTTTCCTGGAACTCCAGCCTGGAGAGATGATTCCAGCATTTCTCATGATGTTTGTTTGCTCCTTTGAAAGGCTGCTTTGTAAAGCCTAGCTAACAGCTGAAAAGGCCATGTGGCTGCTTAGCCAGAGAGAAAAATACAGGGTGTGTGATGCATCCTTCATTGATGCCAGCTTTCTGTGTCTACCTGTTTGACAGCAAGGCAAGGAAGTAATTGTGTAGGCGATTGGAGTGATGGTTATTGCTGGATGCAGGCAGCCCTTCTCTGGCCAAGTGCTGTCTTGTGCCTGCTGCCAGGGGCTGCAGCAGCTCGGCTGCTGCACGAGGAACAGAATTCACACTTGTGTGGTTTGCAGAGCTCAGCTGTGTGTCAGCAATACACTTTTGGGTCAAGCTGGTCTTTATTATTGTATTTGTCTCCTCATTGGCTGGGCACCTCTGTTTGTGCAGGTCTGGTAATTATTTGTGCTTCATCTGGCACTTTCTAGAACAGCTTCCATGGAGCAGCTCCAGAGGCCCCATAGCAACTGCCCAGGTTTGTTATCATGGACAGAGTCCCCTGGCAGCTCAGCACTGCTGTCAAGCAGAGGATCTAGTCCTGGGTAGCAGTGGAGACACCTCCTTTCAGGCCCTGCTCTCATGGATTCTGTAGATGTGTGTGAATCCATCCAAAGGGAGCCTGGTTGCTCCCACTCAAAGCATGCCATGGCCTGGCTGAGCAGGATCCCATCTGGAGCAGGGTAAAATCAGGGGCCCTGGCTGTGGGGTTTTCCAGAGCTGCTGCCTGGCTGGTTGTGGTCTAGATCGTAGCAGTGCTGCCTACTTGGTCTGCTCTCCTTCTTACTCTCCCTGCTTCACTTTCCTCTCTTCAAGTGGGCTTTCTCTTTTATCTGTTGTGAACAAAATCAGCTCTAGGGAGAGTCATTTTAGGATGTTATTTCATATTTATCTTGCAGTTTCTCCTCTGTGTAGGATGAAAGTGATCTCTCTGATTCTGTCAGTATTTCCCCTCTTATTAGAGAAAAAAGGATGGGGGTGGAAGGTGCTCTAGGTATGAGATGCTGCAACTCACACAAATTTGTGTTTTGTAAAACACTGACAAGAATTAGGTAGGTGTTTGTGGGCAGATGGCAATAACTTTGTAGAAAATACCCAAGTAAGTTTGGATGATGCTTTTTTTTCTCAAATTAACATCAGATTATCCACAAAGCAGTAGCAATGTGCTTGTAGAGCCTGTAAAAGTGTAGTTTAGAACACAAAGCCTCAGTTACCTCAAAAAGGGGGCTTCATTTAAGAAATACTCTAGTGTTCTGTAGAAAAACTGATCTTTTTTTCACCCAGCAAAATGAGGTCAATTATTTGGAGTATGTTCTGGATCAGTTTACTTCTGTTTCAAACAAATGTTGTTTGATGAACTAATATTAATTTGTTAATTTGAAGATGGCTTTTAAAAGGCATACTGGCCCTGTTTGGCTTGGAGACATGAAGGGAAAGCAGAATTTATCCATAACTAAGTGGATGTTTGTGTAAACCTTTTTCCCTCAAAGATAATGGTTTGTTATTAGCAGGACCTTGCTATACTGCAGACATGGCTTTCAGACAGGATGTGATGGCTTGAGCCTCCTTAATGTTTTCTGTGGAGTTGCTGCAAAGGTTCTTTGCTGTTTTTCGCCAGCTTTCTGCTTGCATATAGCACCCAGAGCAGAGCAAGCTGTGCTGGTGGCAGGGCTGTCACCCCCAAACCCTTCCTGTTGGCTCTGCCCAGAGGCTGGCACCACACCCGTGCTGCTGACTGAGTGCTGCTGACAGGCAGCCCCTGATTTGCCCCAGGCACAGTCTGATGGGCACTCCATTTTGCCCAGGGCATAGTGGGAGTGTGCACAGGAAGGACTCCCACAGGGAATGCTCAGCTCTTGCAATGAGGTGCTGGGCACTGCAAGCACTGCTGGTTTGAGAGAAGAGCCCCATCTGTTTTACCTGGGACAGCTTGCACCTTCTGGGAAGATGGTGGGACTGGAATTATTCCATTAGGCACAAATAGAGAAACTTGCCTCAATTTCTCTAATAGGGAAAGGGAAAGAGGAAAATATCTATGCCAGAAAAAAGGATGGAATTATCAGGAAAGTGTGTGTGTGTGTGTAGGAAGTGTCTGACTGCCTTCAAAATTTTTTTTACTCCTGATGATTTGAGCATGACTTACTTTAAAGAGTAGCAAACACAGACATGTTGTGGGAGGATCTTTGCTGAGGAACAAATGAAAAGTGATGATTTTCACTTTGAATCCTGTCTTTAAAAACTTAGGGCATTTAAAAATTTTCTTAAGAGCTTTCTTTTAGCTGCCCTTCTTAGCAGTGTATGTGAGTCAGCTGTTTTGGTTTTCTGCACTGAGAAAAGGGGTCAAGCTGTGAGATTTCACAAGGTCACTTCTATCTGCTGCAAAACATCTCTCTCCAGATTTCTCAACTGCACGTACATGTGTTGAAGTTGGGACTTTGTTTCTCTGCACAGCAGAATAGCAAAGAGGAAAGGCAGGTTTGCACCTCCCAAAATGAGCATATAGCATCCTGTGGTGTCCCAACAGCCGGGTGAGAAAAAGACCCTGGGGAACCAGGAAGAGCTCATTTGGGGAGGGAAGGGAATCACTACTCCCCCAAGCTCCCAGTTCAGCCATAACTGCAAAGAAATGGAAGGTGGCAGCTGAACTTTTTCAAATAAATGTACCCTTCAGGTTTACTTGGTGTGAGTCTTGCTTTAAACAGAGGATTTATTTTTCCTCTTAGCTCTGTGATTCTGGCTAGCAGGGATGCAGCAGCAAAATGAGACTTGTAATCTAGACAAGGTCTGATACAGACCTCCACTGCAGCTGCATTGAGCAGCTTGTATTGATTTGTCAGCAGGCCCTGTAGGGTTTATTAATGACAACTTGACTGTCCGGCTTGCTCTGAGGGATTAATGTTTGGATTGAATCAATTCCTATGCCTGTGACTTCTTGCAAAAAGATGGAGAAGTAACGTTTCCAGATATATTTAGGTTGGGGAGAAGGGAAGTGAAGTGTGGTTGATTTTATTTATTTTTTTTAAGTGTCTTCCACAGGAAAAGGGAAAATCTGAGAGGATAAGTGAAAAGTCTGCAGTAACTACTGTAACTATATAGACCTATTCTCTTTTTAAAGGAAACCTTTAGAGTGAGATTATGCAATCTTTTCAGCACATGGAACTGCTATAATACATTCATAGGAGCATTATAAATTTGTTACCGCAGAGTAATGATTAATGTATCTATTTTACAATAGATATAGCTGTGCTGCCCGTTACCATGTACAAATGTGTTCTTTGGTTGTTTGGACATAGCTGCAAAAGGAAAAAAAATCCCTGGAAGTAAAAAATAACAATACTAACTTCTAGGCAAAGTATCTGGAAAATTGTATCCAGAGTGGGAAACATATGTAAAATGAAATCTAAGGTTCTATGGTGGATAGAGAAGGAATTTGTATTTCTTGAAAGAAACACAAGAAAATTGCGCTCCCATCCTCATATGTGTTTATATATATACATATATATATATACACACACACACACCCCTTTTCATTACAAGTAGTTTAAAATAATACTGTATTAAAGACCACCTGTAAATTTCCCCTACAATATATGAGAAGTAATAGCCTTGAGCTACAGGTTAAAAAATGAAGAAATTAAGTACTTTTATTAATAAACTGAAACATTTGGAAGGGTTAAAGTGCCATATCTCTCCAACATTATCTATTGTTCAAGCAGAAAAATATTTATAGTGTAAGTGGGTTTCGCTTTTTCCCCCTTATGGTTTTCTTCATTACAGATTTCTTTCTCCCTCCTTTTTTGCACTGTTGGCTTTTCCTGGAAAGTTTTGTTGTTACTGTCCAGAGCACAATATGTGTAGTCATTTATTTCTGTTGAACAAATCTAAAATTTGAATGGACATCCTGACAACTTAATATTTCCCTCCAAAGCCCATATCTCTGCTAGAGGATCTTCCTAAAACAGTCACCTTCCACTTTTTGCTAACATTTGGAAACATTGTAGTTTTTTTTTCATTGTGTGAACATATTTATCCAGCTTGCTCTCCTGTTGTCATTGCCCAGGTGAAAAACATCTCCCAGCCTGAGAATGTCAGAGAGCAACGTTTCCTCCTTTTTATACCCAGCTTTGTGTTAGCTTCTTGTTGAAGGGAGGATGCAGAGGTGTGCTGCTCTCCTGGCTTGGGGTGCTTCCACAGATGCCTGTCTCTGTGTCAGGGCTGAGCCAGGCTGGTGTGTGGCTCCAGGAGGCAGGTTTGTGATCCAGAGCAGGAGCACAGGGCAGGATGCACTGTGGCAGCTCATCAGGAGGCCGTGGTGGTGTCCAGGCAGTGAGGTAACAGAAGTGTCCACTGGGAGTGGGAAGAAATGTGCTTTGCTCCTTAGCTGATGGAAGGTTCAAAAGTGCAGCCTTGACCTGGTTCCCTATTAAAAACAAAAACTTTGGGATGAACAGTGTGGGAGTCAACTCTGACTGTTGTGGGCTACCTTGATGCTGAATCCTTTCAGAGAGCCATAAGGCCTTATTCTCTATCAGTATGATCTCTATACCTTTTTAAGGATGCAGTAATAGTTTGTTATGTGGTGATTGCAGTGCCTTTCTCTGGGATTCTCAAAACTTTTCAGAGTAACTGATTCATCTTGTGCTGTTGGGAGAACAAAAAGAGAGACGTTGGTTTTTGCACCATTCTTACGTTTGGGGAAGTGGGAACAAAAAGGTAATGAGGTATTTGGATGTCCTGAACTGCAAACAGGCATATTGATGACTTGATCTGTCTGGTCCATGAGAGTTAAGTTTATCTAGAAGATCAGGTCCTGCCATCTCTTCTTGTAGCTTCACACTGCATACTGAGATGATCCAACTTCTCAATACAAAAAGAATGGCCTCGTGAAAAGACAATAGGTAGGAATAGAGAAGTCGATGTTAGGGAGCTTGTCTTGGTTAGAGAAGACAGGTGTCTGCTAGGGAGGGCAGGACCTCCCTTTGNTCTCTCTCCGATGCCGAGAGCAAGAGAGCAAAACTGTCCCCACGCCTGCCCTTTACCTCCCAAAACCTCGCGGTATCACCTTTTTCCCTCGGAGAGAAAAAACTCCCTGAGACCAAAGAAGGGTGTAGCTTGGTGCTACGCCTTCCTAGCCGTTTGTATTGTTTTGGTCAAGCACCCATAAGTACCCAGCAATTAGTCTCCTAGCGATTTTGTGGGAAAAAATTCCATAGAAAAAAAACCCCAACCAAATCTAACCCCCAACAGAGCTGAACGGGGCCTACTGTGCAGTTAGACAAGCAATGAGCAAGTGCAAAAAGAAGAAGAGAGTGGCACATTCTCGTAACATTTGACTCTTTGATCACCTCCATCATGTAGTTGTGTTTTACCATATGTGGGCGCACCATTATAATGGTAAGAACCATTTTACTTTCTTGACTCCCTCCCTGTGACCCTTGCCATTTCTGCGAGATGTTTCAGCTGCTGTGTGTGTTGCATTCTCATGTCTAGCTGAACAAGAGGGGGTTAAGGAATGTCTAGCACTTGCACTGAGACCAGTGCTGGAAGAAGGTACTGCAACATGACTAATCTTAAGATAAATGCATGCAAAGTGGATGGCATCTGAAAAAAATACATTCTTCCATGTTTATTATAAATAAATAAAAGGCAAATGCATGTCTCTCTTTTCTCTTGGCAGAACCAGCTCCTTGCGAAAGGTTTGCTGTTTATGGAGGAGAAGGTCAAGCTGTGTGAAGGTAAATATAGTAGGAAACCTGTTTTCAAAGGGAGTTGTGCTTTGATGTTTGGTCAGACGAGATGATTTGCATGTCTGGAAAGTGCCCGGTCCTTTCTGGTGATGCCCTGGGGTGTCACACAACCCCTTGGGAGCCTTTGTGAGGCTGAAGAGAGGGTGGGCTGTTTGGATTGCCACAGAGCCATGATGCTCCCACCAGCCACAGCTGCTTCACAAAAGCAGGAACATGGGTCTCGTGTGGCAGCTGAACCTGGGCTTATAGCAGTTCTGGTCTGGACAGGGATCCTGTTGCAGAACTGCTTGAAACTGCCTTCTGCCTTTCATTTCTCAGTGTGATTTGCAGCTTGATGTAAGCACAATTTTGGTTTCTCTGTCATGCTTTTGAGAGCTGAACTATCAAGCTGTGTGTAAATTTAAAGAAAAGAACAGTCCTTTGGGTGAGAATGAAATCCTTCAGGAAAGAAGTTGATCACACATGAGCTTGTGTTCAGACTACGGCTGCAGAGCCTGTGGTCCACGGCAAGTGTGATGTGGGCGCTCAGTGTTGGACCTCTGGGGAGCGGGTCACATTTAGTAACTGTTTCAAGCAAAGCCAGCACGTCTTTAGTCAAAACCAAGCTGCTCTTTGGTCTGACCCAGTTTCCTAGCCTGCAGGGAGGATCTCTTGCTAATCACCAGTGCCTTGTATGTGGGTCATTAAATGCCAGTAGACGCTTATCATCTCACGTCATTGCTGGTCCTGGGTTCCTCTGCACCATTCTTCACCAAGTGACTTCACCCAGCTGGCAGGCTGTAGGATTTGGGCCCCAGAGGGGTTAAGGGGTTGCCAGCCTCCTGCTTGGGTTGTGCTTCTTCAGCATTGGCCCTGTGAGGGAGGAAAAAAGGCAGACTCCTGCATTTTCCAAAATGTGGGTACCTGTTTTGCCACTGCCAGCTCTTCAGAATGAGTGCTGCACAGCTTACCAGAGACTTTGGTTTCTGTATTCATATAAAACTATTCCAGTATCTGCTTTAGCATTATGAAAATGGACTTTGAGTCTGTAATAAGCTGAGAGCTGCCCAAGAGGATTTTGCAGATGCTCAGTAGTAGGGGGGTCTGGGGTCAGATGGTTTCCCAGGCAGACAGCAGAACGCCTTCTATGCCTCATTTTTCTGTCCCTAGCTTGAAGTGACACTGGAGCCACTCTGCTGTGCAGGCTGGCATCACTGCACGAGGTGACTCATGGGCACCTTTCTTTTATAATGTGTGGGTTTGTTGCAGGTCTTGTGGTCACAGCAGTGAGGATTTCTTGGTTAGTTCTGTCTTCCTGGAAAACTTACACTGGCTCTGCACCTAGGCAGAGTGGCTGCAGGGCAGCAATGTTTTATCTGTGTCTATTTTTCAATCACAGCCTCTTTAATGGGATTTTTCTTTATACAGTATGTCAGAATCTCGTTCAATGCCTGCAGTATTTATGATTTCTTGAAGAAACAAACCATTCCTGCTTCCCCTTCAGAAGGAGAAGTGATCTCTGACATTTCATTCTGTCTCCAGACAGCAAAGCATTGCAGTCCTGGGTAGGAGGCAGAGGAGGGAAAAATTTAAACATTCAATTAATCTGTTTCCTGTTGTCTTTTTTGCTTACATTTGGCTGTTGTGGTAATGGGTAGCTGTTGTGGGGGTGTTAGGTAGTTTCTTGTCTGCCTGCAGTTCCAGTTTTGAAGCCAGAGTCATACCAGTGAAGCATCTCTTTGAACCTTTCTGTGGTTGTTAGTGGGCTGGCTCTCTGCTCAAAGGGAAATGTCTGCAGGATCTAGTCCTGCTGGCTCTCTGCTCTCTGGCCATGTCCTAAGCAGCACAACCCATGGGCAAGCACAGTGGAAGTCTGTGTGGAAGTCTGCAGGTGAGAAAAGCACTTCAATACAGAGTGTTAAGGCAGGCTCCTTTGAGCTGCAATTGTACACGTTTCTCATGTAGGACCTTTAGTGACCTTGACGCTAGCCCTCAAACCTGTCTTGAGTGGCCAACTTCCATTACTGCTCTTTGAGTCTAGACTGCGTGTGAGACACTGTGGGAGGTATTCTGGAAAATTCTTTTGCCAGAAACTGGTGGTTTTAGACCTGAGTCTGTATTTGCACCTGAGATTTCCAGGGATATATCTAAAACTTGAAATAAACATTGCAAACCTTTAGGTAAACAACTTGGAGGCTTTGGGCCCAGGTGCTGAGGAGTGCACAGCTCTGTAAGTCAAACCTATAAGCGTAATTTGATCACAAATTTCCTGTTATGGAAATCCCAAGTTACATAGCTTAGTCGGCCTTCATTTAAAGTACCCAGTTACATTTGGGGATGTTTGTTTGAACTGGGAGTCATGTAAGGGTTGGCCACAGGTGGATTTTGTTGGGGAACCTTCCCGAGTGCCTCATTTGTTGTAAGTGCCTTTGTCGGGATTCCTGACAGGTACCTGACTGCTGCTTGCTACTGAGTGGATGCTGGAGGGGCTCAGCTCTTCTAAATGCTCTCCTGACGCAGCTGCAGGGTGATGTTGGATGATCAACTGATGTTGGCTGTGACCTGCTGGTTCTCAGATTCAGCTGTTTTTGTGTGGCCCCTCCCTGCTAGCCGAGCATGTTAACTGTGAGCTGTGAAACTGCACAGTCCTGTGCTGTGGAGTTAAAACCTCTGGTTGAAGAGGGGCTTCAGTCCTGTTGGAATAGGTCTCATGTTTTGCACAGAACAAACAATGGTCACGGCCTTGTGTCTCTGTCAGTTAAGGGGAAGCTTAGCTGGGTGGTATCTAGTTTTGGGCAGAAGCTGCAGAAGTGAAGTCTCTCTTGCTTGGGGCATTAGAGAGTACTTAGAAAATCCAACTTGCCTTTAGTGTCCCTGTCACTAAAGCTCTTGCTCCCAATCTCTATTTCCATAGGAGAGGATCGCATTGATGTCCTGTCTGAAGTCTGGGATCACTATTTTACAGAGACTCTTCCTACACTCCAGGCAATATTCTACCCAGTCCAGGTAATCCTAATTATGGTTCAGTCAAGTGAAGCAGTGTAGCTGCAATGCTTGCTAATGGCAAGTGGTAACTTCTCTGCCAGCAGCACTGTTTGGCCAGGGGCTATACACATGTCAAAACCTTTAAACTAAATCTGGGAGGAAGTAGAGTTTATCCAAGTATTAACTGTAAAGAAGGACTGCTAAAATCTACTGGACAAACATGGTGTTTTGGGCTGAATTTATTCCCAATTGTCCACTCTCTGTGCTTAGCTAAACTTGCACACAGAAACTGTTGGACTATACCGTGTCTAGATTGAAGCTCTGGGCTATTTGTATTTGCAGTTCCTTCTTTTTTAAATAGCTGTGACTGTTGGTGCAGATGGCAACAGTGACAGCTTGTCTTAGAGGTATAAATCTGAAGACTGGATCAGGAGAAAATGTGTTCAACTCACCCTAATGACTTTTGAAGGGCTTATATCCCATTTGTGCCTTTGGGAAATCCTCAGATGGGTTTTTTTAAGCTTCAATAAGGGGATATATAAGTCTATGGGTAGAGGAATTATGAACACTTTATGTAAAACCTTTTTATGCTGGGTATTTTGAAAGCTTAGTATCCCATTAGAGGTGTTGAGCTGTATCAGTTTTTAATGTAGTTTTAGTCAGGGTTTCCATATGAGCAGTCTAATTACCTCCCCAGCCTATTTTGAACTTTTCTGCCATCAGAGGAAAAGAAAAATGTACCTCATGTGGAGAATGATGTTCTTGAAAATGCTAGCCTCCTCCCTGTGACTTTTGCCTCTTCTGGAAGACATTATTTCCAGAGCTTTAAAAAATTATTTTCCCTTGTATTGTTTGAAAGGCAGCAGGTAAAGCTCAAAGCTTGCCCTTTTCCTCTAATCCTATTAAAGCTGGCATTTCTGAAAAGAGGAAAGGACTTTTTCAAAGACAGACACTAACCTTTCTACTGTGTTTATTTTTGTTCTTTCTTTGCTGCAGATGCTTGAAGGTAGGTCTTTGACAGGTAAAACTGCAACTATAATGCCCTCCCTTTCTCTCCTTTTGCAGCTAACTCTCAGTGAGGGAGTGACCTATTTAAGCCTGCACTGAAGCTATCTGTGTACTTTGGAAACAGTTGAGCTGTGTCATACTCACTAATGCTAATGATTTTGCCACATAACAAAAAAATATACTGCCCTACTATTAGATGTCTCTGATGAGAAAAGTGACAGAAGTTACAACACCGTGGGTGCAGCTTTTGGAAGTAACTTTGTTATAGTGGTGAAAGGGTGATTGTGGGATGTCGAGATTCTTTGAAAGCAATTTTTTTTTTTTTTTTGCTGTATTTGTCTTGTCACAATATCTGAGTCACTCAAAATATATCAGCAAAGCTGTAAACTTTGGGAAGTATTTCCTCTTTCTGGATGAGGAACTGAAGGGTAAACAGACAGGATATTTAAAGCTTTGTAGGCACCTAAGTGCAATCCTACATACAAATGTATGGATTAAGCTGCCTAAACACATCCAAGAATTTAACTCTGAGGAAACTGCTCTAGGCTACCACAGAGAGAATTGCTGGCACAGCAAGAAATAGAAGTTGCTCTAATGCCAGGCCAGTGTCCTAATAACAAAATTGGGCTTTTCCTAGAAATAGGGAACTGTATGTAACCGTTTATACAGTGCGTCACAACATGTGAGGAGAGCTTGTCTAGTGTGTGTCTTCCATCAAGCTGCAGTTCTTTGTACACTGCTCTGGTAGATGGGAAAGTTAATTTGTTCTCGATTCCCCATCCTTTCCTGCAAATATCCGGAGGATTATTTAGTTGTGCTCTTTGATCCCAGCAATTACCTACTCAGAATGAAACTGAGTCAGCCACATGTGTGAGCGTATGTTACCAGAGGTAGTAACTCACACCAGCCTCTTATCTCAGCTGAGCTTAACCCCGAGGCTCATAGCTGTTGCAGGAATATGACCTTTAAGCAGCCGAGTTGGTTAAATTGCTGTACAGAGGGAAACTATGTAAACAGGTCACTGGCTTTCGTACAGTTGCAGCTGTTGATGTGACTATTGGTGTGGAAAAAAGAATAGCAAATCTTGTTTTGCTTGGCACAGAAACATATTTGCCTTTTGAAATGGGGTATGAAGTTAATGGGACTAAACTGCATAATATAAATAAAAAGTTTGTGGCTGCTGAAATATAATTTCAAGAAAGCTACTGGTCTTTCCTGCCTGTTTTTTTCCTACACAGTGATGGTTTAAAACAGAAAACTGCTTTTATTATGGCCAAGCTGCCCTCCATACTATTGGTTTTAATTTATATTTACATATTGATAATGCTGTTAATTATGACATGAAACCTGTTATGAATTAATGATTAACTGCTGTTAATTTCTTCCAGCTAAATATTTGCTGTGTTGAGTGTGTTACAGAGATCATAAAATGATTCCCAAGCAGACCATGGGGCAGAGATTAACATACTGAGAAGAACAAGGCAAACTTTTAAGGCTGGAAAGTGCTGGGCAGGGCTGGGAGGAAAATTTCTGCTATTGAGTTGCAGTGGGGCAAGAGAAAGTCATGCAGATATTAAACATAGCAGAGGGAAAGGTGGTAACACCAGAATGCCAAATGGAGTTAGACTGTGTTTAAATATGCTGAGAAATATTATATAATCTGTTAAGCCTGTTCGCTTGTGTTGTTGATGTAAAATAGGAATGCCTTGCAGAGGATATTAAAGTTTTTGCTTTTTAAAATGATGTTTGGTTCAAGCAGGCTTGCTAGCTCTGCTCTGCCCTAACTCCTAAAATCTGAAATGGACTGATGTGTAGATTTTTGTCATATCAGCAAGGTCTAAAGTGCAGATGTGCAAAAAGAGAGTAAAATATAGGTTAGAGGTAGATTTAGTAAAGAAATATTCTGTAACAACTTTGTTCCCTACCAATCTCTGCTTTCGCAGCTCCAAGTGCAATAACCACAAGCTACATCCAGCCTGAGGCTTTTTTGTGAACAAATTGGATGGCAAGTGTTATGAATACATACATAATAATTTGGTGAAATACAGGCCCATTTTTGGCTTCACACTAAACCTAGTGGTGCCACAAATGAGGTGATGCCCACTTCAGAATTTGTGTGAGATGTGAAGGGAGGAAATTAAAGAGTATCATGCACCCTGAACATGAATGACCAGGGAGTGTTTTGCTGCAGCAGCAATGGGCAGAATAAACCCTCCTGTCTGTGTGCCCATGTGTTGGTACCATGCTCACACATCCATTTATCTACACTTGGATTTTGCCTTCTTTGTTTTTTAGGGTCAGGAGTTGACTATCCGTCAGATTGCTCTTCTTGGCTTCAGAGACTTGGTCTTGCTAAAAGTGAAGTTGGAAGAAATCCTTCCCCTGGTCCAGACAAAGGTTCCAGCTTCCATTGTCCAGATGCTGTTGATTCTGCAGGTGGGGAGCTCTTCTTCGTTTGACTCTCTTGGGTATCTTGTCCTTGCTGAAATCATACAAACACTGGAGGAAAAGTGAGGAGAGCAGAGAATGTGATGAAGGGGCTGTGATATGTGCTTATTTGGGAGTGGTCAGTGTTAAAATGAGAGCTGAATTTGGATGCCCTGAGCTTTCCTGGGAACAGGTAAAGATGTTGCCTTGAAAAAGCCAGGTTTTTGTAATTTTTTTTTTTTTTGTACCTCTCCTCCCCATCTAGGAACAGTGTCAGGACTCTTTTATTCACACAAATTTTCATCTTCTAGCTTGTCTGAATGTCTGTTTGTGCCCTAGTTTTCCTGTTTCTCAACTTTGCAAGGACAGGGAAAGTCTCTATCACAGCAGATAATGGAATTTGCATGAACTGTGACTCTGGCTGCTTGGCATCAGCTCCTTGGCTGGCTGGGATGCTGAGTAGTGCCCATTGGAGGAGAAATCCCTTTTGGCAGCAGGCAAAATGAGAGGCCATCTTTCAAAGGCCTCTCCCAAGAGATCTAGAGCGTCTGTGGTAACTATTCTCTTTATCCAGATCTCAACAGAATACTTTCCAGGCATGCCAAATACAGCGGGTTTTGGTTTTTTCTAATACTGCCCAACCTGACAGTCCTGAAAAATGCCATGTTACGTGTTTGAGTTGATGGAATCATAGAATGGTTTGAGTTGGAGGGGGATCCTAAAGATCACCTAGTTCCAACCTCCCTGCCATGGGCAGTGACACCTTCCACTAGACCAGGCTCTTCAGAGCCCCATCCAGCCTTCCTCTGAACCACGTGCAGGACCTTTCATTTGACCTTGTTGATTATCATGAGGTTTGCACAGGTCCATAGCTCGAGCCTTTCAAAGTCCCTCTGGGTGGCGTCCCTTCCCTTTAACACACCACACAGCCTGGTGGCTTTTATTTCTTCTCCAACATAATGGGTGTCTGAGAATGAAACTTTACAAAGCAGAACCAAAATTGTGAAGCGGCTAAGCTGCTAGTTCTGTATGAGTTCTCACTGTTCTGATGTTCCAGTGACCCAGACTGGAGCAGCAGGTAATACTAAAGTGCTACCTCATTTCCCTGAAATGTTTTTTTAATACAAGAATCTTGAGAGCAAAGAGGATCTCAAAGCAGCACATTTGAGGAAAAAAGCTTATTGAGGCTTTGCAGGAAGTTAAGTCTGAATGGTTTCTGAAATTACTGTTAAATTGGTTGGTGTTATCTACCATCTTCACAGCTGTAAGCTGAACCACAGAGAGTGCTTTGCCTGCAGTCCTGCCTAGGAAAAGAGCAGTGCTTTGCCCAAGGCGTGTTAAGGCTTTTCTACAAAGATATGATTTCTGGTAGAACCACCCTGGCATAATTGCATTGCTGTAGTACACTGTGCGCATCCTCAGTGGGAGCACGCCTTGTACCTTCCTGTCACTTGCTCAGAAAAAAGAACTGTCTGCTCAATGTCCATAGGGCGTGACTGTAACTTGAACAAGGAGATTGACCTGAAAGGTACCCAAACCTCCATCAGCTCCAAAAGCTTTACTGACACAGTTGGGATATTCCAGTACAGAGAGAATTGACAGACCCTAGGCTTTATTCAGGAACCTTTCAAGGATAATGTTGACTTTTTGTGTTTTATTTTCAGAGTGTCCATGAGCCTTCTGGCCCCACTGAGGGCTACCTACAGCTGGAAGAGCTGGTCAAGCAGGTGGTATCACCATTCTTAGGTTTGTGTGAGGATCACAGCTCCTCTGGCAGCACCTGCTTGCTTGGTAAGACTTGCACATTGTGCTGAAGCTATTATTGGGTTACTCAGGTTGGGTAATGGAAGGCATTTGTGCTGAAAAACGAAACAATACATGATTCTGTAAGAGACAGAAAACAAAGGCTAAAACACCCTTGAGAATGCCCTGAGTAATGTTTCTGAATGTAGATTTTTGTGACATGCATTTTCTTTTCCATGACCTAGTGAACTATTAGTGCCTCATCACTCCACACAGACACCCACAAGCTCTACCCTCTCTCCACACACGGACTGGATTTTAAAACCCCTTTGTCCATGCCTGGTGTACTGCGTTCACCACAGTGAGAGACTGTACCTGGTCCTTCGCTGCCTGCTCTCTGTCCCTGCTTGCTAGCCTGCTCCAGCTGCTGCATCAATCAGCTTTTGCAAACAGCAGAACTGTTGCATATTAATTCTGAGAGATGACAGGGATTTTGCATGAAGTCTTCCTTCCATCTGAGGATTCTGTTTAAAAAAAAACCCACATTAAAATTCTGTGTTTAAAGAACAAGAATTCTGTGGATAAACATGTCTAGGTGAAAGAATGGGCACCTCGGTTAAGGAAGAGCATGCTTATTCTGGGAAACTTCTTCACATGATGCAGGAGCTCTGCTTACACATGTGGCCACCCAGAAGAGACTGACTAGCTAATGGGCATAATGTTACTGATTTGATAGTCAAGAAGATTTAAATAGAGCAAGGGAAGAAAGCTCCAGTCTCCCTCTGTTTTTACTATCTTTAGCCTTTGCTTCGATGCAAAATTGTAGCAAGCTAGAGACCCACAGGCTGCCTTGTACTACACTTCAACAGCCTGTGGGAAAAGATGGTCTTGTGGTAGAAAAACTTACCAGAACTCAGACAATCTGTGCCTGTAATAAACTCATGGCATTGCTTTAGGAAAGCTGTGGCTCAGGGCTTTTGTTCTTGTAGTTGCTGGGCAATCAGATATGTTCTGTGCTAGTGAACATGGTTGTACAGATCAGTGTGGATTTGCAGATGTGATCCTAAGGCTCAATCTAGACCAAAATTGCCTGTAAAAGTTGTACTTTGACAAATTTGATTGCTTCGCCGTTTATGGACATCTGCATGCTGCTGGGATAGTTTGAAAGGTAGCTGCCTGACCTATACTGAAGTTTCTAGCCATCCTGGATTTCTGCCAGCTGAACAAGGTTTTTGTACCATTAAAAAAAAAAGAAAACTTACACAAAACTTACACTGGCCTTGTAAAGTTTATATGACTTAAAACAATTGAACTTACTTTGATTTTAGCTGTCATTTATTTGTGTATATTTCCAAGGTGGCCTTTTACCCTTGCTCCACCTTGTGCTGAGCATGAGGAAAGAAGGAACTTGTGTTTGCAGTACAAGATGGGCACTGCAAAACAGCATTTTTCTACAAATAATCTTGGTATTTTCCAAGTGCTACTATGAAGGTGGCTTCTTTTCCTTAACTTTCTTGTAATCAGACTTTTTCTCTTCTTCTCTCCCTCTTTCAGTCACCCTTTTGCTTTCTCAGAACCAGTTTCTTCTCTCACTGGGCAGTCTGTAGTGATGGTGAAGCCCAGTAGGTTCCCTGTAGTAGCTTTTGGGAAGGTTGCTGTTGGGCTTTTGGTGTTCTTGCGTTCTACAGAGCTGCTCTGAAGGCCAAACTGCCCTCCGGACAGGAGCCTTTAGGGTAAATGAGTGTTGGGAAATGTGACTGAAGGTGTTTGGTCCCAACTGTGAGAATTCATAAGGCTTCAGCCTGAAAGGCTGCTGTATCTTAAGCTGATTTAAAGTGAGACAAGTGTGAAAGGGGCAGGACTGCTCACAGAGGAGAATTGTAGATGGCAGCATTCCCACCTGCTCTCTCTTAGCACCCTTTTTGCTTTGCCTGTGTGAATTAGCCAGAACCCGCGTGGTAAGGATGGAGTATGCCAAAGGGATCCAGCTGGCTAAGAAACAGGGTTTATAGTGGGGATAGGAGAGAAGATAGAACAGCCACACATCACTGCTGATCTGAGGTTGCTTGCAAAAAAGTACCAGAAAAACTCCTCCCAGTTTATATTCCTGGTCATAAGGCACCAAAAAAAAAAAAAAAATTCTAGTTCAGCTATGCTTGACAACTGGCAGTAGCAGGGTGAAGTGTTGTCTGCTTACCTGTTCCTCCCAACAACAGATGGTTTGTTTTCTGCTTTTCGTCCTGATACAAGCTTCCAAAACTCATAACCTTCAGTGATGGGTGCTTTGCCTTGCATTTTGTTACTCTTGTGTTCTGCAGTCTTGATTGGAAGCGTTTTATATGGTTTAAAGCCTTCTGACTTTATGAAATGAGACGCTGCCCTTCAGTGAAGTTTGTGAGAAACAAAGAGAATGTTAGGGATATAACATAGGGAATGGCTCCCTCAGCTGCTGCAGGGATAAACATACAGGAGGTGTCCAAAACCACATGGAACATTGCAGGGGAGTGGAAGCCAGCAGTTGGACATTAACAGTGTCTGATTCAACCTGCTGGGGTGGGATTACAGTGAGCCAAGGCAAAACTCTGGCCCCTGCCTTCCTTCAAACTTTCAGTGTCAAGAATTGAAATGTGCTTCATGATACTGCACTGGGGACTGCGCCTTGGGTCTGTGCTTTAGACCTGGCATTTTTCCGCCTTAATGCTTTTGCTGAGTGGATCGTACAGCCCACACCCATCCATTCTGTGTCACTGCCTTTCCGCTTCAGCACAAATACTGCCTTTCCCCTGTGCCCCTTTTCCTCAGGCTGTTGTGAACTGTTTCTGTGCTCTGTTAGGTGTTTTCTGTCTCAAGCCTCCAAATCAGATGTGTTACAAAGTGGATGAAATGTCCTTTTTCTGGCATGACCTTTTAAAAATATGGTGGGATAAGGCTGACAGAATGGCTTATTCCTAGGCAGATGGAGAGACAGTGCAATGTAAGCATCAGGAATTTCACATAGGCAACAGCTACTGGCACTTCCTGAGAAAAATTTTTCAGAGAAAGGGATGGCGGTTCAAATCTCACCTGAATGTTTTTTTTTGGAGACTTGTGTTGCTTTAGTGTCACTTATTTTAGTGAACCTGCATGTGAGAGTACCTACTTGGTCTTGACCCCTTGATAAAAGAGAAGACTTTCAGGATGCTAAAGAGAGTCCCTTGGCTGCACTGGTGACATTTTGGCTCACTTCTCTTGTAGGCAGCAGCCCCTACAGCAGGATAGGAGGTCTCTCCTCTCTGAGGCAGAGGCAGATCTCCTTTCCCAGCACCTAGCACTATGAACAGTGAGCTCCTGTTTTCCAGTGGTAGTGAGGTGGGCACTCTGTAGCCGCACACTGAATTCTCTCTGCTCCCCGAGGCCAGCCCAGCTGTGTGGGCAGTGCTTTGTTTGTGTGCTGTTGGCCATTCCTGCTTCCTCTTTCTCTTCCAGAGAGACGGTACTCCAGATCCCGTCCTAAGGCCCTGACGCCCCTGACAGAGCAGGAGGGCGAGGCTTACCTGGAGAAATGTGGAAGCATCCGTCGGCACACGGTTGCCAACGCTCACTCGGATATCCAGCTGCTGGCCATGGCCTCCATGATGCACACAGGCATGGTGGCAGAGGAATCGGACAGTTCTGACAAATGCCTCCTGCTGCAGCCCAGCTGCTTCAGCCACAGGCAGTGCTCCAGCGAGCCCAGCATTGCCGACGGCCCGGAGGGAGTTGTGGCAGCAGCCACCAGGCAGGACCCTGCCGAGCTGAACTGCACCTCTGTCAGCTAGGAGGAGTCTGGCTGAGGACTGGAGAACTGTATGCACTAAGCTGGACAAAGTGGCTTGTCATCCCTGCTGGGAAAAAAAGAGAAAAATAGGAATTTTGCTCATGCCATTGAAATGGGCTTGAGGGCTCTTATGGCTGAGAATGCTCTCTAGAATGCTCTTTTACCAGTCTGGGATCATTGTTCATGGAGGTACCAGGCTGCTTCCAAATGACCACTGAGGGCTGCAGAGGTTTTGCTGTTGAACAGCACAGTCTGCCTTCTGTAAGCTTTCTCCCTCTACTGGCATCAGGTTTCCTTTCTGTTTGGTATGATACAAATTGAGTTNTAAGCTTTCTCCCTCTACTGGCATAAACCTTTTGGCATCAGGTTTCCTTTCTCTTTGGTATGATACAAATTGAGTTCTTTCTGCTTTTCTCCATCTTTTCCAATTCTCCGTCTTTCTCAATTGTGATTCTTCTTTCTTCTTTGTCCCTGCAGTGGAGGCCTCTGTGGTCAGTGTTCTCTCTGCTTCTGGTGCTAGTGTGGTGAATGCTGAGCACTTCATTTCTCTTTTAAAGTTGCACTCAGGGATGAAACCATTTGCATCCTGCAG
Organism: Donacobius atricapilla; assembly: GCA_013397315.1. Lineage (NCBI taxonomy): Eukaryota > Metazoa > Chordata > Aves > Passeriformes > Mimidae > Donacobius > Donacobius atricapilla. The sequence continues at coordinate 597,556 of WBMY01015341.1, read as the reverse complement.
AAAGAGCTGAAGTGGCTTGTGAGAGGAGAAGATCCTTTACCTTGCTTCCCATGGGCATGGATGAAAAGTCCAAATCAGAATTAATCAGACTCTACTTTTTTCCCAGGCCCGAAGAGAACTGAGTATATGTGGAGTCTGAGCTGAGTACTTCATATGTACTTTTTTTGGTTCCAGTCATATCTTGGGGGTTCTGGTATAAATTTGGTGCAAAGGATGGCTGGGGTATGTAAATCATGTGCAAAATATCCTGAGCATCCTGGCATTTGGCATTAATTTGCTCTCAAAATTTCAGTGGTGATAGGGCTAGGATGAAAGAGAAAATCAAATGGAAAGGAGATGCTGCACTTGTGTGGGAGATGTAAAGGTGCTTCTCAGCACTAGGCCATCGTGACTCCAGATCAGGAGAGGATGATCAGGATTTCATCCTGGGCCTACCCTGGCACTTCTAGCACTTGCAGATTTCATGAGACCAAGGATAATCAGTGGGGTGTGGAAAGGAGCCCTGTCTCAGTGTATTCGTGTGGTGCTCCTGACCTCCAGTGGTATCTGACTCAGTGCAGTACTGCTTTTAAGATAAAGTGAGTGCTCTTTGCAGCCTTTGGTTTTGTTTTTATTGTGAAGATTAGGAGTGGGTCCAGTTTGCAGGTGTCTGTGTCAGGCACTACAGCCCGCAGTGTCTGCTTTGTAGCATCACTTGGTACTCCAATGCTGCTTCTGTGGGGACAGATCCAATCTGTTTGAGCCATCCCCAGGATACTCTGCTGATGTCTTGCTAAGCAGATTTGCAAGTGTAATCATAGGCTTAGAGGTGAACTGCAGTGCTGCCTTAAATGTCAAATCCCATTAAAAATATGGACACAACACAACTACCACTTGAATCTACTCCAAGTGGTACTGTAAATAAGTGTGTCTTGACAAGGAAACTGAAGGTTAGGATGAGCCTTCGGGGTGTTTTTTTTGCATGCTATGACATTAACTGCAGAATTTGCCCTGCTTCTGTTGGGCATTAAACATCTTCTGCTGCACTGGAAGTACAGCTCTGACCTGGCAGGATTTGGAATTAGTAGCACATACAGCAAAAGGAGAGCAGGTTATTATTTGGCCCTAAAGCATCAGAAATACCAGCTATGAGCACAAGCTGCGCTGCCTTGATAAATAAGGGTGCTGCTTTGTCTGCTGTGGTTTGCAATGTTGAGAGAGATACTTGGATGAGCCTCCTTTTCCCTGCTGTCACCAGAGCTCTTGGCCTTTGGGGACAGGCCGAGGTTTGGATCACCAGCTGTGCCTCCTGTGTCAGGAAAAGAAGTTCAGTTGTGCTGGCTGCCTCCTCCTCCTCAGAGCACCCACAGTCCAGCAGAGGCCAGGACGATGTGCCTTTGAGCAGCGTTCCCCCGGATGGATTATAGGATAAATTGCTCTCCTGATCATAAATTGGACTGACCAGGCCAGCTTACTGTCATCTGCCCCAGGGCAGCCGTGGATTGTGGTGGAGCTGCAGAACCTCTGTGGTGGCAGCCAAGCCATGCTGGTCTCACCTTGGCACAGTCCCTCTAGTGTGGGGCAGATGATGGTGTCCTGCTCACAGTTAATTTCTTTGGCCCCTTGCTATCATTTAAAGCCTTCTCCTAGTCACACTGAGGCGTGTGGGGAGGTGGTCACCCTGCATCATTTCAGTTCACTCTTATAATGCTTTCCTTCTTTCTGTTTCTTCTGTAACCCCTTTGCCTTCTGTAAATACCCAAACCACTTAGATATTAGAGAGCCGCACCCTCTTTTATAGTGAAAACTAGAATGATTTATTTATTTCCTGACATATTCTTGGATCATCTCTAGGGCTAATAGGAATTAGTCCTGGTTTTAACTTGAATTTCTTTCATTTACACATATGTATGATTTTAATTATTTTGGTTTTGTATCTGTTACTTTGCAAAAATTTGCACCAAGCCCTCTGAATCATGCACTTCCCCCATTGTTTTGTTTTTATGGAGAATTAAAGCTGGTGGCTTTACTTTGTAAACTGAAGTAAACACAACCCTATCCTGTAAACCACACTGAGTGTATGGCCATGACCACTACATTTACAGCTACGTGAGACTGCACAAGCCTCTGCAAATGCTTTTCTTTTACAGACAGGATGAACCTAAAGGTCACTGGAAGGTTGTGCCATGGTGGCAGTGTGAGGCTGGCCTGGAGGGGCCCTGGGAGCAGCTCTGAGGGGCAGTGCTGAGCACCTGCTCTCTGCTGAGGAAGCTTCCAGACCTCTGGAAGGAAAGACTCTGTCCCCATGCCAGAGCTGCAGCATGAGAAACACTTGCATTCTGGATACAGAGTTTTGGTTTGGGGTTGCACTGTGTTGCTGACCATGTCACACAGCTGTGACAGGGCCACAGGGCGGGTCTTTTCTACCCTAGTGGTCACCAACTTGAGAAAACCTCCTGGAGGAGCTGTCAGAATGGGAAGAAGGAGTTTCCCTCACCACCTCCTGAAGTCTGTTACCTTCTACTTTGATAATGACCTAGACTGAGTCAGTTCTCATCACACTGAATCTTTCTTCCCTTTTTACTCTGTCTCCTTCTTAAGGTAAGTGATTTATTCTGTGTCCATGCAATTCTGTCATAAACTTATTGATGGGGTTATTCTTAGTACCACTGGCCTTTTTCCTGATATTCCCCATAGCCAAGCACATGTTTTTATTGCCAGAAAGCAGAGCTGCTTCTGGCCCTAGCCACATGGACAGCAACTTGGTTTAATTTTTTTCTTTTTTTTTTTTTCAATCAGAAGACTTGCAGTATATCTTGTTGCTGACACTGATGGCGGCAGGGTGAATACTGTAGGATTTGGATTGCCTTTTCTTTTTAGGTCCAAATGGCAATGGGATCACCTGCCAGGCTTTTTGGCATTTGTCACTGAGTCAGCAGATGGAAAATATTTGGCTCTTAGAGTCAGCCTGTGTCCCCCTGGGAGGAGCAGCTGCAGCTCTAGTGAGAGACAAATTGTGGTATTTATGGTGTGCTTAGTTATGTGAACTTCTTAATTTTGCTTTAACTCAGAGTAGCAAACTTCCCTAATTGGATTCCCTGTTCCTTCCCAACCTGCCTCCTTCCCCATGCCAGCAGCAGGACTCCTGGGCCTGGCAGAGTGCACCTTCCTCACCCTGAAGGGAAGTTGTGCATTAGACAAAGCCGCCAAATGGGTGTCTGAGCTCCTGAAAGAGGCCAGGCTGGCTGTGTTCCCTGGCTGCCCCCTCCCCACTTGGGACAGGTCTGCACAGAGCCAGCACCACTTCCCACTCAGGAAAGCAGGTGAGAAAGCAAGACCCACCCTGGCACGGATTCCCCACAGTGCCCAGGGGGTTTCCCAGGGGTACCTGAGCTGGAAATTGAGCCCACAGTCAACATTCTCTGCAGGAAAGTCACTGCAAATTTTCCCATTAATAAAAAGTGTGAAGAGCAGGGTGTTTGGTATTTCCCTGAGCATAGAGGGGGTAATTAGTCATCCTATTCATATTTCAAATATGGAAGGTGGATCTGGCAGGACAATAGTAGGTTAAATGGGATATTCTTGCTTGTCCACACATTTGGAGAGTGCTTTCTCTTCCCCCTTCTATCCCAACAGCTCCAGGTAAGGGGCATCAAGCATTCAGCTACGTAAACAAAAGCTTTAAAACAGAGGTAGCAGATTTTAAAGCAACTTCTCAGCAAAGGTACAGCTCATTCTCATCAATGCGGTGCTCAAAATTGCATGCTGTAAAATAACTGCCACTTGCCACTTGAGAATTTGCTGCCTTTTATTCATGTCTTGCATCTGAAGATACCTGGAGTAGCCTTGTTAGTTATTTCCACCTGGGAGAGCAAGTGCTGTATAATTGTTGGGCCAGTTTATGTCTCTCCTAAGTGTAAGTTCATTCCTTCCACGGGGTTAATCCTGGCCCAAGCACTCCTTCAGGTCTTGTGAAAGCTGTCCTAAGTCCACAAGGAGTGGCAGCTCAGGTGTTTGAGTAGTTCAGGTGCATTTCTCCAAACCAAGTGATGAAAAGAAGTGACAACTCCAGTGCTTAAGTAAGTGAACTGAAAATTGTCATTATTTATCAACAGTTGCTTGCTGTGCATGGCCAACACACTCTTGGGGCCACAAGTATGGGCTTGTGTGTAGGATACTCATCTGTCTGGGAGAGGGCAGTAAAGATGAGGTATATGCAGGTAAAGGAGATAGATGACTAGATTAATCTTTACCTGAATAATTGATATAACAAGAGGTAGAGGCTTAAGTATAGTTTGATGACCAGACTTTGCAATGAGCAAAAGGAAAGCAAACTCCTTAAACAAAAAGACAATAGCTTGAAGGGTCCCCCACCTACCCTAAACTCCTGTCATAGCACAGAGCAGATTTTTCAGTAGCTGTGAATTGCAAGAATATTCAGGAGTGTTGTTGTTTGAAGTGTCTCTCATTTGGCTTCAAAGCTAATTCCCACTTATGCCAAGAGCTAGTTGATAATTCTTATGGCATAATTATTATAGACTGTGCAGTAACAACCTCTGTTACACTGGAAAATAGATTGGAGTCAGAGAATCATTCTTTCTGACCTTGAAATTTATGAAGACAGCTGCATTGGCTCACACACAGGAGTTTTCTATGGTTGTTATTTTCTTTTTTTTATATACTTTTTTAAAACTTTTTTACTTTTTTTTTCCAAACTTTCTTTTAACCTGAAAGAGTGAGTTCTGTTAGAATTGCTTGGGCTTCTCAAAGACAGACCAGTTACAAGATGCTCAGGCTTCAAGTCAGTACTGCAACAGGACTACTTAGAAAGTGACAGAATTTATTTATATTAAATGTCAGTAAGAAACCACAGACTGTGCCATAAATCACCTGCCCTGCAGGCCTCTGAAACTGATTTACACCCGTCACTGGTAAGCCAGCCCTCTTTTTCACTGGGGGTTTTTAATCCTCTTCACACTGAAGGCTTATTGACTAACATATCAATGGTTCTTGGAGTAGAAACTTGTTCACCCTTATCTCCTGTGTATCTATTTCATGGCTCCACTATGACAAGTGCTAAACCTGTCTTTCTTCAGGCACGTCTCAGGCTGATGGATTATGTATTTGCTGTGTGCTTGGATATAAGAAATGAGAGGGTGGGAGAGGCTATTGTGCAGGAGGGAACCGACAGTATGTGTGAAAAGTGCCTCTTAAGTAGCATATGCACTACATCTGTAAAAATCACTCTCTTCTAATTTTTATTTTTTTTTTGGTGGTGGGAATGGAGGAGGAGTTCTAATCTGCATTTGGAACTTTGAGTCTAAGAGGTTCAGAACCACTACAAGTTTGAGTGAATGCAGAGGATTTTTTGTGATTTTACCCCACCCTGTTGCTTTTCCAGAAGACAGTGGTGGATGGTGATCTCATGCTGAGCATTGCTGTGCTTGGTAGTGCAGATGGAGCTCCTCTGAGCTCCTCCATTCAGCCTGTCACTGAATGTCATCAGTCTCTCTTCTGGCTCTTAAATGTTCAACATCTCTCCTCCCTGAGACCCCAGACTGGAGAGATGCTGCCTGCTGGACCTACAGTCCTGGTTAAATTCAGTGGCTCATCATCAACAGCACTGTGTTAAGGAACCTTTCCTATCTGACCATCCAGAAGCTGCTCTGGCAGTCACAATTCCATGCCCTGAGCTCTGGGAAACCCAGAACTGAGCTGGTAAGGAAATCTTTTCTCTGGCTGTGAGTGTGGGGTGTGCAGCAAGCCAAGAGGGGCACCTCTGGGGTCACTGGAGCCACCCCTGTGAAGGGGCTTTGTTCCCAGCAGTGACAGACTGGAGTGGTGAGAGTGTGGCTGCCAGAGTGACTCCTGAATGGTCAGACAGGAAAGTTTCCTTAACAATTTCAGGGAAAAGGAGCTGCCGCCATCTAGTCATTCATTCCCCTGTCGAAGAGTGTCCTGTAGTCTTTAAAAAGTCCTGCCCTTTGAAATCAAAGTAAATGCTGCAGTAAATGAGACCTGAGGGCATTTGCCATGATCTTCCTCCTAGCTATTGAAATCTATGAGCTGGTGTGAACAAGACACCCACGCTTGTCAGGAACAAACAAAAAAGCCCATTTTCAAAAGCTTATTTCTTTGGCTTTACCCAATGCTTAATCTAATCCACTGTTGGTCTGCATCAACGTAGCTGTCCTCTTTTGCCTGAGGTTTACAGTGTGGAGAGGAAATTGTTCAAGAACTGGACCTCTCTCATTTTTTTCTTTTTTCCCGACTAATTGTCGTGGTTAGCTGATGGACTCACAGAGGCGGTGATGCCTTCAGAGGGCAGCAGCAGCCTCTCTCCACTCCTCCTCTGGCTTGACAGTGCTTACAAAGACTCAGCTCTATATGAAATAGAGAGCGAGGGTCCATTCAGCAGCAGACTCTGCTGTTTGTAGTGACTGTGAGAGACCAGTGGAGCAGAACTAAGCCTTTGAGGAAGTGACTATTTGCTTTGCAGATATGTTCTTCCTACTTTGCTTGTTTGGGATTGCCCTTATTTGGGAGCTTCCAATGGACTTTCCAGAGTTTTAGAGGAAAGAATGGTCATCCCTGTCTCTTCCCCTCCAAGCCTGCCCTCCCTTCCTCAGGCTCTGCCTGGGACAGTGGCACTCCTTGCCTCTCTACCCACTGTGTGCTGTGGGGCCTCTGGCCTGGTTGTAACAGGTGTTATTGCAGAAAATGTGGGTTTGGGAGGAGGAGGAGAGCAGAACCCATGGGCCAAGCCCCGAAAGTCTTTCTTGCAGTGAGGGGGCCAAAACTGAACACCAGATTAGAGATGCCCCTCAAAGGAACTATGAGTAAGTACAATTCCATGAGAGAAAGTCTTACCCATGCTTTTACCCTTTCTCATTTTGGTAAGGACATGTGATGCTCAGTTCTGGTTCAGAAACCTGGGGATAGCTGGACTGGACTGGGGCAATTTTCATTAGAATTTATTTTTCTTATCTTTGTATAGATACATTATTACGTATTACACATGATCGATTTATAGTATACATTTGTATATATTTAATACAGTACAGCAATGTAATACTACATTTAATAATTTAAAACATCTTTTTATGTATATAATACGCTTTTTTATTTTTGTATTGAGTTTGTTATCTTTATGATTACTTTATTTATCTGAGACTATTACAACTGGACTGAGAATACACAGGAACCAGAAACAGGTAGAGATTAAAATATGGCTCCTTTGCATTCACACCTTGGTTTCCACTGCTGTTTGAAAGCAGCCAAGGAACCAAGAAATCCATTGTGGCCATTCATCGCTGTCCTGGGTGTTTGGTGGTCTGACCTCCCTTTTCCAACAGTTCTGACTTGTCTTTCAGGATAGTTTTGTTTCTACCCATATAAAGTCTAAATCTCTTCCATTGCCAGAGGATCCAAAAGCACACACTGTACAGATGACCGAGATGAATTTAAAATACTCAGTCCCTGCATTTTATCTAGAAGGATGAGTACAGGCACATGCCTGTATAAAGGACTTCTGCATGAAGAAACTCAAGCTCAGGGAGCTGTTTCTAGAAGGTGAATCACACTAGAGGCACTTGCTTAAGCAAGTCTAAACTCCACACTGTGAAGTTTATCACACCTGGGTGTGATACTGAAACTAGGAACATTTGTATGTGTCACTTTTCCCTGGCAGTACCTTTGCTCCTTAACACTGTGTTAGCAAAGGCCGAGATCATACTTGCCTGAAACTATTTTATTAAAGGCAGCAACAGAAACAAAGTTAAATCTTGGTGAGAAATAAGTCCATGCAGGCAGGAATACTAGAATGGAAATAGGAATGGTAACTCAAACATACTGTTGTAGGATTTAACAGGCTAAACTCCTGGATGTCACACACCTTTGCCTGACACCTGCTGTGTGAGCACACAGCGAGAGGAGCAGCTACTGCTGAAGACAGAAGGGAAAACCAGCAAGTTACTAATACTGGTCTGTAGCAGGAGTCAGGATTCTGCACATCAGGTGAGACAAGGCATGGTTTGTGTTGTTGCCTTTTTTTTTTCCACCAGTGTTTTACTTATGAGCTACGTTTCATGGAAATCAGGTTCTATCTGAGAGGGCTAAGAAACTGAAACCTCACATTTTTGGACAGTTTATCACAGGGCTTTTAGGAAGCTATCTCTCCTGCTTCTAATCAGCTGAGAAAATGGAAGAGGGGTTTTTTTTCAAAACTGTCAGTATCAAACTGCTAAAGCACTGCTCTGTTTATGCCTTGTTCCCTTCACTGTTGAGTGGGATAAGTCTCTGGACAAAAGCCACCAGAAAACATGGCCTGTGAATCCATTCTGCCCCAGGCCAACACCTGTCAAGTCTGGCAAGTCAAGTCAATCCTACCTAGTGCTACCTCAGTGAGAAACTCTCAGCGGCAATCTTCAGGACGATGGGTAGACCAGGGATTTCCCCTGCTTCATCAGCAGGTGGCTGGCTGCAACAACCATCACTCCCCCTGGCGTGGCAGAGCAGCCAGTGCCTGGAGCCGACAAGGAGTTGACTGCAACAAAGGAGCAGCATGAAATCACTGAACTCAGGAACACTTGGGCTGCATGGCCTCAGGCATGAGTCAGAGCACAAACCAAAAGGAAAAGAAGGCTCACTGGTTGAGGCTGGCACTGCAGCTAATAAAGAAATTATTTTCCTGTTGCACAACCTCCTTCTTGCACATAGTTTCATGAAGTTTCCTATTCTATTGGAGAGGAAAACCCCCAGCCAAAATGCAACTTTCAGAACTGAGAAATGCAAGTAGTTGTTTCAGTGGAGCAAACATGTTCAAAGAACATGATCACCAGAAGAACAAACAGTGAAGCAGGGGCCCAGCATTTGAGCCGAAAGATTATCTTCATGATGCTGTAGCTCAGCCTTTATTTGCCCTGCATTCAGCATGCACTAACAAGGTAAATTATTTTTTACAGGGTTTTTTTGTTTGTTTTTTTAAAAACAGAAAGAATTGCAGTCTTCAGAAGGGTTGAGAAGTGGTGGCAACAGGTCCACTTGGGATAGAAACATGAGTGAGGAGGGACTAAAGACATGACCACTACTTCAGAATCTTTCTGCTTCTGTGCAGAAAAGAGGAAATTAAAAAGAGAGGACAGGAGAAACAAGGACAGTTCTGGCTGGGAGTTGGCTTTTTTAATGCTTTTGCGAACTGGAAAGGACTGCAGAACTAGCATAAGCTCTTCAGCCATTCTGTGCCCTGACAAGCTTAAAATAACTTAAGCAACTATCTGCCTGTGTGCTTAGAGACATATACTTATCAAGGTGGCTAGGTTAAATTGTAAAAACTTAAAAAGGAAAAAGAGCTGAAGGCCACAGCTTCTGACATTTGGTACTTCAAGGTCAGAGAATGTCAGGTCCTGTGAGGGTGGTGATGACACAAGGGTTGACTCAGTCCAGTGTGGTCAAGCTCTCTATTCCAAATGGAGTGGATAAAAGCTCAGTGGTGGCAAATGATGAGTATTGTGGTAAGTTAGCTGAGACTCCATTTTCTTCATGCAAGAAAAGCCAATTCTTTATTCATGTCACTTATACAGTTTTCACAGACCTCGTGTACAACACCTATTGGCTGGTAGTTTTCTTACAACATTTTTTGGTCAGAAGGTGATTTGTGTGTACAGGCTAAGATTCAGGTTGTTTACATTTTTCCTTTATGGGTTTCTCATGGAACAGATCTTATTGTTTACACAGATGCACTTATTTTTCAACCCAAGAATAGATTGTGCTAACGAACCTTTCATACCAAGATTGTTTTCGCATGGGAACTTGCCGATTGTTTAACTACACTTAGAAAATGTGAGAGGTTAGCTATTCATTTAATAGAGCAGGCCTGATTTTATGAGGCTTTTCTTTTATAATTTTTCTACCAGTCACAACAGATGAGACGGGTGCCAGTGAAGTGTTTCCTTTGGTAAGTTTTTGTGCTAGCATAAAAATTTCCCATTTGAGTGGTATGACTTTTTTTTTTTTTAATCCAAGATGAGTAACAGACAGAATTCATGAGCCCTCTTACTCATTTCATCCAGACAGGCCCGGGATTCCCTCCTCACCATTTTCAGTCCATTAACCTTGCCTTGTATTTGCTGTATATGCCAATACCACACTCAACGCTTTTCAGGGCTAATTCAGGAAGTTTTGTTGACTTCTGTAAATGCTGTCTTGGAACAGGCAAAATAGTTGTAGCTCCTAAATAAGAGACAGCACAGAAGAGCTGAAGTTTAGCACAGTGTAGTAAGGAATGGCACAGGGAGTTTCTCTTTCCAGGCAGAACAGCTGGAGTGTTTGGCTCATGCTTTTTGGGGATGAGGAAGGTAGCAAAGCAACTGGTTTGGCACTAGTTAAGGATTTTATCTAAAACAAGCATATTCTTCTTGTGAAGTTGCTGCAATGAACTGATTTGTTCAGGAAAATATCCAGTCAGAGTATCCTGTTCCATAGCTAGTTCAGCCATTTTTTTTCCCCAGAAATGTACAGGAACACATACATTTGTATTTACACAGGTGTGAACATGCTCCTGTATTGCTGCTCTTCTGCTTCTGCACATGGACTTTCCGTTCCGGGGGCAGCTACAAATGCCACATTTTCCTGCTTCAAAAAAGGTCATTATTATTCCAGCTCACCTAAAGATTTTAGTGCACTTAAAATACAGAACACTAAAAACAGATTAACACAACAGATAACCAATGTCTGAACAGGCCTTCCTACCTATTACTCATGGAAGTTATTAGGACCAACCTAATGGATGAAAGACGAAGTCATAATTAGACATTAACAGCACCTTACTGCAATACCACTGACTTTACTCAGAAGAACCTTAACGTTTTTAATATCCCTTCCTGCAGATGCTATTAAAAACAGATCCAGGCTGAGATAAATCAGAGCTTGCAATAAAGTCTGACAGAAGTCTGACTGACAGAAGAACTCCTTCTGGTTTCTGATCTCAGTCTCCTGCAACAAAGTTTCAGCCCATAGTTGCTTTTATGACAAATAAAACAAGCAAGCAGATGGGGTCAGAGAGGTGAGTGTGCAGCTTTTTTGAGAGTTACATCTTAAATTACAGGATGATTATGAAGAACACTTAGTTTATTATCTATTACATGAGCTGTATCTTCTAGTTAATGAATTAAACTATCCATACCCTTTATAAATGTCACAAAGTTTTTATACTGAAATATATTCTTTACCTTCTTGGTGCTGTATGATACCAGCCACCTCTGAAACCCACAAGACAGAGAAAATACCACAGCATCAGTTGTCCTGTATCAGTTAATATTTTTGAATAGCCCTCTAAATGAATAAGATGCAAAATGCAGTGCACAGTTTAATTAGTTTATTTTTTAAAGTCCTGTCAGAAACATAGTTGTGCATTAATTACAAAATATATTAAACTATCATTCAATTTATCCAAGGGAACAGGAGTACTTTCACTTGGTTCAAATGCAAACCAGTACAAACTTTTAACATTGACACAGAATAATCCTTTGCATCCATCATCAATGTATTTCATCTGCTGCCATCTCTAAATAAGAATAGAAAGGTCACCCTGATTTCATTTCATTAGCAAGTTTAATCCCTTGACAGCAAAGATGACCAGACATATCATGAGACTGCTTAAAAAACAACTCTATACATCTTACATTATCTGAGCTCCCACATATACATTACATACCAACATTTTTAGCAAAATAATTTTCCCTGCCCTGCAGGGGAAGACATTCAGAGGCAAACAGATAACCTGTTCATAATATATTATAATTGGGAAATTTGTTGCCATAGCAGCTTTGCAAATACACATACTAAGAGTCAGTGACTTAAAACATGTTAAAGACAACAAAAATTTGGAAGATAAAAGAAGCTAAGCCACCTTTTAAACCACCTTGACATCTAGTAATGCTGCAAAGCATTGAGTTACAAAACAAAACCCCATTGCTGAACAAGTTACACAGGACATGGCTTAATTAAAATTTCTTTGATTTAGAGACAACTCAATGCTGCAGACCTTTCTCCTTCCATTTAAATAGTTCTAGCAATTATACCTCAATCCACCACAGTAAAACAAGTTCTTAGAAGAAGAGATTTGAAGAAAGTGGAAAGAGGAAAATGGAACAAGTACACTAATAAATATTTCCTTAAGATTTATAATCTTTTTATGACGGTAAGATTTAACTGATACTTAGCAAATTAGCTCTGACAGTCTCTCATGTGATACTCTGACAGTACAGTAATTTGACATCAGAGTTCTAGTCAGTAATATACAAAACCAGTAGAACAGCAGCAGTAAATAAAGCATCCGTAGTACTGTGGCCAATACAAAATTATACATGCAGTAGCCTGCTATTCCCTATTGGCTTGTGCTATTGTACAATTTTAACCTGAATCATTTAAACCCTGCCACCACAGGGAGTTTCCTCCTCAGAGGCAGAAGGAGATCAGATCTAGCGGATAAGACTCAAAGCAAAAATTCCATTCAGAATGAAAATCTTCAAAAGCAAAGAAAATGTTAATGCCTTTAGTGGGTCTTGGGTATAAATTATTTGAACAAAGAATAAGGACATTTTTCTTATTGCTAGGCTTGAGAAAGGACCTGCAGCAGGAAGAAGTGTTTTTTCTGACTGCTTCCCCTTCCTGCCCCCCAAAAAACACTAAGGGGAACAAAAGAGAATGGCAGTTTTTGAGCGTCTTGAAAAAAAACATGGATAGGTAACAGCCTGAAAACGGAGAACTCGTGTACAGTGCCTTCTGTGCAGAGTGGCTCTGTGCACTGCCATGGACATCAAAAACTCTTGGTTAAGAATGGCTTTACTGGGAATGCTCCAACTGAAGACACTCCAGAACAATTCAGCTGATAGGATGAGGCTATATTCATTTTAAAATCGACTTTGGTTTTAAAGCTGAGCTCTTTCCCTATTTTGAGTAACATATGCTCACCTGTCCCCTAATGACTGAGAATACATTAAAGTCACCTACAGCTAACTGCATTTATCATTAGCCAGGAAGTCCATGTTTCAGTAGTGACAATACTCCATTGAATACAATCCCTCTTCCATCTAGTAGGTTCTACTTGCACAAGAAATTTTACTCATCTGGATATGATGAACAAAGTGGTAGGCTGGGCCCTGGAACTTTTACCTCTCATGCAGGCAGGCAGAGTATCCTCCCAAACCACTAAAGTATAGTAAGTAGTCTTTCTTTAGTCTTGCTTATATTTAGCAATGTGACCTTTCCCCACTGGTACTGCTTGGATGAGGCCAAATAGTTGGAATACTCTTCAGTATCTCTTAAGCTGCAGTGTCTCCAGTCTTTAGGTTGTTTCACTAGCTTGGATAAATAATACACATAAGCTCATGCATTATTTAGTTCTTTCTTCAGTATCTGAATATGTACTTGGGTAATAGGGTAAACAAAACCTTTTTCTTCCCTCATTTTAAAAAGGATATTCAGAACTTTATCAGCACCATGAAAGTTAAAATTTTTAGCACCAGTGAACTTGAATTGTTCAGCTTCGACTGGTCAAAACTAACATTTACATGGCATATAATCAGTCAATACAGAAAACAGTAATACACACAGCATTAGGAACCTCACGAACCTTTGACACAGTGAATCTAGTGTTTGATAAATGAGTAACTATGGAAGCCAGATTTTCTTCCTAAGAGCAATATGAATTATAATTTTTCCTCACACTGCTGAATTAACAGGCTTTCCTTACTATCCAAATTGCTGAGTTGGCCCAGCTCCTATTGTCTAAAGGGACAGGAAATACCCAAAGCAGTTGGATGCTGATATGGCCAGCTGCCCACAGAGAATTCACAGGGGATGACTTGGGTACCTCACCCACAACACCAAGAGACCACTTGAACAAATGCAGGTCACAAGTTCAGCTTTGGTACGAATTTGGGTTTCAACAACAGTAAAACAAATTCTGCATCACCCTCTCTGTTTAGTACATCCCTTTGCTCGTGTGTGCACTCATACCTGAAACATGTCCAGCACTAGGAGATCCCACCAGCACAAAGGGATTTCATTCAAATGCTAAACTTTTGTATTTCTTGATGACTCTGGTTGACATTCTGGGCCTAGAGCACACATTTACAGAAAGATTTATCAAAATAAACAGAATTAGGGAGGTACCTTCAGACCACATTACAAATATTTCTTTGGTGAACTCAGTTCAGAGTCATTTAGCCTTCTCCACAACATTACCTCGTATCTTTTGGAATTATACCAACATCAACTCTGCATCAACATGCAACTTCCTGAAGGAGGAAAGGGTCAAAGCATACCTGAACCCTTGGTGACATGAACAAAAGTCTTAACCCTAACTTCAAACTTAAGAGACACATTGCCAATGCAAAATTCTAGATAAACTCCCGCAACTTTCCCAAGCTTTGAGAGAAAAAAAGAAAAAAACCCTCATCTTTATTAATTTTGCTCCTTCCTTGCAACAGCATCTATTCCAAGGCACTGAGGTGAAAAGACTTAAAGGTCTATTTGATATAACTGAAGTTTTACCAATCTGAGATGCACAGGTTCTGCAATAGGATTTTCCTGTAGGCAGTTTTGATTAACAATTTAGCTAGCTTGCTACAGAAGTAGCTTATTATTTTAAGAGAGAACCTTACCAAATATTAAACATATGACCTCATATAGAGAAAAAATATACCAGCAACAACCAAGTTCCATTCAGGTGAAGATCAGCTATGCTGGCAACTATGGTCTATTACAAACGCAGCCTTTGTGGACAATGAAGCACTTTGGCGATCTGTGTGGGAAAACACGAGTAAGGCTGCATTGCTCTGGTTAAGACTTGCGGGCTACATGGCTCCATCAGTACTGCGGGCCTGGAACCCTTCTCTGCGGACACTGTTCAAGTCCAGGCGCGTTAGAACCTCACAGCGCACCAGGAGTGTGTCATCCTTGATGAAGGTTCTCTGTTTCAAGTTCTGCAGGTGCATGAAAGTCACATAACCAAAACCTTTCGGATTGCGGTGAATTGTTGGTCTCTGGAAGGCCAGTAGCTCCGGCTTGGCTTCCATCACCTCTTCATGGTTCTGCCTTTCTGGGCCTTCTGATTGATCCAAAATAGAAAGTCGTATTGTGCCTTGGAAAGGCCAGGGCAGGTGGCTGTCATATTCCCCTTGCATAGTGTGGACAAACAGAGAGATAAAATTAGCACAGCGCTGAGCACTTGGTAACTGGATATGCAGGCGCAAGCACAGCTTGTAGCCAGGCTTCCCTGTATAGAAGCCAGGACTGTGCATCACTACAGGTCTCTCTTCTTCCTGGGCTTTCTGCAGTCCACTGAAGTTCTCAATCTTCCAGATATAAATACCATTACATTGCTGTGCCTCCATTTCAGTAATCCTTCCCTCCAAATTTCGGATAGTACGTTTGAGTTCTGCCATGTGAGTGCTCTGAGTCTCCATTTTAGCAATGAGTTCCCTGATTTGGTGATCTTGTCTTACCAGACGACCTTCCAACTGCTGAATAGTTTCCTTGAAGTTTTCAACTTCTGGATTGCAGTCATAGGCAGCATGTGACACGTGTGAGAAAAGCGCAGGCTCAAAGGGTAGGCCATTGATGAAGGGTACAGGATTTGCAGCAGTAACACTGATATTCTGAAAACTCTGAGCCATCATCCTCATGTGAACCTGAGTGAACTCCTGCATATGTCGTGCCAGTTCATTCCTTTGCATCTAGGATTTAAGAGATACGGCATTAGGAACACATCAAATGTCTGCGATCACATTTTACATGTGGCTCTAAAGAAAATCAAACAAGTAGTTGCTTTTGTCATGTGAGAAAAACTGCAGTGTGAATCAAGGACAAAGGTGTGACAAAATATCATTTTACCAATGGAGAGCTCCAAATTTAAGATCATTGTTAGGAAAAATGAAAAAAGAAGTTCAAATGCTGGCGAGCAAATTGCAGAATCATTTAGGTTGGAAAAGACCTTTAAGATCTTTGTGTCTTTGCCCTGATGTTGATACAACTGGGGTTCAACAAAAATGCAGATATAAGGTGATTTCAGCATAGAACTGTTAACCTGGGAACTTAGGGGAGAACTGACATAAATGACTGCAATATAAATCAGATATGTGCATTATTGGTTTTGTTGGCTTTGGACTTTGGTATGTCACATACATATTCGTGTTAGAATATTTGTCATTAGTAATAGTGTATTGTACAGTTGCATAATTCTATGTAATGCTTAATAAGGGAACCTTTGATTGTATTTTTACAGAAGCTGCAGCATCTCCAGGAAAACAACAAGATTAAAATTCTCCAGAAAACACTGAAAACAACTACTTATTAAAGGCTCATACATTATTATAAAGACCCACACTTCAAATTGGAGGCAATTTTGAGTAAAAGACATGAAGTATTTCAGTAGTACATACAGTGAGAAATAAAAACAGTATATTTCAAACTGTGCACCTGAAAGTAACAGCAAGATATGAAGAAATATGGAGTATTTTATACTGAAAACTTTCTTGTCAAATATTCTAAAGGCAAGCACTGTGTATTTAGGGTCACCTTCTTGTTAATGAGAACTCATGATAAAAAAATTCAGGTTTTGTAGGAGTGATAATTTCCCTATGAAACCATCATTAATTATGGTGTACACTTTCAGTAACACTGTTCAACTCAAAACAAAGACATGGTGAAAGACTGTTAGTGACAAATATATTTAGAATTTTTCTGTGTTTTAAATCAGCATTGCACTCCTTTCATTGATTTACCCAAATGCTCCATGGTACGAAATGGTGTATGAAAACTGATGTGGAAATGAAGAGGAAAGACCCATTTTTAACAAGAGGTATTAAAAAACTGGAAGTAAGAGTATCTAGATTAATAATTTTAGAATTTAATAAAATTGATTTTCTTCATGGAACTCTAGGAGTCATAAGCATATTTGGCCACAACTTTGGAAGAAATGCTAGAAGCTATTTATTGACATGAAAGCTGAGAAAACATGAAATAAGAAAGGCAGGGTCATCAAGCAAATTGTTTACAGAGCTTTTTAAATTTCAAAAAGCAATTTTGAAATGCAATGTATCAACATGCACTGTTTCAGAATTAAGATACCTCAAAACAAAAAACCCACAACCACAAATCACTGAGAATTTTGGGCTGGTGAATGAGACAAGAATAGGAAAACACATTACAAAAGCAACAGACAAAATCATGCAGAAGCTCTGCAATTCAGAAGGTACTGATAAAAGGCTTACCTTTTCAGGACATCCGAAAGCACTGTAAAAACATGGCACTGGGGCAGTAGGACAATCATTATCATAATGGTTAGGCATCTAAAACAAATCAGATTTGATATTACTTCTCCATTAAGAGTATTCTCTTATCCAAAAAGGATACAGCTGGATGGATTTTGAACAGGTACCTGAAGTCTGATCAGTTTACACCTATGTAATTTCTTAAGGGAATACAGAAGTTCTGAACAAAAATATTAGCTGATAAAAATTATACATCCCACTTGTATGTACTGTAACAATTCATTGACTTTGTTCTTGCGTTAGGCCTCAGAAAGCATTCAGGTTACCTTGCTAGACCAAACACCTTTTGTTTCTAGCCTATTGTCCAGCCAGATCACGTTCAATTCCTTCCCTTCTGAATGAATACTTGCACATACTCATTGTGTCTCTCTTTATTATCATCTTGCTCACGAAGTTCAAGTCACTTCGTTTTTTTTTTGTGGTCAATGTTTTCCAGATCCAGATCAGTCATCTCACTGCTCTGGATCCTCCCTATCCACCCTCCCTCAAAAGCACAACAACTTCAACTGATGCCTTATACGAGGCCTCAGCAGAGCAAAGGATAATTCAGTGTTTCACATGCAAAATCCCTGTTTATATAACCCCAGGTGTTCGCCTTGTTTAAATATAACAGTGAAGCACAAGGCTAATAAAGGTCAGCTATTATTACAAATGTTTTGCATTCTCTGTTTCCCACTTCTGCAGTTGTTGTGGGTTAGATTTGGGGGTTTTTTTCCCTATAGAATTTTTTCCCCACAAAGTCGCTAGGAGACTAATTACTGGGTACTTATGGGTGCTTGACCAAAACAATACAAACGGCTAGGAAAGTGAAGCACATGGATTACACCCTTTTTTGGTCTCAGGGAGTTTTTTCTCTCCGAGGGGAAAAAGGTGATACCGCGAGGTTTTGGGCAGGTAAAGGACAGGGGTGGGGGCAGCTTTTTGGCCTCTTGTTCTCGGTGNTGTCTTTTCTAATCAAGACAGCAGTTCATTCTTCTACCTAACAACAGACTTTTTCCTTTGACATTACTAAGCTCAATCCTGTTTTTCAGAGTATTTGTGCAATTTTACAAGATCATTTTTTATTTTAACCCAGGCCATCAACATAGTTGCCATCCCATATTAAGCAAATCAATATTTATCGTTTTCCTGCCAATGAAGTTATTATTGAACAGAAGAAATGATAATGGCTATTACAACAGTAATGGACAAGCAGAATTCCAGCCCTCATCCCAGTTTGATAGTGAATTTACTTATTGCTACTTTACAACTTTCCAAGTACAAAACCTCTCCCTCTCTGCCCAAATCAAAGCCTCCTCTTGTAATGTCAGCCATAACCACTGGCAGTTGTTGGTATTTTTTCAACTCTATTCAAGGCCAAAGACATGCAGTATGGCCCCTGTCAAGAAGCAGTACAGCTGAACAATGTGATACGCAGCCAAAATCCTAGAGAGGTTTGCCAGACTGCAACTGCAAGCTGGAGAAGCATTTAAGGGAGTATCATACCTGACTGGATATTTCAGAGACAGGCAGGTAGTGATTAAGCAGCTAACAGACAAACTGTATATCTGAGTTTAATTTCCGATTAAAGAAGTGATGTAAATACCTGACTTGGAATAAACAGAGAAAAAGGAAGTCTCTTACCTGCTCCCTGATGAGCACCGTGTTGCAATATTCGCAATATACATTGGCAAGTGGACAGGTTTGGTCATGAAGCTAAAGTGATCAAACAAAAAAGAAAGGGGAGAAGGCATCAGTAAAGTTACCCAATTTAAGAGAAGGTTAATCACCCTTGATCACACATTAGATTTTTATTTATATTCCTAATTTTGCATTTAGCTGTATGCAACTGCAAAATAAAGACAATTGTTTTACCCTGAGCAGTATGTTTTCTACTACTGTTTATTCCTGGACTTATACAAGAGATTCATAAAGTTGCAGGTATTTTATTTCCTAAAGCTTCTACGCTCCATGAAACTGTAAGTTTCTAAAATTCATGTTTAATTGTACTTGAACTATATGAAAGCGCTTTTAAAATTGTTTTTTAAATTTGTATTGTTGGACTATATGAGGTGCGCTTAATTGACAATTCACAATATTAATATCCAAGGACATTTAATAGTCCTTGAGATAAAACACATCCATATGGAGATAAAGAAATGGTAACAGCAAAAAGAAAGTATAATCCTCAGTATCACCTAAGTGAAAAATGCAGAGACAGGTGAAGAGTTCAGAAATTATCTTGGTCTTGTGTGGTAGCAAATACCCCCAAAACATTTATCTCCTGATACATCCTCTCTGCAAGTCATAAGAACTGCAAATATAAATACTGCTTTTTGTATTCTGTGGGCAGTAGAAATTGGCCTGTCTGATAGTAAGGTCAGAAATCAGTGGTTCTTACGTAAGTCCACAAGTCTCCTCACACCACATGGTTCCCAGTAAGTTTGTATTTAAGGACAATCTCTCCCCGTCTTTTGCCCGTTCCAGCCTCATGTCCTGAGTTTGTAGCTTCTAAGCCGTGCAGCAGCACAAAAGCTCTCCTAGACCAAAACGCTTCAGTTGGGTTTTTTTATGGTATTTTTTTAACTGTTGTTCCCCTTCCCCAACCCATGTGAATACGGGTTGACAAAGTAAGACTCCTGCTAAATACCTCTTTATCTTCATAGGCCATAGACGTGGCACAGTTTGGGCAACACACTTGACGCCTCGGACACTCTTGGGACATGTGCTCCTTCAGATGGTTCTTTGGGAAGGTTCCTTGGCACTGTGGGCATTCCACAGTGGAAAAATCACACTGCAGCTGGTGGTCCTGCAGAAGGGCAGAAGACGGGTTTGATACTTCAAACAAGAACTATCATCTCATCCATTTTCAAGACAAAGCACAGGGCAAGACAGATGAATCACAACCTTTCCTTCATGCAAGGAAATCCTTATACCAGCAGCCTGGTACTGTCCCATTGCTAAGGTCAGGGTTTCATGTATTCAGAGCTTTAAAAAAGCTCTCAGTAAAAAATTAGTTTTATATTTATCCTTTTAACTGCATATATTATTTTCCAAAATAATTATTTCAATTAATATATGTGGCTGCTTTGAGAGACTATTAAACTGAACTATTAAGAAAGTTGTGTGAAGCACAGACATAGGTGATCAAAAGACAAACATGAATGATCCTCAGCAGAAAGCGGCATTAGTACAACTGTCATACACTGTGATGTTCACTTGAGAATCACCTAACTACAATTAAATACTCATTAAAAACCTGTATGTCTAGCTATAGTCTCGAAAGAAAAATGCACTGAGTCAGCCTGAATTAGTACCAGGTATGATCTGGTTTATTTATTATTAAATATTATTATAATATTTAAGTAATTTCCAATTTTTACTCATCCGTGAAAACAAGGTTCCATATTTTCAAAACTACTTCTCACCTCTAAGTGCCTGAGCTCCATCTTCATGCTGCAGCCCTTGTTGGGACACTTGACCGTTAATGAAAGGATTTCCCGTTTGGCAAAGTTGTCAGGAAAAAGTTGATTTTCAAGCAGAATTTCATTGTCTACAGGACATTTGTGACCTGCATCTCTACAATGCAGAAAAGCAAGGAAAGATATTCCAGTATTACCAACAGATTTCCAAGCACCTAATTTAAAATATTTTTACACCAGCAAGACATCAGTGAGCAAATAGTAACACAGCAAGAAGATCTTTGAAAACAATGGTAATTATGTGGCAATGACCAGAAAATACGAAATGTATTTCAGAAAAGTTGAAAGCACATAGTTTCACTGGAGGTGGCATGACTGGGGTTGCAGCACTTTTCAAACTCAGTGTTATTTGTAGAAATGCCATGTTAAGTATTCTGGAAACAAACTTGAGGAACATGTAAAGATACTAAGAACTTACAGTCCTGTTTCTGTAAGTACTTCACATAGCTCAAGCATCAAAGAATATTTCACGTACTACTTCAAAACAATTACTTAAACCTTCTTAGACCTCCTCTCATTTCTTTCCCGTTTCAAAAACAGCCAAGGTGATCACAGCTAAGGAAAAGCGCAAAATTGTCTTTTTTTTTCCACATGGACTTCATCTGTTTGGCATTACATACACTGCTCAGTTTGCTGGTTTTGTTATACAACCATTTGATCAGTTGGTCATCCTTCAATTTCATTATACAGCAAAGAGGGTGAAAACCTCCAGACAAAAATTATTAGTAACTATGAAAATTACACTGGATTTGGAACCAGGTGTTGCATCTGAAACCATTTTAACAGCAAACAGACTGGAAGTCAGTGCTAACTGGTGAAAGTTTGGAATCTGATGGAACAGGAATGCATGCAACCTGCACAAGGTAACTAACAGCCTGTTCCAGCTCATCAGGTTCTGTTTACCTGCATGTATATACAAAAATCGTAAGAAATGGAGTAAAAAAGGGAATCACTTCTATCAAATTTTCCAGTATCAGCTCATTCTGAAAGCAGTAGGCCAACATATTGATTCACAATTAAGTAATGCAATGAAAGAGGCATGAGGGATCAGAGCTCCTGAGTGCTAATGGAAAGACCAATAAAATGGA
Source organism: Donacobius atricapilla (assembly GCA_013397315.1). Lineage (NCBI taxonomy): Eukaryota > Metazoa > Chordata > Aves > Passeriformes > Mimidae > Donacobius > Donacobius atricapilla. Next base: position 575,692 of record WBMY01015341.1, on the reverse strand, counting down.
AAAATACATAGGGTGGAAAAATGTCAGAGAGCACTTGTGGTGCAAGGATCAAAGGCCAGATCATTGTCACTGCCCGCAAGCACGTGGGGAAATAGAACCTAGTGGGCTGCGGAGACCAGGAAGGAATTTATGTTCTTTGTTGGAAAAGGAAATAATTGCTCAGCAACTCCATCAGCAATGCTGCTAGAGGAAGTGGAGGTGAAGCTGCCACTTCGAAAAGCGGCAATGAACTTCCTTTTACAAGTTTTGCTTGCAGAACAAGCTCACCACATGCCTGAGAATCATACTCCTAAACAAGTGGAAGAAAGAAAACACCTAGCTAGCCGTGTTTCAGAGCTCCCTGAGCTATGGCCAGTGTGGTCTTTGTCACAAGCCAGAAATGTTCCCTCACTTCACAACCTACAGAAAATCAGTTTTCACAAGTATAACTTGGTTACAAACACCCTATTTAGTGGAGGATAAAGATACCTCAATAGGCCTGCTGATAAGACAGCAGCTTTATTTCTACAAAGAAAAGCTAATGATGAGTAAGTGCAGCCAGCAACAGATTAATTTAAAATAATGATTACCAAATCCCCAGTTTAAATTATTAGCAGATAAGGCAAAATAAGAATGAAATGCAATTTTCCAAACTAGGAAGGTGTAGTAAGGAAAAAGCAGTAACTCATTGTAGGATATTAAACAGACCTCAAATACTATTTACGAGGATCAGGACTGTGTTTAAAACACTGCTAAGGTCCATCTACAGACAAAGATGTTGCTATACATTTCCTGTGACAGAACTGAGTTTATGCACCTCAGTTCTAACTTAAATTACTGTGAAGGCTTTCCTATGCTGGAATTATTTATCACATTGCACTCTGCCATTCACAACTGCATCCGTGAAATAATGGCCATCTGCTATGAAGCACAAGGAATATTCCTGTAATTTCCCTGGAGAATAAAATACAGGTATCAAGAGTAAAGCCAGAATAAATCGGTAAGAAAAGCCTGCTCTGTGATTTTAACAAGTGAGCAGTTTAGCCAAGAAGCTGAGACAGTTGGCAGAGACTAACTGCAGCCATGCCAGCTGCTGGATGAACTGCCAGCACCCAAAGATTTTCCTGCTGCCCCTTGTTACCTCACAACTCTGCTTTTCCAATAAACAGAGGTTCTGATTTTTGGCAAACTCCACTATAAACCCTAAGTCAGCTTTGCCCTAAGATACAGGAGAAGACTGGAGTGAAATTGAATTAGCTACTGCACCTGAAGTGAGTTCTTCTAAAATTTCCAGTAATGTATTTTGTTGACAAGTAACACTTGTAAACTCATTTGTAGTTAAGTAGATAAGCTTCTCCTCTTGCATGACTTACAGTGCTTCAAAGCGCTTCAGACAGCTTTATTTAAAAAGCTGCCAAGATTTTCTGGGAGGCAAACATTTACTGTGATCAAATCTCATCTAATCATGTCCTTCACATTGTAGGATTAAAGAGTCCAGTTTTTAAATAGTTTTACAATTTTTTTTCTGGTTTTAGCCACAACTTCTTCAACACGAACAAGTACAATTGTTTGTGTAAGACACAAGAAGCAATTACTCAAAAAATGCTTGTCCATCCTTCATCATTTAAAATACTTAATCTCTGTGTTCACTTGAGTTAAGACGGGGGAAATGAGGAATAAAAAGAAGCAAATTTTCCTGATCAAATGAAGGCTGTGACAATCACTTAGTGAAAAAAAAAAACCCCAGTACTTAGAGAATGTAAAATATCACATTCCATTTTCGTTTTAGTTCTGCAGAAGCTTTTCAATACCTCAATCAATCTGGTACTGTAGACAGTACATAATGCAAATCGATACCATACTGTAGACACTACATAATCCAAATCAATAGCTTGATCTATGGATACCAATTAAGCATGCAGTTCAGCCCTTCAGGGATTCAGAGAGGTCTGGCACTTCAAGCTGTCCTCCCTGCTGTCACAAGCAGTCACTCAAACTGTCCTCTGAAGACAGAGTTCAGTGGGGAATGAGGGAAAACTGGTACTAGCAATGAAACATCTGAAATATTACACTGATGATCTACTGTCTCAAAAGAAAAAAATGCTCTCCACCTTGTTTAGTATTCACTGAAAGTCACCACTATTCATAGATATACAGAAAGGATATAAAAGAAGCAGAAGCTTCTGGTGGTCATGGTCCCTTCCATGGAGAAATTCTTCCTGAGAATTTATGCAGCAGAAACTACAGAGAAGCCCACAAAACAGTGTATTCAGAGAGTATAATTGCTGGCATACTATTCATTTAGTGAGCTACAAATGATGGATAGGGAAGAAAAAGAAATGGAATAGAACTATGGACAAATGGTATGAAAAACCAATGAAGAAAGCACTGTCCATTTTGCAGGCTATAAAATAAATACCAGGGAAAACCACAGTAACACTCTAGACAGTTTAATGATTTTACACAAAAGTGTGCAAAGTATGGTTGAAAATGAGCAAGTTCTACATATGAGTCACACAGAATTGAATATATAAATTCCTACCAAAGTGACATTTGAGCTAAGTAAGCAATTGCTAAGAAAAAAAATTGGGCTTATGCTGAAAAGGAAAAATGCTACAGCATTATATCTATCAATGTAATCCAATAGTCACTCACAAATACGGGACACTGATGCCTTCATTTCATGTTTAAGGTGAGTGCTCTCTACAAGGTACTCTCTGCCCTTTCTTACTGTTTCAATCATCTATTTTTGTAAGTCCAGCCTGCTCTTGCCTTTGTATCTTATTGCCAGTCCCTCATATGCCACCTGGTTTCCTCTCTTTTTTTTCCAAACTAGTTCCCCATCACATTCTCTCTTCCAGCTCAAGAAGGAAGCAGCTAATTTCAAGTGAAGAACTGAAAGCATGAATTGCCTTATCTGCACCAAGAAATCAGGTTGTCTGTAGTTATCTGCAGTTATCATGAGAAACAATCACAGGCAGAAGACAAGTAATTTTATAGTCCTGAGCTGGAAATGGAATTTATTTGGGGCATTTGTCTACTTTGCTTTTTTAAATTATTATTTGAAGTCTAGTCAATTTTTTAGATTCATAAGTTTGTAAAGACGGCAAACTATCTAAAGCTCAGAAAACTTCCAAACTTGTGACATTCTAGCCATATACAGCACCTTTAATGAATAATGAATTTCCAGAGTTCTACTAGCACTCACTGGTAATGCACCTTGGGCAGCTCTATTCAGTTTAGGTTGGCCCTAAACTGCTCTGGTACACGAATTTCCTCTTACAAGCACCTTCCACAAGCTTTCCTTTACCTTATGGACTTGACAATGCAGCCTTTGCAGAAGCGGTGGCCGCAGGGCGTCTGCACCGCTTCCCGGAGAGCCATCAGGCAGATGGGGCACTCGTATTTGCTCTCCAGGGGCGGGTCGAACTCCACGTCGTAGCCCTGCGTCTCCTGGGCGCAGGAGCCGGGCGCGCCGCCGCTCTCCTCCCTGGCCACGGCCGCGCAGCAGCCGCTCTCCCCATTGCGGGCGCCGCAGCCGCCCTCGCTGTGCAGCAGGCTCATGGCAGCGCGCTGCAACACGGCAAAGAGATGCGTCAGGTTAAAGTGCTCCGGGACGCTCCCTCCCAGGCAAGAGCAAAAGTTATTTCCCACCAGATACGCTGGAACAGAGTTACAGATTTGGTTCTACCCGAAGTCACTGGTTTGGTTTTGTTTTGTCCCCGTTATCTTGTTTTGCTTGCCTTGTGATACGTAGGAAAGGACACTGCATGCTGTCAGCGTAGTTCAAACACACATCCCCCCTTTCTGTAATCTCCTTCATACGGCTGATTTCTGTACGAAGAGGAATCCTCTTTGTCCTTGCTATGTCTACTGAAGATGTTTCTTTACCCCTTCCATGTTATTTACTTCCAAGACATTCAAATAGATTTTGTGCGGAAAAAATGCTGTACAGAATCAAGTTTTCTTGGAGGACAACAGCTCAATTCCATATTTTCCTTGCAGTGTATATATGTTATTTAGCATTTTCTGTATCAAGCAATTCACAATATAGATTTCAAATCGACTTAGCTGCAGGACCACAAATAAAATATAAGTCCAAGTACCTAAACCAAGCAGCTGATGTGCTGTAAATGAAATTCAAATATACAGCACTGCTGATAACATTTTAGAACTGCCAACTGCCAACAGGACTTTAAATTGAGTAAGAAGCTACACATGAGATAAGGATAATAATTCCACAACTCAAAAGCTATCTACAAATTACTAGTACTCAAACAGAGCTCCTCTTGCTCTCCTTTCCCTTTTCCAGGCTAGCTGGCGGGGAAGACAAGGGACATGATTGTAAGAACAGAAGATAAAAGTCACCTTTCCCAGAAGAGTGGTGGATGGCATACTAAAACCTGCTTTTACAACACTCCACCAAAGCTGGGTGAACTCATAGGTATGAAATGAAAAAGTGCTGGTATCCCCAAACAGATTGCTAGTGTTTCTACACAGAATAAGAGAAACAACAAATACAAATTCTAAAAACCAAGAAACCTTCATCTCCCCTGATTTTTTAATGGTTACAATAATTTTCTTAGAATCCTACTGTGGTTAGTTTTCTATAAATGACATTTCTTTGAAAAACAGAGATTATCACCAGGTGCAAGTCAGTATGAGTAGCCTGAGGGTTATGGAGCCAGGCATGCAAAACAGGCCCAGTAAGACCGGATTTGATAATCTTTTGCACAGCAGTATAGGCAAAAGTCTCTTGCACTGTTCACCTAATGAATTCACTGTAATACCATTATGTCATCTAAAATATATTTTGAGATGGAAATCCAATCAAGAAACAAATCATAAGAACTCTTTATCTGCATCACTACTGCAGATGCTGGAGGCAGCAGAATGAATAGGATTACCTTGACCATGAACGCACAAAACTGAAAATTCCCTTGACTATATCAAAATTGGAATGTCACAACTCATTTTTACAAAACGTTCATGGATAGGAGGAGGACATACAGGTAGCTTTATTTGGGTACTTATTTTATGACACCTTTAGATTATATCAACAGAAATACTAATGACACAAGGTCTCAACTAGCATTTATGAGACATATATTTTGAACACATGCAAAATCACAGAAATGTACTTTAGGCCATCTACATGATAAACAACTGGCAATATTGCCCATGATAACACACTATGAGATATCTTTTCCAGCTATCCAGACCAAAAAAAGAGGTAGCTCTATCTAAAGAAAAACAAATGTACCATATTTTGGTTAGATATAGTTAGAATAATCAAACCAGAACTTTTATTCTGTTGTATAAATATATGACTTTCCATCTTGTTGGGGTATGCAGGTGTNTAAAATAAGTAGTTCATGCCTTCTCACCAAAGTGTGTGTGTGACAAACAGCATCATGCAGGGGTATGAGCAGTATCTGAAGAACAACATTCTTGACATTTCCAAAACACCATTAAGGTACAGAGCCTCAAAGCAGGGGCTGACACTTCTGAGTTGTACTGAACCAGCCAGCAGTGCTCATTTTCTGCAGAAATAACTACAGCAGGGCTGTCTGGAACTGCACCAAAGAGCGCTGCTCACTTCCACTCTGTTTTCAACCCCAGTGTATTGTCCCTATACATTATCTACCACAACAGGCTTTATAACTGAGGCTCCTAAACACAACAGCAATACAAACTAAACACCAAGCATGCTCTCAGTGCCTGCTCCAGCCATAGTCCACCCATGGCCAGTTTAATCCCACAAAGGCACCAGCTCCCCCAGTGACTTAGAATGGATGCAGAGGAATCGAATCAATGCTTAGAAAGGTGCTCTGTGCGACAGATTTTTTTTTTTTTTAGCTTGCCATCAGCAGATCTGTTCTCTCTGGAGAAGAAACCCAGCCGGCTTCCACTATTAAACTAACATAACTTATTTAACAACTGCTGCAGAGGATGATCAGTCCATGGGCCACATGTCATGAAAAATCACAGGAACTAAATTGGGTCAATGGAATGGGAATGTTCGTATGCAGGATATTAGAATCCACAGGCCAGCCTAGGACTGAAAAATTCACATTACTCTAAGCCACAGGGGTATATTTAGTGAGACTAAGAAAGGGAAGAGGAACATACATCCCTTTAGCAATGTCACAAAGGAATTCAGGAAGTTGCAAGAAGAAATATTCAGCTTTACTCAAATTCAGCTGTCACATTAATTGCAAAGAAGTGTGTGACTTTTCTTGGGCTCTTCCTAGGGAAAAAATCCCATGCTATTTACAATTCTGTTCTTATAAAGAAGAAGCCAGGATCTGACTAGGTATAATCTCACTAGTTGAATACTTTGTAGATTTAAGTACTATGCAAGCCATGTCCCTTTGGCCACTTGAATTGTTTCTACAGACATAACAGGTATGAATATTCAGTTTATAGAAACAAAACTCCCATATCAGAGTCAGTTCAATGACTGAGTCACTGCAATTAGTCAACATCCTAGTCTGACACGAAAACCCTCTTATTCAGTGATAACTCCACTCCATGGAGCTTTTTACCTGCATATGACCAAGTGGTTCACAAAAACAGAAGTGCAAGGTTTTGGTTTGTTTTTTTTTTTTTAATTGGGAAATTCAGGCACAAAGAGGCAACTTAAGGTGATTAAGAGCCAGATTTAAAACTTTGTTCATATTTTATCTAAGATAGGGCTCCTCCTACTACTCTTATCCATTTCATCTTATCTGTGAGCAAAATCCTCCTTCCTCCACACATATTTTAGGTGTGGGGCAAGGCACAATTTTCCAAATCAAAATCCACACTGCTGTTACTCAGACAATTAACCAAGGCCTTATTAATCCACCACAGTTTAAACTGATTTCTCTATATGTTGTAACTCTTGTAGTAGGAATTAGACCTGTTTCTTGTGGAAGTTACTTTATCCTCCAAGAGTAGACCACAGGTTTAATGTTTTTGGACAGAGCGGTGCTAGGACAAAACCAGTATAGAAAAGTGTACTTTGACTGGCAGTGACAGGTCTTTTCCCCAGTGAAGGTAGAGCAGACAATCTGTGAGCTTACTGTAGCAGTTTTTCACCTTCGTCTCCTGGGGAATTCAGAGAATGCTTAGGCTGGCAAAGGATGGATTTTAACCCTCAAACTAGGATATATCCCAAAATTCAAATCAAGCTGCTACCTTTTCTTTTTGATTATGAAACAGGCTTACAGTGAAATAAAAACTAAGATTCCTTAAAACCACATCAGTTCTTATTATTGATAATAGTTACTATTCTTCCTCTGTGCTGAACAAAACTGAGTCAAATGCAAGTACAACATTAACCAAATATTAATTTATAATACCCTGTGTACACCACAGCCTTCAGAACGTATCCTTTTTTAAAAAATGTTAGTAGTTTGATACTTTAAACACTTTTCTAGACTGCTCCCTGTACCTTTTTTTGTTTCCACGACATCCAGCTTTCAGATCCAGGAACAACAGCAATTAAACTGGATCATTACATGGTAATTCTTGCTTTAGCTAGCTTGATGTTTCTAAGACAGAGAAAGTCTTAAGCTACGTTTGGTAATGTACCTGAAATGCTCTTTTCTAGAGCTAGGAAGTGCTGTCAGACCTGCTGACTCTGGAGATAATGGACTTTAGCCTGGGCACAGAGGTATGCTGGCCTTGGGCTGGCAAAGGTTGATTTTGCTCTCTGAGGCAACAGCTGTGCTGTTTGCCAACAGAAAGGAAGGTGCTTTCCATGCCAAACGGTAATGGACAGAACTTGTTTGATCATTACCTGTGCTGCAGAAGTCTGGGAATGCCCTAAGGATGAAACTTTCACGCCCCAGAAAAGACAGTTAAAAAAAAAAAAAAAAGAGTCCCCATCCCAGTCTTCCAACTTTGAACCATAATGACACCTTCCTTCACTAGGTAACCTGTGCTCTGTTGCTATTTACACTGCAACATTACAAAGTGATTAGGCTGATTTGAGATAGCACAGTCAGACCAGAAGAGCAAACTCCTGCAAGAATAATGTACCTTATGATCTACAAAAACTACTTCAAAACAGAATTTAAACTGCCTATATTTTAAATTAATGCATGCAAAAAACTCAGTACTCTGATTTTTCAACTCCTGTAGTATAATGAAGTTTAGGTAGGACTTCTACGGATTTTCAAGCGCCAAACTCCCCTAAATCAAAAAAAATCACCGGTATCAGAAAATCTCTTCAGATTGCCCGGAAAATCCCACTATCATTAAGAGTATTAGGGAGGAAGTAAGAGTAGGCATGGCATACTATTTACACTGAAATATGAAATCATATTTTCAAGCATTTGGCAAAGTTAAGAAATACTGCGCCATCACATGCTGTAAGAGAAAATTATTTAATAAATCAGGAAGTGCTTAATACAATTAATTTTCACATGACCTTTCCAGGAAAACTGACAATGACTACCCATACCAATAAGGAATCAGTACAGGAGACTATTCCAAATCCTTTTTCTTACTCAAAGTTCACAAATTTAATTAATTTCCTTGCAGCCTGGCCAGCACACACACCAGCAGGGGAAATGCCTTTAGCACTGCATTGACAGAAAAACTGGCCAAATTTTTCTCTTTTCTTCACCTGCCTTGTATATCTACGTACAGATTTCTGGGTCATGAGACTGACAGACCAGTGGAGTGACTCTGGATAATTTGTTTATGGAGTAATACTTGCAACACTTATTCCCAGGCACATTAATCAATGGTCTACTGATAACTGATAAGCACCATGTGTTTCCACTATGAGGTTTGTAGCTATCATCAATATGGCCTCATCCAGGCAGAACACATGAAATTATGGTAATACCTTTTAATTAATACCTATAAAATACTTTCAGTTCAAAGCTATCAAATGGCTAGACAACCAAAGCAATAGGACATTCAAGCAGGACTTGTAACTGCAAAAACTAAATTCTCCTTTCTTGTAAAAGTCTGCAAGCATGTTGCTTATTTTGCTGAGATACAAACTTTTTTTTCTAAAAGCAGGAACCTTCACGACATCCAAGTCTTTCAGATAACGACCATATTCACACCATTTTAACATGTGAACCTGAAGACTTGAAAGAAGAGTTTTTGTTTGAGGCAAACACAAACAACATTCCGAGCTCCTCAGACTATCAACAGCTCCTGACTAGAGCAGAGCAGCCCTTGGGGGGGTTTCTGAAACTTTCCAGGTGATTTCTCTTTATTTGTAAAGAATGCTGTCAGGCTTTAATCACCTAAGTATTTTCATGCTTGAATGTTACTTAGGAGACTTGATGGTGGCACACTCACAGTTACATTCATATTTTATCCTATTTAAGTATGTCAAAACAATTTAATTTTAGTGAGCAGTGGAAGCATACTAGACTGTATTTAAGACCAAGATATTCTATGGGTTTTTCCATAACCAAAAAACAAACCCAAGCCAAAATTCCCTGAAACTTTTTTCAGTTTATTAGCTTTTACACAGAATTTACCGGGAACTGTTCAGAATAACAAATATAAGGAAAGCACTGTTAGTGAGAAGAACAGTACGACTGAACTCTTTCTCTGGCAGTGACTCTGGCTTCTGTTCTTCCCTTGAACACTGAGAATACATTCAGATATGCATTATGCCTTTCTACACCCCTCAGTAGATCTACAGAGAATGTAAGATGCTGCCCTAGTGGGAACAAAGTAAACACCCATAAAGCACGTCAAAAACAGGCAGGGAGAGGTACGGCTGTGAGCAAATGTGGTTTCTGCACTGCACTCTCCAGGCTACATTTAATTACCATTCACCTTTACAGGCATGAAACTTGTATGTGACATTAGTAAAATGATCTGAGATCCTGGGAAAGCAAACAGCAAATTTAACACACATTCTGAAACAACTACAACATTTCTCCTTTTCACTCCACCTTACATTTACTTTTGTTTTCTTTTTCACATGCTTTATACCCGGAATATTTTATGGCAAGTTTTCACAGTCTGGATCTAAAACTTTTTTTTTTTTTTTTAACCTGTGCTTAGTTAATCAGTGCTACTGAGATACAAAAGTTACTGTTCTTGACATAGAAAACTCATGGAAGTTGAATGGGTGAAGAAAAGAATGTATGTTCACCTCGGACAATTTTTCATGCTGAAGTTCTATCACCATGGGTACCTACTGTGTGTCCTGTCTTTCTAAATACAGTAGCAGTTTTCTAAGATAGAAAGCAGTACTGCAGTGTTGCAATACTACAAAACTTAAACAGCCATGTATGTCTTGACAAGTTCTCATTCAACTGAGTCTGACTGAGCTCCATGAATCTTCACTCACTGGGAAACGCTGAAGGTAATGTGGAATATGCAAAAGAATTATGCCCAGAATGATACCATGAAAATAATCTAAGTGCTTTTATCAGCAAACTTCTGTGACTTTTTTTTTTTCCCTTTTTCAACTAGAAGGACAAGTTTTATGGCCTCTTCATTCTACGGGAAGACAAAGCCGTTTGCTGGCAAGTATTTTAACAATTGGTGAGCATTGCGTAAAATTCACCCAGAGCTTCAAATCAATACTTCATTAATGACTCACAGTGGTGTCTCAGACACCACAAAATCCACAGAGCTGAGGGGCAGCACTGCAGAACGTGCCAGAGGCAAACATGGGGGAATACTTTCGGCAAGCTTTAACAACTAGGTCTAAGGGATATAATTAGAACATTTTCCTCCCACCTACAGCTGAGATTTCTGTCTAAGCACGAAAAGACTCAGCGTGACCTATCTGAGCCAGACGAAATTGATGGAAATTACTGCTGAAGTCATAATTTATTACTCGTGTTAAGAAGGTTACCGTAAATATTAAATACTGCCAGTCACTACTAGAAAATAAGAGCTATCGGGTTTAGCAACAGTAACCTATCTTGCAAATTGACCTTTAACGTGTTCCCGAAGCATTTACTGAGTGTCTCTGTTTGACGGTGGGAAAACCAGAGCCCAAGCTCAGCCGAAGCGCCCGAGAAAAGCGGGAGCAGCGCCCCAGAGCCCGCGCTCCTCCCGCTGCCCGCCGGGGCGGGGGCAGCCCAGGCAGGGGCCCTGCGGCCCGGTTCCCCCGCCGGGCCACCCAGCGGGACGGCGAGCCCCGGGCCGG
>WBMY01015341.1:544749-564569 GCA_013397315.1 Donacobius atricapilla | reverse complement strand
GCCGCCGGGGCGGGCGGGCGGGCGGCGGGGTCACGGGCCCCCCCGCTCCCGGCACACGCGGGACTGGCACCGGCGGCGGGATCCGCCTGCCCGGCCGCTGCTCGCCGAAGAGCCATTAGCTCCGTCCTGAGCGTTCTCAAGAACGAGGCGCTGAAAGCCGGGGCGTGGTGCCGGTGGTGATGTGCCTGCTGACGGCTGGGGAGTCGCCAAAAAGCCATTTCTCAGGGCAAAGCAAAGGCTCGTTAGAGACGATGTCCCCTCCCCGCCTCAGCTGGCCCGTGGGGACGCCTGCAGACACCGAAACCGGGTGCGCTGCCTCCCCCCGGGAGAGCGCAGAGGGGAACCTCTCCGGGGGCTCGGAGAGCGGAATTTTAAGGAAGTGAAATACCGGGACAGTGTGAACACAGACGACAGACGGCTTCATTTCCTTAGGAACGAACGAGAGGAGTTTGGCTGGTTGCATTAGGGAGTTTTCTTGGCAAGAATCTCTGGTTAACTCACATTTAAATCCAACAAACAGTTCCCACTGTTTGGGGGGATGTAAGCGGGGGGGTGGTGCCGCGGGCCACAGTTTTCCAGTGATTTTCAGTGTTTCTGTCTGCATGCCATGCTCCCCGGGAGCTGGAAATCAGTGGATTGTTCCGTGGCCAGAGCGTCTGTCTCACTCCGCAGGCTGCTGCTCCCCGAGCCAAGGCCATGCCAGACCCTAATGCACCCCTCAGAGCACTCTCCGTGTCCAAAACATACTTATATTTTTTTGTTAGGACCTGCCAGGAAGCTGAAGAGTTAGGAGAGAGAAATAGCTGGGCCGTCAGATAGAGCTCCAAAGGAACACAACAAAGAAATAACAACGTTAACATACATAAATAAACTGAAACTTTGCGGACCTGCTCCTGGAACTGGCCGAATTTCAGAGCTACCCCTTTTTCTCCTGCCAAGTGAACATTCTGTGTGCTGCTTTCATGAGCTGTAAAACAAGGAAATTTATCACTGCATAGTTTTGTAAAACAGATATCCTTAGATGGTGGGTTTTGTATACCTGAAAAATACTATTTTTTGTAATCTGCACAGTGTCAAGGGCATTGATGTCCAACCTATTTTAACTGAGAATTCAAGGAATTTATCTAGAGTGTATTCCAGGAATAAATGAATTCTTTTACTCAGAAGGGTTTCCAAATCTGTAAGGCTTAGGCCCATTTTCATGAATTTATGTCCATGCTGTAACAGAAATGAATGCAAAAATGCTTTTCTCCACTCGGTGGTGCCAGCGGCACAGGGAAAACATTTTCCAGTACTAGATCTGTGCAGCTCAAACTGTTCAGCAATTGTGCCTTTACAGACAAAAAACACACCCAAAGCTGTAGCAATTTGAGATCAATTAAAATCTTTAGCTGCCTGCTATATCCCAACGAGACAATATTTTTCCAAGGTGATTTCCTGTGTACTTGGAAGAAAAGCACTTGACTAGGGTTATGTATGCTCATATAAGTCCTTTGATAAGGAAGCTGATGCCTGTACAGCGTGGTTTTGCACAGGAACTTAGCTCCTGAGACAGACAGCCAGATACCCGTGTGAAGTTTTGAATAAATACCCCACAGGGAGAGATCTGCTAAACTTTCTCAAAGAGCCTCAAATTCCTCAATCCTAACAATGCATATTGTCAGGGACCTGTGCCTGCCATTTCAAGATAAGAGAGGAAATCATTCTGTGACTGCTGAGAATGATTTTGATTGATATCTGGCATTGCAGCTCGACCTGATATATTTTTTTAAAAGGTCTCTCCAAGTGGTAGGGAGTGAATAGTAAAAATAGGTAGGTTGTTAGGAAGTTCAGGCAAAACAGCAGAGTAGTGAGCTCAGGCCCTACCCATCTAATGTTCTCAGATGTCTAGAAATGCCTCAGCCATGACATCCTTGTCCCACACTACCTTGGCCTGGAATGACATCTAGGGCCTATATTCTGCTTTATCCTGACACTCCCATTCAGATGTTTCTGATTGGGATTTATTTCATGTTAGGGTTTTGTGTGTGTCAGAATCTGAGCAAGGATATCAATATTTGTCTCTAAACCCTTTTACTTTCCCATGCATTGCACATTCATAAATATTTCGTTTCCTTTTTCCATACATTACCTGCTTTGGCATGAATCTTTACACTGGTTTGCAGGTGCTGTTAGCCCCTCGTTTGGCACAAAGACTCAGGACTAATCACTTCTCCAAGACATCATCTGACAAGAATAACTTGAATCAGAATGGCTGGAAAAGGACCTGGAGGTGCTGGTTGACAGTCAGCTCAAAATGAGCCAGCAGTGCCCAGGTGGCCAAGAAGGCCAGTGGTATCCTGGCCTGTTTCAGCAATAGTGTGGCCTGCAGAACCAGGGAAATGATTGTTGCTCTGTACTGGGCACTGCTGAGGCTGCACCTTGAATCCTGTGTTCAGTTTTGGACCTCTCACTACAAGAAAGACATTGAAGTGCTGGGGCAGTGAGACTGGTGAAAGGTCTAGAAAACAGGTCTAAGGCACAGCTGATACAGCTGGGGTTGTTTAGCCTGGAGAAAAGGAGGCTCAGGGGAGACCTTATTGCTCTCTACAACTGCCTTACCTTCAAGGACATTGTGCCAAGGTGGGGTCGGGGTATTTCCCAAGTAACAAGTGATAGGACAAGAGGAAATGGCCTCAAGTTGCACCAGGAGAGGTTTAGATTGGATATCAGGAAAAATTTATTCACCAAAAGGGTTGAAGGGTATTGGAACAGGCTGGCCACAGAAGTTGTTGAGTCACCATCCCAAGGGGCTATTTAAAGGCATGAAGATGTGTCACTCATGGAAAAGATTTAGTGGTGGACTCATCCGTGTTAGGTTTGTGGTTAGACCTGATGATCTTAAGAGCCTTTTCCAACCTGGAGGCTTCTATGATTCTAAGAACTGAAAGCATTGTAAGATTAGAGTAGATAAAGGAGTGTAAGTCTTCCCACCTATTTTAGCTATTGCAAATATCAAGTACTACAACTTTCACTGATTTTTCTTCTGGCTGACATCAGATGCTGTCAGGTAAGAAAGAGGTGCATTAACTGGAAGATCCTGAGCTGCAATGTAAGCACAGTGACCTCCCTCAGCCACCTTCACAGGGAAAAGCATGCAAGTCAGAAATGGATTTTGAGTCCTGCAGGATAACAAAGGCTCCAGAAAAAGGGAAATGCCTGTGTGTTCATGTAGTTTTTCTGTAATTGCAAATTCCTACTTATGGAGCATGAACTTATGCTCACCTTTGAAAGGACCTGATGGATCACTAGAATTTTGGATGCACAATGTTGTGTGTGGAGACTGAAAACTTTCAGAGTGCTCTTATATGACAGCATCTTTACACTTCGAGTCAGTTTTTGAGATAGTTGCTTTATGGAGACTAAGCATAGGTTTTCTTTTCGGGCTTTCAGGAAAAAGACTCTACTGGCCACTGTTTGTGGTCACCTGTGACCCATACCTGGTGTAATACCTACGAGTTACTCAATAAATATGTAACTAACTTTTATATTGTTTATTTGTCCTGCCTGCCCAGGGCCTTCAAGACTCCAGATATACATTATGTAAGAGATAATATCCATGAAAGTTAAATGCTGGCATCAGAAGCATGAAGATTTTTTGATCCCTGTTGTCATTTACCCAAACTGCAGAAGGTTGGCTGGGGAAGTGAGACATTGGCCTTCAATGAAATAGCTTTGACATGGAACACCACTGTGATTAAAACTAGGTTCTCCTCTCAGAGAGTTAACAGTGAAGAAACCAGTTATGAAACTACAAAGAAGAAAGCTAAATGCAAACTTTGGTTAAAAACAGTGCAGGTGGTCCTCAGAGAGAGTCTGCATACTTATCTCAGAGCCCAGGAGTCTCACACAAGACGACCTTGTTTATATGAATTTTGTGGTTAAGCCTCATAAATTGCCAGGTGCCACCTGGATTTGAGAGTTCTGTATTGTGTTCACTTCAAATAAACTGTGGTTAGCACCAGTGTTGTATGGGGAACTCAGAGGGAGAGGGATAAGTGAGATAAACAGCACTGCAGTGTCTTTAAAAAGCAGAGGGAACACAGAAAGAGTGAGAGCATGCATGAGAGACAGCAAACAAGCTTGACATTTGGAACAAACTGGGCAGACATAGCAGCAGCTCTACAAACTGACAACGAGCTGAAGGTAGGTTAGCAGTATTAATGACAGCATCCCTGGTGCTTGTAGGACATCCCAGTGTTGGTTTCTTGTCCTGGGTTATGTGTAGGTCAATGATTTTGTATGTGCTTCCTCACTTCAGAGGTTGTTCTGTTCATTTTGGTGAGCCTTTTTATAAAGCAGTCTTCCCTGATGTGAACAAAAGTGTTGCAATCTTGCTTGTCTTCAGAAATGAATGAAACACTGTGATCTGGGAGAAAAAAGGGGTTTCTTTTCCCTTTTCAAGAGAAAAAGATGTGATACTGAACACAGCTCTTTGAGTTGATTAAATAACCATGGCTGGAGATTCATGCCTGGGGTTCCCTCTGTAAGAATCTGAGCGGGGTAGGCAAAGCGAAAAAAGATTGTTCAGCCCGACCCCCAACTAGAATAACAGAACACAGACACATTTTACATGAGTAGCAGGAAATATTCCGAGCACTGGGAACATTTCTCTCTCCCAAGAGAGCTGCTGTAATCTCTACTGCCTGGGAGCTAGACAATTCAAAAGCATTTGATGAGTACTCTGTTGGCAACAATTAACTACTGCAGAAGGTGAAGGTCTGATAACCTGAGAGGGCGTCTTTGTCATCCATTTCTTCCAGGACATATTCAATGAAAGAGGAAAAGAAAAAATTGCCTGAACTTTCCTTTAGCATGGGTAAACCCTGTCTGATTCATTTGAGCTGGTGATTAGCAGCAAGAGTCAGGTCATGGCTTTGGAGATGAGTATGGCACTGCAGTGGCTCTTACTCAACGGGTCAGAAGAGCAGAGAAAGTATTAACTATTTTGCATTAAATATACTTTGTGCTGGCTGTTTCTTTGCAATAACTTTCATATCATCCTGAAGAGGCATTACACATGGTTTAAGAGATTCTGAAGGTGCTGCTGGTGATGGTAAAATTACACAAAATTGCATAGGGTGTTATGTAGAAGAGAAGGATCTGTGGGCAGTATAGGGCAACTAGGTATTCAATTATGCTGCGGGTGGTAGGAACACAGAACTGCTCAGGGGAAATGGGTTACTGCTCAGAGCACAAATTTCACCAAGTCTGTCACTAGATGCAGACAAGAAAGTGAGACAGTAGTAATGCTCTGAATACATTTGTGCACAGCTGCACCTCACAGATCTGTGAACGGCAGAATACAAGCACACTCACTGCCAGGCTGGATCAGCAATGTACAGCAGGGGACTGCATTGCAGACAGAGATATTTAGGAGTACAGGCAGCTGGATGGAGCAATGTTGGCAGATGGGGACATTGGTATGGGCAGCTTGTTCTCAGTGGGATGGAGTGAAGAGAAGCTGGGAAGAAAACAAACCTAAATTTTAGTTGCCAAGCCTAATGGATGATTTTAAAGTAAAACACAGCTCTTAAGGAAAGAACCAATCAGACTGGTATGTCATTCTGGATGTGTAACTTAATGCATGCAGTCCTTTCCCAACAGACTCTGGAGGGCTGTACTGAAATGATGCTTTATTGAAAGGTTATAGATGACATAATCTCAGAAACCCTGGGCATCATTGCTTTGGACCATGACTTGGATGTATTACCTAATGGACACCTTCTGTAAGGACACCGAACTGAGATTTCTAGCAAGTTATGTGGATTACTAAGTGATGATAAAATCAGTAAAAGAAATCACAGCTATGTAATTTCTAGTTCTAGTGCATTGTCTTAAGGCACAGTCTTCCTCATTTTTATTACTCACACCAACAAGAGCAGTAAAACCAAAATAAGTCAGAAAACATAACTGAATTTTCTCTATACTGTTTGTTTATCCCGTGCACTTCTTATAGCCAGGTAATGAAAAACAGGTTAGACCCTCTTGTTTCTATACAATTTTATTTTCTGGGACTGATGCAGTAGCAAAAAGTTTCTGTGTGGTGAAAGTCTTATATTTATTTTTTTACACACCATATTTCCATGGAAACCACACTGATATTACTTTTGGCTGCACCTCTATGAAAGCTAAAATTAGGGTCAAATTTACACAGACATTTTCAGATTTCCAGTACCAGTAATCCTTACAGAGAGATCTCAGCAAGGTACTTACATGCATGACTAATGTACAATGTATATATATTCTCTCACGATCAAATCTTGAAGCTAGTATGCATTGCTATGTTCCCTTTGGAGTTCAGGGAACTGTAGTGCTCTGCATCAACAGAGGACACACTCCTCCTGCTTTAATGAAGCTACTTGTTCTCATTAAACATATGCTAAAGTACCTCACGAAACTGGGGCCTGAATAAAGTCTACACTGGGATTGAGTGCTATGTGCTGCTCTGCCCATGTGGAATGCCACCTATGAAACACTTCTGACCAGACTGACAATTAACAAGTAACATGAGAGCCGTGGGTCTGCTGATTTAGATAATATAGCATGAATACACAAAATTCTACCTTTCAGACACCAAATGAGTTCAGTTTCACGTTAAAAATTCTCTGACTTTCAGAACGTAATGCTGTTGTCTATAGTAGCTTCACTTATGGTAAGCTCCATCAAGCAAAAGAAGGAAAGGGCAGATTTGGATGTTTACTACAGGATGACTAATGGCTTCATGTAAGGTGCACAGGTGATCAAATAAACATATGATGCCTCAGGATCAAAGTCAAAATAAATTTTGGAATTCATCTCATATATTAAGTGGACAGCTTTTTCTGGGCCTGTCAGTTTAGCAGATGTCTTTGATGAATAATGACTGTCAAAGTATTTCTTAGTTGAAGTGATTAGAACTGTTCTATTAAAAATCATGGCATTATTATTTATTTTGGAAATAAGCTAACTTACATCTTTCTGTTTCTCAGGTGATCTGGTTTCTGTGAGATTGCAGACACCAGTAGCATCACAAATGGACCTACCTGAAGAACTTCAGCATACATATACAAAATTTTCTGAATGGAAATTCAAGCTCTTTAAATTGCGGTCATTTGAAAAAACACCCTCTGATGACAGCCAGCACATAAACAAGGATCAGGCAGAAGAGGCTGTTTCTTCAAACAAGGAGTTCATCCTGCATAAAGATGAAGCAGTGCCAAGAGGAGAAAAGATGGAGTTAATGGGCAATAGGCAGGGACTTGAGGAAGATGCCCATGCCATGAAAGCACAAGACAATAGAGCTCATCAGAACAATCTGAAGCAACTCTGCCGCATCTGTGGAGTTTCATTTAAAACTGATTGTGACAAGAGAACTTACCCAGTGCATGGGCCAGTGGATAATGAAACTCTGTGGCTTCTGAGAAAGAAAGAAAAAACAGCAACCTCTTGGCCAGATCTTATTGCAAAGGTTTTCAAGATTGATGTGCGAGGGGATGTCGATACTATCCATCCCACTAGATTTTGTCACAACTGTTGGAGTATTATACACAGAAAATTCAGTAATACTCTGTGTGAAGTATATTTTCGTAGGAACAGCACAATGGAGTGGCAACCCCATGCCCCAAACTGTGATGTGTGCCGTACCACCAGACGAGGAGTCAAGAGAAAAAAACAGCCTCCAAGTGTACAACATGGCAAACGTGTCAAAACCACTGGGGAACGTGGTCGGCTAAACAGAGGTGTAAAGAACCAAGCACAGATAAACAACAAAAATTTAATGAAAGAGATTGTCAATTGCAAGGATATACATCTCAGCACCAAGCTGCTTGCAATTGATTACCCTGTAGATTTCATTAAATCCATCTCTTGCCAGATTTGTGATCATATTTTGGCAGACCCAGTGGAAACAACATGCAGACACTTGTTTTGCAGAACTTGCATCCTTAAATGTATCAGGGTTATGGGCAGCTATTGCCCCTCCTGCTGGTATCCTTGCTTTCCTACTGATCTAGTTACCCCAGTGAAATCCTTCCTGAACATCCTTGATAACTTGAGTATAAGATGCCCTGTAAAGGAATGTGATGAAGAGACCTTGCATGGAAAATATGGCCAACACCTCTCCAGCCACAAGGAGATGAAAGATAGAGAGCTCTACAGCTACATAAATAAAGGTGGCCGACCAAGGCAGCACCTCCTGTCTTTGACGAGGAGAGCTCAGAAACATCGTCTGAGGGAACTGAAACGTCAAGTCAAGGCTTTTGCTGAGAAAGAAGAGGGTGGTGATATAAAGGCTGTGTGCATGACTTTGTTCCTGCTAGCTTTGAGAGCAAAAAATGAACACAAACAAGCAGATGAACTGGAGGCTATAATGCAAGGGAGGGGATCTGGACTTCATCCTGCTGTCTGTCTGGCCATCCGAATCAACACGTTTCTCAGCTGTAGTCAGTATCATAAAATGTATAGAACAGTGAAAGCTGTCTCTGGGAGGCAGATCTTCCAACCTTTGCATGCTCTTCGCACTGCTGAGAAAGCCCTCCTACCAGGTTATCACCCATTTGAGTGGAAACCTCCCCTGAAAAATGTATCTGCCAACACAGAGGTGGGAATTATAGATGGCCTATCAGGACTGCCACTCTCAATTGATGATTACCCAGTAGACACAATTGCAAAGAGATTCCGATATGATGCAGCCCTGGTTTGTGCCTTAAAAGACATGGAGGAGGAGATCTTGGAAGGCATGAAAGCAAAAAGCCTGGACGACTATTTGAATGGCCCCTTCACTGTGGTAATAAAAGAGTCCTGTGACGGAATGGGAGATGTCAGTGAGAAGCATGGAAGTGGGCCTGCTGTCCCAGAGAAGGCTGTTCGCTTTTCCTTCACAGTGATGAACATTTCTATAGCACATGGGAACGAAAGCAAGAGGATCTTTGAGGAGGTAAAGCCCAATTCAGAGTTGTGCTGTAAGCCCTTGTGCCTTATGCTGGCTGATGAATCAGATCATGAAACTCTGACAGCAATCCTGAGCCCCCTCATAGCAGAAAGAGAGGCTATGAAAAACAGTGAACTGCTGCTTGAAATGGGAGGCATCCTGAGAACATTTAGATTTGTCTTTAGGGGTACAGGATATGATGAAAAACTTGTGCGAGAAGTAGAAGGGCTGGAGGCTTCTGGTTCCACTTATATTTGTACCTTGTGTGATGCAACCCGACTGGAGGCATCCCAGAATCTGGTCTTCCACTCCATAACCAGGAGCCATGCTGAAAATCTGGAGCGATATGAAATATGGAGGTCCAATCCATATCACGAGTCTGTTGATGAGCTCCGTGACAGAGTGAAGGGTGTTTCAGCCAAACCTTTTATTGAGACTGTTCCCTCCATAGACGCATTGCACTGCGACATTGGCAATGCAACAGAATTCTACAGGATTTTCCAGATGGAGATTGGTGAACTTTACAAGAATCCTGACGTGTCTAAAGAGGAGAGGAAGAGGTGGCAGTTGGCTCTTGACAAACACCTCAGGAAGAAGATGAACTTGAAGCCTATGTTGAAGATGAGTGGAAATTTTGCTAGAAAGCTCATGTCCAAAGAGACTGTAGAGGCAGTATGTGAATTAATAAAGTGTGAGGAAAGGCATGAAGCTCTAAAAGAACTAATGGACCTTTATCTGAAGATGAAGCCAGTGTGGCGATCCTCATGCCCTGCCAAGGAGTGCCCAGAACTGCTGTGCCAGTATAGCTACAATTCACAGCGTTTTGCAGAACTCTTATCTACAAAGTTCAAGTATAGATATGAGGGCAAGATTACAAATTATTTCCACAAAACACTTGCTCATGTTCCTGAAATCATTGAAAGAGATGGGTCCATTGGCGCCTGGGCAAGCGAAGGAAATGAGTCTGGAAACAAACTGTTTAGGAGGTTCCGAAAAATGAATGCCAGACAGTCCAAAGTCTATGAGATGGAGGATGTCTTGAAGCACCACTGGCTGTATACCTCCAAGTACCTCCAGAAGTTCATGAATGCTCATAAAACATTAAAAAGCCAGAACTTCACCATTGATTCAGGAGGTAGTTTAGGTGACTCCTTGCCACTGGAGGTCTTGGAAAACAATGATTCAGCAGAACTCTAAATCTACAGTACCTTTGGTGTTGGGTTTGTGACGGTGTTTCCCTGCAAGGAATCAGATTCTTCTTCAAACCTGTAGAGGTACAGAGAAGTCTGAAATTTACACGCCCTCTTGAGGTGCTGAGAGGAGTTCCTTTAATAAACGCCGTGTGTGTTGGGCATTTCCAAGAGGCAGTGCACTGGTGCATTTACCAGTTGTTATATGAGATGAAAGCAGAAAATAATTGCAAAGAAGGGTCTTTGTTTTGTTCTGGTCGTATTGTTTCTAAGGGATAAAATCAAAGTAAACAAGGTTTTATTGCAAGTTTTAGTTGGGAGGGAATATAATTGTGGAGAGTTGTGACAGTTGCTGCAAAGGAGCATTGCTGTTTGTTTTGTTTGCATTTTGTTGAATATTTTGCTATATACTTTTTAAGTGGGCTTGATTATTTTCTTGATGGTCCTTTCAGTTTTATAAGTAAAGATTTGTCAGTGAGACAGTTGGATAATTGTTTTGGGATAAAGTTCAGTTATTTTTGTAGAAAATACTTACTAAAGATGCAAATGTTGATGTCACATACTCTAGAAATATTATTTAACATATATATTGTAGTACTGCTTAGGAGCAGATGATGGTATCATCATGCTAATTTACTGTATGAAGATATAGGAAAGGTAGCTGAAGTTTTTAAAAGATATTTTTATCATAGCCTGTTTACTCTGAAAGGCAAACTTGTACTTGTGCTCCTAAATCAGGATTTACAGTACCTTGTGGTTATCTCATTATATAAAGTACATTCAAGCTCTGCTGTGTAGCTTGTTGCTTCATGAGCATTTTAGACTTCTACGGTAACTTCAGTATATAGTACAATTTGCATTAGTACAGTTTTATTGAATGAATTCCTGGCCTCACTGAAGTCACCAGTAAATCCTCATTAATACCAATAGGTGCACAGTTTCACCAAGTGACTTCAGTCACAGCAGTCCCATTTCTCAGGAGATGGTTATTACCTTGATCAGATACGTGCCAGTAGGACATTTCCCTGGCTGCTGCTGCTGTACTCCAGCTGTATCTGATACCGAACTTTTTCTCATCTGGGATATACCACATGCACAGCCTCATTTTCCAAATCTGTAAAAGAGGGATAATATTTATTAACCTCAAAGATAGTTGCTTACATGATTAGTTAAAAAGCAATAAACTCTCTTGAAATTTCTGCATGCCATATTTTTCACTATTACAGCAGTGTTTAGTTGGTATTTGTCTTTCTGAAGTGATATTTAGTATATTCATAATTCATAAAATTATGACTTCCGTTCACTGCCATATTCATGAAACATACTGAAGTACCTGAGATGCCTCCAAATCATCCAGCCTTTCAGATCTGCATCTGTGGCTAGGGTGTTACTGTGTTTGGAGTAGTGTTTCTGAAACAAGATTAAATGCGGAAACAATCAAAGCACGCTCTAAAAGAATCCACTTTTTTTTTCTCATTTTGATGTGGCAGAAGTTGGTTTCTGAGTTTAAGTGAATGACAAACTTAAAAGAATTAATGGTCTGAGGTTTGTTTTGTAGTATCTTGTTAATGTTGTTTACTATATCTTTAAGGGTCTGGCATTTACCATTTATGGACAATTAAAAAATAGAATTAAGATCTAGTAATTAGTACAAATATTAATGTTATTCTAATTATGTCTTTCTTTTGGTTTCAACTAATTAAATCACTATTTTTAAAAGAGTCTGTAATTTAGGATTTTAGTTTAACATGATTTCTTTAAACATAATTAACGCTGTCAAAATCTGCAGTTGGAAATAATGTCTTTTTTTCTAAACAGTCATGAGGGCTACAGCATTTTCTCTATGGTGTATCATGTATATCTGCACTTACTGAGTGTTCATTTCTAGATTAATTTTCTTTTAAATTTCTTTGAAAACAAGTATTTCCTATATAGCATAAAAACTAGTTTTACATAACTATCCTTCTTTACCAATAAATGCAGACTACAAATACAGCTGTTGCCTTGGGAGTATAAATAGCAGATATGAAGAATATTCTTTAGCACTTACAGTTTTGCAGATAGGGTTTTCGTATTTGGACAGCATGTATTTTATTATACAAACAGTTGCACGCTTCTTTTTTCTCTGGATGTATATTTGGGACAGCTGTTTTATCTTACGTTGTATCCTTGACTTTGCTTGAATGAATTAGGGGTTTGTTTAACAATCTTGACTCATGTCATGGTGATTTTCACTCCTTCCTTATGCACAGGAGTGAATTTCAAGTAATCCAAAGTCATCCATAGCAATGCATTGTTACCAATATGCATATGTGTCATGAAGTAAGGGACCAGACTTTGTTAATTTTGCACATGTAATTTCGGTGACTCTTACTGCAACGTTGTCCAGTTCCAAATTCTATTTAACAGACTGCTGATATAACAGCAAGTGATTAGTCTCACTGTCTTTGAAAGGGCTGAGAAAGTTTGATCCTTGTATGTGTACTTTCTTAAGAAAAGCCTTACATCCTGGGGTAACTCATCAAAGTGAACAAAATGTGAGTGGGGACAGAAGAATGCAGTGCCATGTGGCAGTACTCTTTTGTGAGATATTTTAAGCTATAAAGTCACATTTCACACTCCACCAGCTTTGGGCAGGATAACTGACACAGAGAGGTACTACTATTTTTTCTTCCTTTTCTCTTTTTCAGACTTGAATCTAGTTTAATCTTCTATTTCCCCATTGTTGACATCTTTCTGTAAATCAGTTGAGAATTCTGAGCTCATTAGAACAAACACAGAAAGGGTAGGTACCTGCAAGTGAAGCTTTTGTAAACAGA
Source organism: Donacobius atricapilla (assembly GCA_013397315.1). Lineage (NCBI taxonomy): Eukaryota > Metazoa > Chordata > Aves > Passeriformes > Mimidae > Donacobius > Donacobius atricapilla. The sequence goes on along the minus strand of WBMY01015341.1, from coordinate 551,610 downwards.
GCTGAAATAACGATGCTGCATGCACACAGCCATGCACTGGGAGGCAAACAAATCCTGACTGCAGACAGGTGCATCATTTGGTTATGCAGCCTGTTGTTAAGCTTTCTGACTTTGAAGAGGCTTTAGAAATATGGAGAGACTGCTATTCATGGTACTCTTTCAAACCTTCACATTCTCTTTTTTACATTAATAACTGGTGCAAATCCTTCAGTAATTCACAGTAAATAATTACCACCTCGTTCTGAAATTGTATTGACTGTAGTTTTCATACAATCACATTATGTATCTTGTTTGGTTTGGTTTGGTTTGGTTTCATTCCAGGGTTTTGTATTGTGAATTGCAATGTTATAAATGATGTGAACTATGTTAGAAGCCATGATTCTGCTATCACAGGTTTTTCTCCCTCACAGGAATAATTCTATCATCTTTAAACAAATCAGCTTTGATTTTTAGTCAGGTAGTTCAGAAACAAACTCTAGATATTTACAGGATCCAAATTGCTGACTACACTGAGTTATTTGCATTGTTTCAGTGCATGGCTTCATAATTTTACTTTTTCCTACTGTATTACAGTTTCTTATTGCATTAAGCCAGTTTAAAATAAAGGTCTTATAAATATTTAAGTTTCTGACTTTTTATTTCTTACAGTTTTTCAATGATGCACAGAATTTCCTGGTGGTAGTCTTAGTTTTCATTTAAATTGTGGATGCTTTTCATAGTTAGGCTGTTCTAATACCCAGAGGCAGATTGCAGCCCTGTTCTGGAAGTCACTAAATTAACACAAATGAAGATAACTCTGCGAATCTCAGCAGTCCTTTCAGCACCCTTCCTCAAAGGCAACTTTTTGACAGAACATTAAACTGATATAAAACCAGTTTTATTTAGTCCGTAAATGTCTTTTCATTCATTTACAAATACCATCCCAGATTTTATGTAAAATCGGCCTTATACTGTTATCACTGAGCTAACACATTAAGTGTCTTTTGCATCAAAGTTTGGCTCCTCACTAGAGGTTAAGTTGTAAAGTTTAGTTCCAATCTACCTTTCGGTCCATAATTTGTAGCTTAACTTTATTCTGCTTCAGAAAAATCTTTATTTCTTCCTTATAATGCTATCTACAGGTTAAGAGATTTATGTAAACCAACAGGTTTGAATGGAACTAATGACGAGCTACCTGATTTCCTGTATAATCAGATAACTAGACATCTAATATCTGGACTTTGTATCACCAACTTAGCTTTTTCATCTGACCTCAAGTAAAAAATTGTTGGATGGAAAAAACCCCAGAGTCCATACAAAGGAAAAACCTAAGCCTCAGACAGTTTTCTGGTAAATTAGGATGATATAACTCCCTTACTCCTAAATCTGTAATAACTGACTGAATTTTACTTTCCATGTACTCCTTTGGGGATAAGATGAAGAATAATTGAGGCCTGTCCTAGCTCTTCAGAGTACTGCTTTAGGGGACTGAATATGGTGTAATTGTCAAACAGCTGACCAGCTGCAACTACTACGTTTTTCCTTGAGTGTTTAAGGAGCTTTTGTACCTTCTTCATGAAGCTAAATATTGTCCATGGTACAAAAAGACACATTAGAGAGGATTTAATCAGCAGCCTTTCTAGCAGCATCAGGAGAGAGGTCAAGAGGTGCATTTTGATTACTCTTCCTCTGAAGATGGGCATTCTGGGCAAGTGAACAAGTAACTACCACCTCTACAAAGGAGGACCTGCACTTCTGCAGAATGGCCAGTGCCCCGTTCTTCCTGTACATGTTTATGTATTGAGAAACTGGAGGGTTTATAAGGTTATCGTCTTTCTTTTTTCCAAAGTAAATATGGGCCCCAGCACCACTGTTTTTGAAGTAGAGACAACAAAATGAAGTTTGATTTTCAAAGGCTCAAGCCTTTCCCAAAAGTTAGTCCTGTTTGAAATGGAATAGGGTAGGAAATCAAATATGGAGGGAGCTATAGCCACCAATCATGAAAAAGAAGTAAGGCAATCCTTCTGTCTTTAATACATAGGCTCCAGCAGTAAATAACTTAACAAATTCCTTTCTAATGTGAATTCAATATTTTCCTTCTGCTTTGAGCTCCCACTTGCATTATTTCTGTTCCTTTCAAAGGTCTATCAGTGCAATGAGTCACTCTGAACTACAACACATGCTTTAGTACTACCAGTAAAGTTTGTGCTGTGCTTTTCCTGTAAATTAATCAGGTACTTCAAGGTCCAAGTACCTTTCAATAGCAGCACAATCCATATATTCTTCTTACAGAAGTTGATAATAGCAATACAGCGTTAGTAAAATGTGTCTGGGAACCATGATGCTGCTTACTGTGGTTACAAAATACACAGGCCACTTGGATGCAGATACAATAGAGATTTACTTCTGCACTTAAATCTACTTCACTTCATCTGTTAATTCTAACCTGCCTGAGCAAGAAACATTTTGTATTGATTAGCTGGTTTTGAAGACAATGAATGCTTTTGAAGTACATGACTCAGGAAATTAGGTACTTTCTGCAGTCTTGAATGCTATGTCAAGTGTCTTCTTTACAGGCTGAAGTTTGTATATCTCTTTATGTTCAAGTCCTTTCAAATATTTTCTGTTTTACTTACAGCTTCTTTTTCCTGCAGTAGCTACAGTCTCTGGGGTGTGATATAATGCTGCTTGTACAGCCTTTCACTGTGAAGCTGGGACATGGTTTAACCAAGCAATTTCCCCCTCCTACTCAAATAAACCATACATTTTTAAAAAACACAGCTCAAATAGACAATACACTTATGTTATGGGCCCAATGAGGTATAACATAAAGTCTGACTGTGAATTTCTTTTTTCATAGCCACAGTGTTAAGTAAAAAACAGCAGCTCAGGTAAGAGCTGGAAGGGGCTAAAATGCGTTCTTGCGCTTGCCACATGTTAAGTATCTGTTCTCAGCTCCCAGGGATTCAGGGAGTCACTGCAGCTGCAGGAGTCAGTTCTGGAAATTCCGAGTTGCACCCAACACACTGCAACCACACCACCAGTGCCTGAGCCACAAGGCTTTATCTCAGGCTACATGTCACTTCTGCTAGGCCAGTGTCGAGCTTTCCCATTACAAAATATTTCCATCCTTTTATTTGTCTGCAATAGCAGACAAATTTGTCACACAGTGTTCTGTCCAAGGAATTTGAGACAATGACAGTAACTGACAGAAGTAACAGGCAACAACTAAGACTGGGTATTGCCAAGGAATTCAAGAATTATGGAGACCCCAATAATTGTTGTTGTGTGAGTATATTGTCCCTTTTTGTTGGTGTTGAGATGATGTGGCTTTAATGTAGGTTTGGATTATTTTGGTTGATGTAAACAAGTGCATGATGAAGATATATTTTAATGACAATTCAGCTCTCTAAGACCTATGACTAACCTACAAAAGGGGACACTGACTATTGAATTTCACCAGTCTGAGGGGACTTTACATGAACATGATATTAAATTAATCCTTGGAAAAACACATAGCAATATGTACTCTGAGCTTACATAAAGTAACATGACAATGCAGATTGGAAGCTGGCATTGAAATCTATGAATTTATATCCATATCAGGCTGTAGAGAGGGCAATCAGGGTGATATTCTCCCCCTTTAGAAGCTCAGTCCAAACTTTAAGCTCCCTCAGCACGTGAAAAGTTTGTAAATGGAAACTTCGTATGGTTGCCTTTTCTTTACTGTTGACTTGGGGTGGTAGGGTTTTAAGGGGAGTACTGTGCAGACGTGTCTGTGTTGACAGGAATACTGTGCTCCACACTCTGCTTTGTAAAGGAGTGGCTGCTCAGGGTCTGTACACAGTGATCAAATAGCTGACAGCTGCTCCTGTTTTTCGTTTTTATTCAGGGATCCAGCATGAGAGTTGGACTGTGAATACTGTGCTATTATTGTTGGCTCACAAATGTTGAGCTGCTGGTATTGATTTTCTCAAAAGATGCTTGGAGCAGTAACAAGAATAAAAAATAAAGTCAAGAATGATTGGCTTCACAAATAGCCAATAAAAGAATCCACAAAAATCTTAGTAAACTCTTGGGCTATTCAACCTTGACAATGTCCTTTTCAATCTGAATCCAATCTTCTCCTCATGTTTTGAGCAGCCAACTGCATTTGTTTCTACCCTCACAATGCTCTACTGGCTCAATGAATCACTCTGAGCTACAGTTTGCACTTCTAAGCTTTCACACTCTACACAGTCTGGGAAAGCAGAGAAAGAAATGGGTAGTGAAGGACTTGGAGTAAATGATAAAAGTCTTGTTCATCAGAAGGAATTTATTCTGAAGTCAATGGGAGCTCACAGCATGGGACGGCTGTGAAGTTAGACCCCTTATCAGGCTTCATACAGACCTCCCAAGCATACATGCTTTTTCCAAACTTTAGGATTTACATTATTTGATTTACCCATGAATACATGAAAAAACACAGTCATTTTTATTATAAACTTTATTATCATACCAAATTTTTAAAAATACAAACACAAAGCAGTTGATGATCACAGTTAAAAAAAATCAATTTAATTTTTACTGTGAAATGATGTTCCACAACTGTAGCCAAAACTGACATATAATCATTCCATAACTCTCAAAATAAAAAAATTAATTATCCAGAATTAAATGCTTCATACGTAAGCTTTCCATAATGGAAGTCCCTGAAGAAAATTGACCCTCAGTATCTGAATATTTCATTATTTCTGACACAAGGGACTTAAACCACTACTTTTGTTTAAAATAAGAGCAATTAGTCTCATTTTATTTCATTCCACCAACATAAAATGGGAGTAATGCAGCTATAAACTAGGTCAAATATTTCTAGAACTACTGACTAAGATAAAAAAATTAAAATGGGCAATACAGTGTTATGGACAGATGGTAACAGCACTGACTACATGTGATAATGTCTTATCCTACCAAAAGTTTCATTAAACTTACTGGGGACTAAGTTATACCTTAAAATTCAGCACACAGTTTACCAGTGTCTGGCTGTGTGTTTGCACAGTGCCCTCTAGGATGGGGTTCCTGTCTGAGTATCACAAAAATACACATAAGAGACAGAAAAAATTAATGTGCTTTGAAATGTAACAAAAACATTGAGATAACTGAAATAAGATCTCTTCAAGCTCCAATAACTCACTTTGCTTCAACCACTGTTGCCTTTGCCTGTGATTTCATTTCCTCCCAGGTGAATACAAATCAGCAGTGCAAATCTATTCAAACAGTCTCCGAAGAAAGGACTTTTTCATTGATGTTGATAACTTCATGGTTTTCTTTTTGCGCAATGGTTTCATGGGTGGCTTTTTCAGGCACACCACCTTTTGGGGAGTTTGTAGCCCTTTATTAAGGTCAACGTGCTTGTTGCAGAAGTACTTGACATTTGCTTCTGAGAGACGTAGAAGTATGGTCTCTGAGAGATCCATACACTGCGCGTGGACCCAGTGGCCAGCCCCACTGGAACACAGGATCATTGCAGGCTTGTTGAGTTCTGTCGAATAGAAAGGGACCCAGGTGTTAATGTCAATATTGCAACTGGCACAGCAGGTGATCCAGTAGCCTGTTTCTGATTCATCCTCTTCATCATCTTCATTGTAAGTATCAGCTTCGTCAGCAGCAAAGCTATTGGCTTCAGCACTAAAACAAAACTCCTCCGAATCTTCAAATGGAGCAGAGTCTCCAGGGTCTTCACTTGATGTCTGACTGCAAATTTGTGTTATCAATTCTTCTTCCTTGTCCTCTTCTGCTTCTTTGCATCTCAAAATGTAGAAGTAGTTTGCATCTGGGATTATTTGTTTGTTGGCCCCTGGAATGCCCAGCAAAACAGACCCTTTACCCATATCACAGCCAAACCACATTCTGCAGTGTTTAATATCTGGCGTCCACTCAGGGCTCACACTTTCAACAATCTCTATCTTACTATCTTCCAGAACTATGGTGTTACATGCCAGCCGTTTCTGGTTGTCTGAGTGGTAGCCACCAACAAGGACAAATTCAGTGTCACTGATCTGGGTCACTATAGCACTTGACACTGATATCCCCCCTGGTAGGATGGTGCAGGTCACAGCCGGGCTGCCCAGGGGCAGATCAATTTTTAGCTTGTACAAATTGGGGGACCTGGTGTTATTTTGAAGTGAGTGGCCTCCCAAGATGTAGATTGTATCATCCCTGGCAATTGACACGTGGAAAGAAAGTCCATCTTGAAGCTCTGGAAGCACATATGATGTACAGCATCCGAACTCAAAATCAATGAGAAACACAGATGGCAAACAGTCGACTACGCTGTTCCATTTTTCAGTGGTTCTTTGTGCAAGAGGAGTATACGTCCTCCCTCCAAACAAAACACTCATGCTTTTTCCCCGGCTATGAACTACATTAATTGTATGCCCATATCTAGCTTCAGGGACATCTCCACCCAGGTCTTTCTCAATGCATTGGAACGTCATTTTCTTGCTAGTTTTGCTTACCAGACTCATAAAATAAATCTTATCAGAAAGTTCATTGTTAGGTGTTTTACCACCATGGATGATATACTGGTACTCATCAGCCCTTTCACTGCTTCTTAGCATGCAAAGAGCAGGGTAGCGGAGAGGCGGAAGGTAACACGAGTCTTTAGAGAAGATGGCAGGTTTCATTTTGAGCTCATTCTGCTTTATATCGAGGAGGAAAACACCAGTGGGGCAGGATCGTTTTGGCCATCCCTTCTGACCAAAAAAGAAAACATGCCCATCAAAATTCAGGAGAGAGAAGCCCGGCTGAAGCAACGATGAGTTATTGATGGTGGATATCATCTGCAGTGACATTCTGTCTGTTGACTGGGCCATACCGTGGCTGAGAAAATAATAATAATAA
>WBMY01015341.1:507746-544305 GCA_013397315.1 Donacobius atricapilla | reverse complement strand
GGTGGCGGTGAGTGCGGCCGCGGGGCCGAGGCCGCTCTGCTGGCGGCGGGGTACGGCCCCGGCGCGCCCGGTGCGGAGGGAGCAGCGCCGCAGATGCCACTAGCCGGGATTCCTGCCCGTCTGTCGCCCCGAGGCGGCCGGGGATGCCACCTGGAGCCTCCCGGCCCGAGGCCCCGAATGCGGAGCCTCGCCCGGCGGGGCTCGGGCTCGCCCGGGGCGGCAGCAGACCCGCGCCCATGCCGCTCCCGGCCGGGAACCTGCCCCAGGGCCCCGCAGAGAGTGGGCTGGAGGACGGGCGTGCACGGAAACTTCCGATTGCACGGTTTGTTTACGGGGAACGCGTCAGGGTTTGTTGGCTGCGTTTCGAAGCAGGAGGTGCCCGCGGTCTCTGCCGCCGTGCAGGGCTGGCTGGAGCGGCAGCGGCCGCGGGCGCCGGGGTGAATCTCGGGGTGTGCTCAACAGCCCAGGCCGATCTCGGGCTTGCGAGTCTCGCTGCCGCGGGGCTGCACCGGGCTCGGATCCTTTGTCTTTCATCTCTGCGCTTTGCTCATGCTTTCATGAGTAGGTTTCAAGGGGTGTCTGTTACTCTTACAAACCTGTTTGTTTGAAGACCGAAAGGAGTTCATGCAATCAGCCTGGATATTGACTGTGAAGGAGCTTAGGAGAGCACAGTCACCAAAGGACACTGGCAATGAATCAGACAGTTATTTCCCTCCTTGGTGTCCTTTAGTAAATGTCCAAGTTCTCTGTCCCAGCCTTTGCAAAATCCCCAGAATTTAAAGGTGTGAGCCAAATATTAGGAAAAAAACCCACTAAATCCTACATTTTAAGATGTAATTACTTCTTTTTTTTTTAATTTTTTTTTTAAGGATTCATATTTTCGTTGCCACTTTTTACTTTACTGTGACAAGAAACAAGACACATAGGGTTTCTTTTTAAAGGAAGGATTTGATATCTTCCAGTGATATGACATCAAAACCTGGGGGGAATCTGAACAACATCGTGTAGAGGAAGAGTCGCTGTAAAAACATGGGAATTGATGACACTGAATACATCAATTGCCATGTTGTACCATAGTGCTGCACTGCCTGTCTGCAAACTGGTATGGGAACTGCTCTGCCAAACAGGGATCTGCCATGGAATGTTTTTCAAAGGTGAGATGTTTCAGGCCAGAGCACACAGACAGGGTAGGCATAGCCATTACTGAGTCTGTTTGAAAAACAATCCATGGAAGGGCTGTCTGATGTAGAATCATCCAAAGATCATGGCTGAGTTCTGTTCACTGTATAGCCTAATGCCTCTGCCCTGAAGGTGGTATTTTTTTCTACATTTAGATTTCTTTTTAGAAGTGTTGCACTGTGGATGAAGTTTGGTTATAAGTTAATTAAATTAGTGAACCCTTTTCTAAGCATGTCAGTACACACAGCAGGTTTTGTCCTTACTATGCATGAAGAAAGACTTATGAAGTTATTTACCTTCAGGTGATATGCTAAACAGGAATGTACTGCTTGTTTCTTACAAGCATTCAAAAACGGCATCATCAAAGGAGCTTGCACTATGTTAGGTTTACTTGATTAGATGTCATTTGTCTCTCACATTATCTGGTTATTTAGCTTCTTTGGTTTTACAGGATCTTTAGAAAAGTAAAATGTCTTCCATATGGAAGATACTGTGAGAAAATTTCTATTCTATATGAGAAAATTAGAATTCTTTATCTTGTACCACTCCTTTTCTACATTTGACTGCTGATTTATACCTGAAGTCTAATGAGACTATTAAAAGTGGCAAACAATTTAATTGATATATTGATATGCATCTTATATTTTTATATATACTTAAAGCATCTCTAAATAGGGCAATTATTAGTGTCCACAATGTCACAAACGATTTCCCAAATATTGAGCAGTACTCAGTTCTGAAGAGTTTACTATCTGAAGAGTCTGCAGATACAGAGTGAAGAAAAAAAGTCATTGTATCAGTGAAATTATTGGATGAGTGAAAATTATTTGATTGAGAGACACACAGACCATACTGGTTAACAACACTTAAACACACTTCCTTGTCATCTCAAAATATCTTTTTGAACTTTACTTAAGCAAACAGTTCAGTATGTAATGGAGGGAACAATTATCTGAGATTTTTGGACAGAAGTAGCTCCTTAGGCACTGGCTGGAATTGCTTTGGCTTTCCCTGTATTTTCCTGCTAATTACAGTGTGTCAATACAGTGTGGTTGCTCTTTGGCTGTGCTGACCTCCAGCTCTAACCTTCCAATACCACTGATTCCTTTGGGCCATGGCTCATCTAACCCTGAACAGCTTTGGGGAACCCAAAAGGTCTAACCTTATAAGCAGAGAGTTTGAAGTGCTTTTTTGTGGCTTTATGCTCAAAACTGGAGTTGGATTCGCATTACAGCTAGTGCGGAGGGAAACAGACAGCTGCCTTTGTTGTGGTGCAACACAAGATACAGGGGGAGAGACATTATAAGGAGTAAAGAGGAATAAGAAGAGAAGGGGGGAGTTACATAAACAATTACCTGTTATGATGACTTGAGTCATGCTTCATCATATTTGGTGTTTTTATAAAAAAGTTAAGCTGTAAGGTTTATACAAATAAATGAGACTCTCAGCATTACTTTTATAAGCCCCCTATTTGGGAAGCAGCAGAGACCTGAGATAGAAGCTAAACTAACTGGAAGAAGAAAACTAAAATTCTCACCATGTTTATTTTAAAATCAAAGAGTATTTTGAGCAGGTTTTTCAGGCAAGAGTTGTTTATGTGGCAAGAAGAGATTATAAGGAATTCAGATTTAGATAGATGCATTGGGAGATATATTTGTTGAAGGATCAAATGAAGAGAGAAGGTGTTTTTTTAAAAGCACTAGCGAATGTAATTTGAAATGTGCTTACTATGGAAATAGATGGACGTAGTTACAATTTGGGGTGGTGTACCATTTCAGAAACTATATTAGGTGTTCACAGAGAAGTACAGGGTGAACAACTTTAAGGGACAGGGGGTAGCACTGAGTGACCTAAACAGCAACTGACATTTCATATACCCTTGGATAGTCTTCCTTGTCTTCTAGCTTCTCCTATGGAAGCAAGTCTCCCATTGTTTTGTGTCCCGGAGCCTAGTAGATCTAGGGTTTATGAAATGTCACTAGATGACAGTGTTTAGGCACTGAGTCACTCCCAAACTGTGTTTATTACTTTTTGTCCTCTTTGACCCTACGCAGAAATGGTTTGTTAACCTATGTGCTTTGCCTGTTACCCAGTTAGGCAACAAAAACATTCTAATCAGGAGAACAATGACTAATCAGTGCTGCTGTTTAGTGTGACATCTCATATTTTTCAACATTAAAAGTATTATTTGTAATAATTTCACAGTAATTTGAATGCTGCAAAATAATGAATGATGAATGAGTTGATCTTATGAACTGTAGCAAACACAAAGAACCTTTTATCATTTATGCAAAAATAAGATATTTGAGGTATACTGATTGGATGCTGAGAGAATGGAATGCAGGATAACATGGAATCTTAGCTGGTAAACACCCATGGCTGATCATTAATTAGTTTGCAGTTATTTTGGTGTGAACACAGATATCTATTATAGAATTAAATTGATTTTGCAATATTGTGAGTTTTTTTCTCTGACAGATCTGTTTTTTCATTTCCAAAATGGAAAAGCATACCCCTGAAAGGCAAGTACTGTTTCCAAATTCTCCACAATCAAAATCATATCCAGACACACAGAGAAGTTTCAAGTCCTCCATAAAGAAGCTTAAGGAAGGAATTTTTTATATAGTATTTCTCAAAACATTTGCTAAATGTATCAACCAAGTTTGCTTTGGGCAAAACAGTAATTTAGACGTACCTGGCTGATAGCAGTTTTTTGCGTCCTCCGTAATCTTTCTGGGTGATTAGGATTCAAATGTGAGCAATGTGAGGAATCTTCTGTGACAGCACAGGGGGCTCGTGGCATGGAGAGACAGCCTGATGGAGGGGAATCTATCTGCTTAATTTGCAGATGTGCTCCTGAGAACTCGATCTACTGTGGCAAACTGGCTGTGACTGGTTTATTTTCCTTTCCTCTCTTGTCTTCAGATGGCACAACAAGAAACCCACCAGCCTCTAGAAGCTTTAACTCTTTGGTGTGGAACAAGCTCACAGTGACAGCAGGTGCCTCTCAGGTTGTAAATATCTGCAGCATATGCTTCTTCATGATAGAATTTTTTTACGCTGCTAAAGCTGTCAACCTTGTGCTCATCTTCAGAATTTTCCAGTGCTGTTTTAAAATGTAATTGAAAATAATTTCTGAGTTAAAAAATAATTTCAGTAGGTAGTAAAAGAAAACAACTCTTGCTGATTGGCATACTACTTTCCCCAGGAATGCTCTGCTGCAAGCGGGCAATGGCATTGAAACAGAGCAAAGGAAATGACAAATGCATGCAGTTCACTAAGTGAGGGCTGAATAAAAAGTCAAACTCAAAGTCCACTGAAGTAATTAAGAGATGTTTTTTCTCCTTCAGTGGCCTTCTGATCAGACCTTGAAAGGCTAATAAAACTTTGCACCCTTCTGTGGCATTTTTCATTAGTTTTGCAGTGCTTTCCTCCAACAACAAATAATGAGACGCTGGGAAGTCCACGGGGAACATATCCTTTCAACAGCTAGCAGTGCTAGGGCGCAGAGGATAAACCACTTGCATAACATAGCACAACAGATAAACAGAAAAACCTGGAAAACAATTTACTCTTCATAGCTCCTGCTTTTGTTTTCCTGGCCCTACTTCACCCACTCCTGAGTTACAACATCTGCTGCACAGTATTTTAGAAATATCTCAACTCCCATTTGAAACTGCTGTGAGAATAGAAATAGAAGGAACTTGAAATGGAATTTGATTAGTACAGCAAAGCAAACACACCAAATGTTTGCAAAAATTGTCTTGAGACATTGAATAACTGTAATGCAGATAGGATGTGGTGATGTTTCTCATCTGAAATACAGCAGTGCTAAGGCACTGTGCCCTGTGGCATCCATATGGGCTTTTTCTACTGAAACAAAGATAAAAGAAAACTGTAGTGCAGAGTTGAATGCTGAAGAACTTCCCCCAAATTTAAGGGCATTCAGATCATACTTTTTTGTATTTTCAGTAGGGCCTACGTAATACTTGACAGCTTCTTATCTAAGTGTTTGATGTATTCTGAGCCTTGTTTGGGTCTGTGGTTAAAGATCTACTGGCAAAAAACCCCAAAACAAATATTTAAGTGAAAAATCCAGTCCCCCAGTTGTGTCATCACTTTAATATTTTACATTGGTTTTAGACTCTTTCTACTGGTTGACATGCCTTATGTTTAGAAATTCTTTTCCCAGTTATTGTGGTTGAGAAGATGGAGAAATTAAAGTTTTTTGACTACAGCATGTCATTTTCGGATGAGGACATGGTCTGTCCAAGCTGGTCTCTAACTGACAATGATAAAGTGCTTTGGAGAAGTTGCAGCAAATAGCTTCAGAATAATGTGACTACATGGTAGGGAAATTATGGTCAAAACTGTCCTGGTCATAGCAAGAAGATCTTGGATTTCCATCCTGAATTTAACTGGCAGAGAATCCATGTGAAAAACAATAAATCGACTTTTCCTGCACAATTTCTATTTTAATAACGTTGACGGAGGTAGTATGTTTTTGGCAGATTGCTTGCTGTTATTGAAATGCTTTATTTCACTTGATTTTCTTCTTCCACAATTAATTTCTTAAAGTAATATATTGTTTGCATCTTCTTCATCCCAAATCATTCCAAATTGCGTTGAGATATTTCCAGGCTTTTCAGCATATTTTCTGCCAGTAAAACACAGTCATCTCTGAGCTGAAATGTAGCTGGCTTCCTGTGGGTTGCAGTAATGCACTCCAGCTCAGCAGGGAAAGGGGAGGCTGCCTTACTCATTTGTGTAGGTTTTGCCAGCCAGAATGCAAATATGCTGGATACTTAGCCAGGACCCACCGGCTGAAACCTGTAAAAAAAGGGCACAGAGAGCCCAGCATCTTACAATCTTCAATTTTCTGTCTCATCTAAACCTGACAGTAAACGGTATTTAACTGGTGAGGGAGAGGGCTTTATTTGGAGGGCTTATCTAAAATATCTGATTGAATCCAGCTGTGCTTTGACTGTCAGATCCTGGACAATCGCATTCCAGGGGGCGGTGGCTGCTGCAGTTTGGATGAAATGTTACCCTTGCCATGGGGCCTCCAGGTTGTCTTTAAAGCGATCTGTACTCTTGAAGCCATTGGAAATTCATTAAAAAAAATTCTCAGGTACAGGACTGGCATAAAAGCACTAAAATCCAACAGGATCAATACACTTGCTTGCAATTAAAGCCCTTGGATATATCATTTGAAAGCTCGTACAAGCTGGGCATGAGAGGCACATGTTTTTGTCCATCTAAAGGTCAGCTCTCAGGCTCAGTAATGCACTCAGGCAAGCAGATGCAGCTCCCATCCACAGGAATTGCTGATAAATTAAGTGCGTGCCCTTCAGGCCTCCTGCTGAAGGCAATGGCAAACATCCAGTTGATTTTAACAGGATTAGCTGTCATAGATCACATTGAATTGCGAGATGTTGGAAGGAATCTCCTCTGAAAGTTTTTGTCCTTTGTAACTTCTAGTTTTTTCCTCCAGCTGGGTTGACCTGCACCTGCTTGTGGCCAGAACTTGGTGCCTTTGTGTTCGCTCCTGGAGCTCTGCCTCCCCACAGGTGGTGGTAGCAGGGAGGAGGAGGGAGAAAGTAGGGCAGGACAGTAGAGCAGGATGGGCTTTCTTCTGCAAGAGTACATTTGCAGATGTCCAGACAAGAAGGAGGCAGTTTTCTGTCTTCAGGAAAATGGGTAACTGCATGACTCAAAATGTTCTAGGTCATTCTTGAGCAGGAATTCCCAGAATCATGCCTTTCACCTGGCCTACTTTTAAAGCACCATCCTGGGATGTTAAGGCAGCAACCACGGTCCATAGCTAACAACAAGCATTTGTTAAGGACAGGCTTGAGTTCCAGCTTTGCCTGCCTCTTTGCACCGTAGGGGCTGATGATCTGCACTGCAGGCTGCAGCTCAGTGTGGTGGGTGTAGGAGTGCCCTGCTGGCATCTGCTTTTGCAGTGTGGAGGAGGCACAGCTTTCTGGGCCATTTCTGAGGGTGTTTCTGATGAGGCTGTGCTTTCATGGTTGCATAAGCAACTATGACAGGCTGCCAAAAGGGTAATCCTGCAGCCTTCCCTTGCTTGCACTGCACGTTCCCACTGTCCCCTTGTACAGACAGTCATGATCATACAGCTGAAAGGCAGATTGGAAAATACATCTCTAAATCAGAATATATGCATTTGCTCTATTGACTCTCCAGTTTTGTACCGGAAGTTTATTTTGTCTGCCCAAGACATGGACTGGAGTGGTAAACCAGGAGGTGAAGAGGAAGTGAAGGTGGTTGTGGCCTTTTCGGGAGCAGCCAGAACCTAGATAGACTTAAAGTGCACTTGTCTGCTAAAATCTCATTGTTTTCGCAAAGCTGCTACCTCATTCTTCATTGCTGTAACAATATTGTTAAAGGTGTAGTTACTGTGATAGCTCTGTAGGGAAAAAAGATGGGATGTTGTCCAGTGGTAACAGGGTATAAGATTTTAAAATAGTGTATTTATGTTCAATCTGATTTTTGCAGACATAGATTATAAAATCTTGATAACAGGTGTACGTAGTGGATATTTTCCATGAACCTATGGGTGAACTATAAAAAAAAATCCCATTTATTAGTCAGGTTTTTTTTTTTAATTGAGAATGACTTCTAGGATAGCAAATCCATAGTGCAAAAATCTGACTTGAACCTATACCAGAAATGCTAGTGAATTTTTTTCCCCCTGAAAAATTAAATTACATAAGATTTTATTGAGTTTGTAGAGACAATTAGCTTACTGCTCTTTCCTTTAAAAAATTCATAATCTTGATTTTTCTTTTATTGCCTGTTGTATGTTAAAGAAACATAGAGAACTTAAAAATGCAACATAAACCAAGAAGTTTATATTCCACCACATTTTATGTTGTTTAATAGAATTAATCACTGTATAATTGAAATCATGCTAATACTCATTTGACTTGCCTCTGTAATTCCATGCAGAGATTTCTGATTTGTCTTACACTGCTCAGAAGAAGACTGTGTTTTGAGAAATAAAATTGATTTTGCACAATCTGCTGATGATCAGCAAGGCTTAATGAATGATCGCCTCAAGAAACCTCATTAAAGTCATTTGGATGGATAAGCAGGAGTGAAATGCAAAAAGAAGAAAGCATAGTTGCTGCTTGAATGCATCAGTTGCTGATATTTGACTCTAAAAGTATTCAAAACCAGCACAAGGAAAGGATCAGATACCCTTGCTTTCCTTTCCTTGACTCTTCCAAGTTATTTTTATTCTTTAGGGGGAAAAAGAAGATAAGTTTTTGATTTTACTAATATCTATTCTTTAACAGAACAATGCAGTAATTTTATTCCTAGAAGTGTCATTGTATCACCTTCATAAATTGTGGAGGATTCCAATCCATTACTGTGTATTTTTTCATTTTTTCAGGATAGTTTAAAGAAGTCATTGCCTTGATGCTGTGAATTGGGTGATTGCTGAAGCCTTTTACTTTGGTAGAACCTACTGGTTAGCTCCTTAGCAAAGGTGAGAGTCTTCTGGTCAGCCTGGTTTCAGCTCTTCACCTCACAAAACTTTTCTGTGACTGACATAGTGTGGTGATCATTTAAGAGAGACTCTGGAATAAAGTAGGTGGGAAGCAGCAGAAAATAAAGTGTAACGAAAATGAAAAATATGAAAACCTTGATGGGTTGAGATAAATTTTTGGGCACCCTTCCTGTACCATCCATCATAACCACATGTTCTGTTTCAAGAATAGTAGATATTCCCCACATACCATCCTCTGCACTTGCTTTTTTTTAGGGCCATGCTGCAGCATCGGGCAGTTCTTGAAAATTACTAGAAACAAGGACCAGGTAGTTCTGGCTGCCAGTCTCTCCTCTCTGTTATCTGAGAGAGTGGCTGTTTTTCTGACAGAACCTAGGCTTTCATTAGGACCTAGCTGGTTTTTACTCTCTGTGAGGAGATGATTCTGTAGACCTCAATAACAGCTGTGCAAGGGAATATCTGAAGTGAAGTTTCCCCAAATCTGTAGGAAGTAGAAGCTGCACAGCAGAGTAGGAATTGAGATACATTATTTGGTATCATCTGGTCTGGGAGCTGAATCTGAGGCTGGTGATGTGGTGACTGTAGAGCATGCCTTTCACAGACAAAGCTGTCATGCAGCTGGTTAAGGATATGACTATGCCCCCAAATTGCATATTAATTTTCTAGTTTCCTAGAGCATTTTAGAGTGAATTAATCAAAGCTTTGCTGTCAGCCCTCCACTAATCTGTTTTTAAGTAATTTAAGTTCTTGGAGACTCATTTTTTTAATCTGCTATTGGGAATAATATTTGTTTGCTCTTCCTTTTGGGAATGTTTTAAAGTTTATTTTGTTAGTGTTTGTAAGGGAGTTGGAGATCCTAGACACCAGACTCCGAAGAAAAACAAAGAAGTATTAACTTTTTCGTGATTAGATATATATATATTTTTTCTTTTACAGTAGCCTTACAAATCACAGCACTATTTCAAGTAATGATTTTAGTAACTTAACCATGATGAGGAATAGAAGGCACTGCTTACCTCTCAAAGCCTTGTAATATGCATAAACAACTCTGAGAGTCTGGTGACTTATATTCTGCTTGGTTAGTCCACAGAGAGATTAATAATGGTTGGATTTTTGTAAAACATTAGAAAACTTAAACTTTATGTCATGTGGGTGTGCATGTATTTTGGTATCTTCAGAACATTAGTCTTCTTTGGAAGCAGGCAATGCAACAAAATTAGAGTTTTGTGTTAGAAGTCATGCTTTATTTTTTTTCTGGTTTCCAAACAATTCTTTTTCAATCTTATTTAACTTCAGTACCAGGTTGGCAGCCTTTCCTTAGTATTGTTGAAATTTTGCTGAAAAATTAATCTTTCACTCCCCAAATCCACTTCTTAGTGTTGTGGTAAATCAAGAGAGGAAACAGAGAAACATATTCAAATCCAATGCTTCAAATCAAGCACTTAGTGTTTAATGCGTTCTTGCATCTTGGTCAGGTTTATGTGTGCAAACTGATTCTATTAGTGTGGACCTAATGTGTATAAAAACAAGTAATATGAGTAAGTGTTTACCATCATGCGGCTGTTAACATGCATTTACACAAATTTTATGAGTTAGAGGCAAGGTTGACTTCATCAGGCTTCACCAAGGGCTGTTCAGGACCACTGCTACCCATAGAATCTGGTTAAGTGATGGAGATGGGCTTCAAAGCTGTGACTGGAGAGTGGAGCTTCCATCCTTCAGCTCTCAGCATTTGTTCCCTTCTCAGGAGTGGTCCTCACATTCCTGTGTGGCTGTCCAACTCCAGTATGCTCTCCCTTGTCCAGTGTGCTGCCTCAGCACACAGACACAGACACAGACACAGACACAGACACACACACACACGTCATTGTGATTTAAAGTGTGGTCCAAAATCTGAGTTGGTGGCTTTCATAGTACAGTGAGTAATGCACCTGGAGATGATGGATTCAGTCCAAAATTTGTACAGTGTGTCCTGGTAGTTAAATACAACATGCTGGTGAGGGGTGTCACTGTTTCTGCAAAGAAGGCAAGGGTCGAAAGACTGTACAACTTAAGGGAATAAACAACACCAAGAGAAGCTGGCACTTGCATGGCCCATATTACCCAAGGTCATAAATTTCAAGCATAAATGGTCACAATTTCTCCCTTTGTACTTAAAATTTCTATGTCCATGTGAATTTTGTGAGAAATGTTGAATAAAGTTCCACTGACAAGGTCAGAACTTCAGAACTTCACAGGAGAGGGAAAAATTTTACTTTCTAGTGCCCATCTATGTGAATTAGGGACTTTTCTGTTGATTTGTTTTTTGCCTGTAAGTATATATAGTTCTTTTCTTTCTATTGCAGAAGCAGCCTACAAATACAGATACACCTCCGTGACTCTCAAGGTGTGGATGATCATGGGAGAACAACTGTTAAAGAACAGCATCCTTGATCAATTTATTAATAGTCATGAGCAGTCATATGAAGAGTTTCTAAATACATTCACATATCTTTTGAAAGGTATGTAATTTCCCAGATCTCCTGTTAGATATCACAGACAGAAGGAAAGGTAAAATGAGAAGCAGTGTTATTTAGTGTTGTGCTACTCACCTGCTTTGTGACTTTAGGCAAATCCTTGTGATGCTTTTGTGTTTCCACTCAGCAGTGGGAGCCCTAAGGACAACTTTTTACAGACTGTTTCTCAGGCTGCTGTGTCTCTACAGGTGGTTAGCCATTTATGCTTGCTTTAGGGTGGCAAGGGGGACATGCAGTGTTTGGAAGGATAGATGTTTCCTAAGTACATCTTGCTTCGTTTTGCTTGAGAAGTCTCCATAAAAGAAGAGGCTAAGGAGAGTACTTAATAGTGTGAGATGGCCTGAGATTAGGAGTGTGCAGTTTGGGTACTTGAACAGGTTTGCTAACACTAGCCCACTGTGCTGAAGCCTGTGTGTGTGCCTTCTACAAAGTGATTTCCTTCTATGATGAAACAACTACCTGGAGGGATGTCGATACTGCGTAAATTGATTTCAGCAAGGCTTTCAATACTGTCTCCCACAACATCCTCATAGGCAAACTCAGGAAGTGTGGAGTGGCTGAGTGAACAGTGAGGTGGGTTGAGAACTGGCTGAGTGGCAGACCCCAGAGTGTCGTGATCAGCAGCACAGGGTCTGGTTGGAGTCCTGTCACCTGTGGTGTCCCCCAGGGGTCAATACTGGGCCCAGTCTTGTTTAACTAATTCACCAATGACTTGGAGGAAGGGGCAGAGGCCTCCTCAGCAAGTTCCCTGCAGACACAAAGCCAGGAGAAGTGGCCCATAACGCAGAGGGCTGTGCAGCCCTTTAGAAAGGCCTAAGGTTGGAGAGATGGGCAGAGAGCCACCTGAAATTCAACAAAGGCAAGTGCAGGGTCCTGCTCCTGGGAAGGAACAACCCCCTGCACCAGCACAGGCTGGGGGCTGAGCTCTTGGAAAGCAGCTCTGTGGAAAAGGACCTGGGGATCCTGGTGAATACAAGCTGTCCATGAGCCAGCAGTGGGCAAGAAGGCAAATGAGATCCTGGAGTGCATTAGGAACAGCATTGCCAGCAGGTTGGGGGAAAGGATCCTGCCCCTCTACTCAGCCCTGGTGAGTGAGACACATCTGGAGTGCTGTGTCCAGTTCTGGGCTCCTCAGGAGAAGAGAGACTTGGAGCTCGTGGAGTGGGTCCAGTGAATGACAACAAAGGTGACTGGGAGAGTGCACCGTCTCTCTCTTATCAGGAAAGGCTGAGGCAGTCTGGCCTGTTCAGCCTCAAGAGGAGAGGAATCAGAGGGGACCTCATCCATGTCTGTAAGTATGTGACAGAAGGGTATCAGAGGATGGAGCCAGGCCTTTCTCAGTGGTGCCAAGCAATAGGACAAGGGGCAGTGGGCAGAAACAGAGGCACAGAAGTTCCACCTGAACACAAGGAAGAGCCACTTTACTGTGCAGGTGACAGAGCACTGGAACAGATTGCCCAGAGAGGGTGTGGAGTCTCCATCACTGGAGATACTCAAGATCTCTCTGGATACAATCCTTAGCTAGGTGCTCTAGAGTGACCCTGCTTGAGCAGGGAGGTTGTACCAGGACACCCACTGTGGTCACTTCCAACCTGACCCATCCTGTGCCGAGCTAACAGGTAACTTGGATAAAGGTACAGCAGGCCATCAGACAGATGATTAGGCTGAAAAGATCTCATGCTCTGCGGGTGAAATAAAAAGTGGAACCTAACCTTGATCTGAGCATTGCTGAATTACAGAATTCCAATTCTGTAGCTCAGGTTCACATTTTTTAACCATGTTCAGACAGGTGCGATAAAAATACGTGCAAGCTACATATTACAATTCTCTTTACCACTGCTTTGCGCTCAAAGTGATATGTCCTCATATTATTGCAGCAGCACTGTATTTTTCAATTACAGCATGTGGCATGCCCCATTGATTGGTGCTCAGAAGTCTGTCCTGTCCTTATCCTTCAGGCAGAACTAAGTGTCAGTCACAAGCATTGAGCAGAAAACCAGTGGGGGAGTTGAAGCTGCCACAGAAATAATCTTGTGGCAACTTTCTGTCTCTCCTCCCCATAAAATATAGAAGAGAAAGGAGACACTGGGGGATGAGATAAGAGGATTGAAAATCCGGTTCTGGTCTTCTTATGTATGATTGATACACTGGGGATAGCTGCTATCATAGAAACATGCTGCATATCATGATGCTACTTGCAAAAAGCCTCAGCATGTATTTCAGTCTCTTTCACTGTCACTGTAGGCATTTGCCACTAAAATAATATAAAAGATAGAGCTTTACCTGAATCAAATGCTTAGAAATGCAGGTTCTTATGATGGTATGAACTGAACTGCTCAACTTGTTTTCTTCCCACTTTCATTTTCCTTTAAAAGTACCCAACATGCTGGTTTGCATTATAAACTAATGACCTGCAAAAATTCTGCTTAAAGCATAAAACATACATTGTCATCTGATAGATTTTTGTTTGTCATAACATTGGAAACAGAAAACACACAAATTGGATCCCATTGATTGCACAGAGTAACATATTTACAGAAGGTGATTATCACTTGTGCCTGAATTTATACTGGGTATGCAGTTGGCATTGCAAGGATATTTTCAGCTGAATTTTCTACGTTATTCATGAAAGTATGTCATAAGAATCTGATACCCTAGTGATTTTTAAATTTTTCTTCATATATTAAATTTACGCACAGTGAAGCTGTTGAGAATATACCTTGAATAGAAAGACCCAGGCATCCTTGGCTGTTCTGGCCTAGCTTAAATGAACCTTTTGAGGCTATAAATAACTTGGAGTGACCCCCTGTGAACACATTAGGACCTTCTGCTGAGAGTATAGTTTCATTTCTATAAATGTGGGAAACAGGATTATTGATTTTTTACATTCCTGACTTCAATTTGGCTTTTTAAGAATTACTAATATCCTAATCAAGAAAATCACATTTTTAGAATGTTGTCTTTTTATAGTATCTGAATGTGTGATATTACCTTTGACTACTTCTATTCTTCCTTGTACTATTTGAAAAGATACTCTGTTAGTTCACATAAAACAAGATCTGGACTCAAAATAAATCCTTCTAAATTCTGTGTAATCAGTTTCATGATGTGTTTTTGATTTAACTAGCACAGAGCTATGTTGTAACTTGGCTGGACCATAAAATTACATCTTAGATATGGGATATTAATCTTCCAGATTTTAGTATTCCTAAAAATTCCCACTGATTCTGTTTTTTAAAAATGTGCTTGATGCAGTGAGCAAATGAGAATCTATAGACTAATTGACAAGTAAATCTTGTAGTAAGACTGCTACTTCCCATCTACAGACCTGATGGAAAATGGATAAACATACATAAATATATTTTTAAAACTCTGACCTCAGCATTTAAAACATACTGCTCCAACAGATTATGACCTATATTGCTTAAATAAATAATATTTTAAAATTGTAGGAGTGCTCCCTCTGTGAGTGGAAAATTTTTAAAACCTTTTTCATTGATTCTGTAATGGATGGGCATTTGAGGGCCAGGTTAAGATTCTAGTTAAGTCTCTTTATTTTTCCTGCATAGCGCATCCAAAGTGTGTTTTTTGTCATAGGGATAATTTTAACAAGATGAATATATAGGTGTAAGGGCTGGTGAACCCATGAGAATGTAATTTAGCAATTAGAGCACGAGTCCAGAAAGATGAAATCTTTCATGCTCTCTGCAAAGCTTTGCAGTTGAAGGAGCCTCAGGACAGTTGAATTTACAATGGAGTGAATGATACAGATTTCTGTAGATGTGGTCAATGAGTAGAATGTTCAGAACTACACACTTTCTAGAAAAAAATTTGCACAAAACCTCAGGGAAATCCATCCAACTCCACTTTTGAAAAAATTGCCACAGAGGACAATAGCCTCTTTCAAATCTTAGGAAGAGTGTTTGAAATCTGGTGCAGGCCTATGATGCTCAAAATCAGAAGGCAATATCTGCTCATTTTTTAAAACTCGGAGGAAGAATGGGAAGGAAATTCACTGGAGCATAAAATATCTCATTTGACCTTGTACAAAAAATACAGGAAAAAAAAGCCCCAAATGGTCCGAGCTTCAAAATTTTCATCTAGATTTTAAATTACTCATCTCCCGCTTCTAAAAATACAGGATAAGGGATCATTCAGCTGGAAAGCAAAATGCTGCCATGAATAAAATTCTTATCTAAATCCAAGTTAGAATTTGCATTTTTTTTTTTCATGGTTCTGGGCGTTTGACCAGTAGGATTTAATTAATTCCATTCCTGCTGTTAATTTTGCTGTATTTCATACTCCTCCCACTGCCTGGCAGTGTATTGAAGTCCAGGGACCTTGATTAGACCCGTCTAACCAATCCACAGCTTGGATTGGAACTTTGTAACCTCGGTGCTGTTGTTTTGGTGCTTCTGTGCCGAAGAAACTGTCAAGTGGAGGAAGTTTGGGAGTGAGTGATCACTTTTGTGCATACAGGTGGCATGCAAGAGCCATATTCTGTGTTGTGCTCAGATTAACTTAATTCCCCAGTGAAATCTGGGCAAGGTCTTCAGTTCACAGTCCGTTTGACTGTAGCTGTCTGCTTCCTTTTTACATTAACCACATTTAGGAAAAACAACTTTAAACTTCCTATATAAGTGTCAGTGGAGGCACTTTACAAACATCACTCTTCACAGCAGAAAGCATAGCAGAGAACCATATAAGAAGTGTCAGTAAATGCACTTTTATTTCAAAAATGGACCAGTAGGACAATGCTAACCCCAAGAGAAATTTCAGCCTATGAGTAAATTGGCCAGTAAAAGCAACTAGACAGTTCAGTAAAACTAATTAAATTAATCTGTCATCCCCAGGGATCTTAAACAGGGCATGAAATAGGGAAACAGCATCAATTCACAGCTTTTTATTGATGTGTTGTGCTGGATCATTTGATAGAATTGGTTGGGAGACAAAATCTGCAATTTTCTATTGATCATAAATTCAGTAGCTATCTCTATGTAGCCTTTATTCAATATAGTGTAAAATCAAATACCATACGGAGCCCCTAAATGTAGAAAAAAATCCCAGACCTAGAGATGTAAACTTAATAGATTATTTTTGAAATAATAATAACTGATCTGTTTTATGGATATTTGTTGTCTTGGTATTTGCAAGGTATTTCATCTCAATTGTACAGACAGAAAAGAATAGGCCTAAAGAAAGGAAATTACTCATGTTTATTTGCCCAGTAGCACAGTGGCAGCACCAGATAAGTACAGAGGCACTCAGACTCCTGGAAACTTGAACAGCCCTTGAACAGTTGTGCTTCCCTAATAGCAATTCTTCATTCTTTTCTGTGATGCCTTTATTACAAAACAATTTCTGAAGAGTATTTCAAATTAAAAAAAAAAAAGATTTTCATTCTCTTGCATAACTAAGATTTTCTAGAACATAGAAGGGCAAATATTTAGTAATTTTGCTGTTGATACTTTGGTAGGGGTTCTATCCTATAGAGGCATATTGGCAGTGATTGAATTCTAGTAATATAAAAAGCAGTAACACAGAGTGAACTCCGCTGTACCTCATCACCTTGTCTAGAGAGGCATCAAAGTGTATGAAAGGCAGCTGTTGGATTAGTTTCATGTATTGCAGTGAGCTGAGGAAGCCCTCTTTCCACATGTGGGAATGGCACAAAGCAAATAATGTCAGAGATCAGAGCTGTGTACAGATGACTCAACAGGACAAGCAGAAACAGAAGTCGAGTGATCTCACCTCCTGTTTGGTGCTGAACACTTTGAAGAATTGAGAACTTTTCAGTGTTCAGTATAAAATTAAATAGAAATACTTAATTTCAAGAGGTAAGTATTTGCCTTTAAAAAAAAGTCAAGCCTTCTAGGTATGCCTTAATGTGATTATAGTGTCCAAATTCCAGCATTTTCAAAACTCATGGGCTTTCTGGCATTTTATTTTGTTCCCACCTGCTGTCATCTTTCTTTATATTACTTGTTAATAAAGGAATACTTTGTATGAAGATGTCAGATGCTTTTAATTATATACAATTCGCTTGTTTTTTACAGCACTTACCTACTTGCCTATTAGTGCTGAATTATTCTAGGATGCAAGCACACAGAAAGTCTTCAAGATTGAGTCTGCCCTGATTTATTAGTACATGATATGTTATTTTAAAGTGCTCCCATCATATGTATTTAGTGTGGTTTCCTTGTGCTGAGGAGAACTTTAAGCAAATTTGCGGTTTCTTTGAATGTAAAAAAAAACAAACCCAAAAAGCCAAGTATTTAAGAAATAAATGCAAATACATTCTGTTTTTCCTAGCTAAGGTTCAACGTATGGCTTAGTGTAACTCAGAAAGAAATCTGGAGTTCTTGTATATCTGTTGAAAGAAACAGGATTTTGCTTGTACAAGCTACTGAAATGATGAAATGCATGTTTGCCTTGTTATTTAACTGGCAGCATTAGTATTCAAATGGAGAAGGTATCCAGCAGCAACACTGCTGAGCTGTGAAAGAATCATATGAATTTTTAAATGATCAGATGGGGTGAATGAGGCATAAACAGGAAATACTGCCCCTTGTCTAACACTGAGACTATCAAAAGCACAACAGAGACATAGATATTGATACAGATAAACACTACATAATACCAGAACACATAGGTTCCATTTAGTACAAAGGGAGAGATACTGATACAATAAAAAACAGCTAAACTTTTGAAAATTAGGGGCTCAGTTAGTTTTAGAGAAGTATTGCTGTACATTAAGCTGGAGCAGGTTTGTGAGAGTGGCTGAAATTGAGAAGTAGCAGTCATTCATCTTTCCCCTGAAGAAGGACATAAAAAAGTCCTTTCCTGACTTATTTTTAAACATGCTACAGTAAGTATCCAAAACTGACAGTCAAAAATAATTATAGAGACTTAAGAGTTTACCCTTTAGGGTTAGAATTAATCCCACTGAAATGACTTGTCCCCATCCATGGAATATGTATTTATCCTAGCTGAGGAGATAATACAGTGGAATTTCGTTAAGAAATGGGTAAATTTAAATTAAAAAATCAAGCCAGTGTTACTGATGATAGTAAAACTTGACCTTTTTTGAAGGGAAAAAAACCCAAACAACCTAACAATACTTTGTACTGATTCTTTGTCATTTAATCAGGATAAGATCAAAGACATTAGGGGAAAAGGCTGCACCAGCTGAATTTTTGTGTTACAAATATTAATTTACACACTGAGGTAAATGTCTTAGGCGAGTTCTTTGCTGTAAAGGAGTTCCGCTTGCTCAGTACTACTGTGAGATCACTGCCATCAAAATTAGTGCAGATTTTGATGGAGTAAGATTGGAACAGACTTCACAGGAATTCAGATAGTTATGGGATAGACAATTCCGATGCTGAGTGTGGGCAGATATGGTTCAATATCTATAAAACATCCACTGCCTTTTTGGGTGGCATCGGGAGGCTAAGCCCTTAGACTCTTAAAACAGGACTACATGGTGAAATTTAGGTG
Organism: Donacobius atricapilla; assembly: GCA_013397315.1. Lineage (NCBI taxonomy): Eukaryota > Metazoa > Chordata > Aves > Passeriformes > Mimidae > Donacobius > Donacobius atricapilla. The sequence continues at coordinate 525,573 of WBMY01015341.1, read as the reverse complement.
TAGGAATTACACCTGAATTGCTCTTAATTTTGGACAGGCATATAGGACTCTAATACTGAAATCCTCCAGGTACATACTATATGGGATATAGTGGACTTATTTTCTTGAAAAGCTGGACAAACTGTATTGATTTACAGCAATTTATACATAAAAATACATGGAAACAGAGAGGTATCTGATTAACATAAATCAGAATGGCTTTTTTAGGCTAAGTAGCTTTAAAAAACTATATTCTATTCCCAGCAGGACAACATACGAGCACAGGGAGGCTGCAGATTTTGGTAGGGTTACTGCAGAAAACGTGGGAGCTGCTTTGATTGAATTAACAAAAATTAATAAAGGCTTTAAAAATTACCTTCTCAGCAAACTGGATTTTCAGCCTTGAAATTTCTTGTTTTCCTCTTACAGCTTGTAATTTAGGGTAAATGAATGTAGTGTTGTACAGTGGTCTATAAAGTTGCAAACAGGTAAATACAGGTAGTTCTAGAGTATGTTACCACCTTGTGAATATGTTAAAGTGGTATTTTATGAAAACATTTCAGTGACAGCCTTTTTTCTTGTTTTAAAATGTTTGCTGATGATGTGTTTGAAGAATAGAGAAAGTGAATAAGTATAACGTTTGTACTTGTGACTTCTGTTGGAGACAGTTATTATGGTACTCTGAGTAAATTTTTTTTTTTTTGTTCAGGAGTCCTGCAGAAAGTCACTGTAATATTTGAATTCCAGGTTTTCTATCAAAGCATAACTTGGAAGAGATTTAAGAGATTCGTAGGCTTTCTGCTGGCTTTCAGTCTAGGATTTGAGGACAAAAAAGTAAATTGGAACTTAAAATAGTAGCTTTGCCATATGTTTTGTTGTTGTTTTATAGGTAAAGGGGCCTGTTTCTAAATCTCAACCAGTTTTTGTTTTTGAAATTAATTAATCCAATTGAAAAAAGGTAGGAAGTACCTGGTAATTTGAATTGTTTTGTCCAATGTGTTATCCCAAGCCAGCTATTTTATGGTATGTTATTGATTGCTGTGTCTAGTCTAGCTTTGAAATGCTTCAGACCATGAGAATTTTACCATTCTTCTGGGGCTACTATGTCATCTGAGAGATTTCACTGACAATAAGTTTTTCCTGATAATACAGGTAGCTCTTTTCTCTGGTTTTGTGATAAGTGACTCCATTATTCTTGGAAATATGTGAGCGATCACTAGACATTCTCAAAAAAATTCCCATCCAAATTGGAAGACAAAGAGAATTTTAGGCAATATAGAGGATAGATAGCCAGAGAGAAAAAAATTTATCAAGTTGGATATCCTTTTTGATTGAAACATGTTTCTGAAGTCTGCACCATACTCTTAGTGACACACAATTATGATGGATACTGCTCTTGAGAGACTCAGATATGCTTTTCTAGAGACCTAAGTTGGCTTGTTATTTCATTTTTAAGATACTGACAGTGAAATGACTAAAAAGTGAGACAGAATCTGTCTACAGAATAAATATGTGAATCTTCATATCATTTCAACTTTCTTCCTCTGCTACATTTTGTTGTGTTTGTATCCCTTATTTTTGATTTTTATCACATATTGTGAAGGCCAGTGTTCTACAACAGGATCTTGGCAGGTTGAGAGCTGTGACTGTGAATAATGAGTCAATTATCACTTAGTCAGGGGAAAGGCAGAGTGATCCTCTTGCTGGCTTGAATGTGATCCTTCCTTCTTCCCCTTCTCTTTAAAAAGTAAGGACAGAAATGGTTGGAATTCAGAACACTGTCAAAGAAATACACCTGTGGTGCTTGTCTTCAGATTGTAGTTTCTTTAACTTTAAAACAACTTATGTGTGGTTTTTTTAGTACTGTTTTTTAAGTTCATTACAGTTACTGCTCCAAAGAAGCCAGTTATGTGATGCATGCATTGGGAGACTATAGGTGCCAGTAGTTGCTTTGGGCAGCTGAAGTTGGCCTGTACTGGTCCTGAGGGACTGTGCTCAAGGCTGGTGACATAATGTTTAAATCACCCGCCCCCCTTTAATTTATACGGCATGGCCTCATTATGCACATGGTTGCATAGTTGATATTCTGTCCACAGAATTGCATTTAACAGCTGCTTTGGGTTGCTTAGACATTTTTCTTCTGAGTTTTTCTTCACAAGCAGTCATGAATCTAGTATCACATTGCAGTGCTGAATGTTTCATCAAATGTAATGTTTAATATTCTCTAAGCCAATAACTTTGCAATGGTCTTAACCAGAAAAAGGTTTCTGTCAAAAGTTTATGACTGATCTCTTAGGAAAAGGGATAGTGCTTCTAAGCTGTAGTCTGAGGTTGGTAAATGGCACATAAATACTCTGAAAGCACTTGATTTCTTACTAGCTCATTTAATCTATCTAGCTTTTTAGCTGTGACAATAGATCAGGTGTCCAGAAAATATATAACCTTATAAAGTAAGTTTGTCAGCTCATATGTGTGCCTAATTATACCTATGTATCATAGATCTTTGGATGCTAAAAGTGATATTATTTTCTTTGGAGAACCTATATTTTTGAGAAGGATGATCTGATTCATAGCCCAGAAGAATTACCTCAGTGGTATACAAGAAAAGCATGGGCTACTGCAGGAGTATCATGTTTGCTCAGAGTTTGTTGGCTCTATGAATTATGCTTCTGATCATTCCAGTGATGATTTCTTTTGTCTCTCTGCTGGTCTGGTGAGAAAAGCGTACAGCTTCCAGAATCATTTTATCACTTCTCATACAGAAAGTCTCCTGATGTGCACAGGGAGGACACCGGGTTGGTCCCCAGGCCCTGTTGGTACTTTACTGGTCTGCATTACTTGCCAATACACATTTGCCCCAAAATACATTAGTATTCTTTGGTGGCTTGTCAGTATTTCAGACAGAACTTGCAAGTTCTTAGGATAAAACAGGAAGCCTTATCCTGTTTTACTACTAAAGTAAAAAATTATTGAAGTTTTCTGAGCTAGCCATCTAGTTCTTTCTGTAAAGTGGGGTGACAGTGAAATTATCTTCAAATAGTGGTTGACCATTTACCAGTCATGAATTTAGAAGACAGCTTGTGTCTAATGCTGCTTCATTTCCATGGCTTAAAAAGAGAGTATGTTGGAAAAAGTGATGGCTCTCATGAATTGCTGTATCCAAATACTGTTTTAGGAAAGTACTTGCTAAAGAAGCAGGGAGAAGCAAGATGTTACAGAGACCTGGGATTCAGGAATTATTCAGAGGATCCATCTGTTATCTTAGCATCAAAACCTGTTTACTAGGTTGCTCTGGTGTGGTGCAGTTTGCTTTCTATGAACCCTGACTCTTGTAAGTGTGGATTTCAGGTTATGCCCAGCCTGCCAGGCCTTTCTGTGTGTCACGGTAACTGCAGCACAGTGCTGTCCCAGGGGATTAATAATTCTTTGCTGTATGGCTCAACGTAGTAACCCTAAAGGCATCATTAAACCTCTCCACAAGAATTACTTCAATGCTTACAATACATAATTATGCTTTAGAAATGCAATGCAATGTTCCTTATTGTTGCAAAGTAAATTTTTCAAACTAAACCCAAAAAGCTTAATTAAATGAGCATTCATTTTTCATTAAGAACCTGTGGTGTGAAGTTCATTTTAATCGACTGACCTATAGCTGCTCTTCATTTGATAATGGGACTTTTAAAATAAAAAGTTCTGCATTTATGTTTTGGCTGTGATTACTTTATTTTTTTGCCAGATTGAAGGAAAAAAACCCAACTATTCAGCGTGGGTTTGGAAATCCCTGCTTCCATGCTCATAGTCAGCTTCTAGATCCAGTAAGGTGTAACCTTACTGTCTTGCTTTTTGGGGTATTTCAATTCTTGCTTGATTTTAAGAAGTTTTCTTCTTAAAACTGCATAAGCTTTTGTGATAATGAATTCTTCAGTGTAGAAGAATAGATGGATCTCTTGTGCAATTGAAGTTCAAACCGCATATTCAGTGTTACGCTGAAGTCAGGTAAAGTTTTATGGTAAGGTTTCATTTTATACATAAAATACATGTATATGTTGTACATGGAAGCTTTCATGAGGAAAAGTGAATGTGTAAAAAAGTCAGTATTAAATCTAATTAAATACATGCTTTTCTTTTTATTGTATAGTGCATTATGTTATCTGATACGGTGTGATTCTGCTTGCAGAGAAAGAGGGAGAGACAATTCAGGGAAGTAAAGTGGACTCCTTAAGAAAAAAAAGTTCTACTTCTGAATTACCAAACGTAACTAAACAGGATGGCTCGCTTGAAAGAAGCAAAGAAATGTGGGTGTCATTTCCACCACGGACACCAAATGAGAATGAGGTAATAAGTTAACATTTGTCCATGTGGACAAGCACCACATTTAAACAGATGAAAATATGGAGAGATACACTGTCCAAATGTTAGAGGCTAGTGGTATTTATCCTATTTGAGGCAAATATTTAAAATACCTAAGTGTTAAGTGCTTAGAGAGGCACCTGCAGAGATCATGTTTGGCAGTGGCATTTGCCCTGCTGAAGAGCTGCCATAATCTGGCTAACAAATAAAGACACCCTGCAATGAGCTAAGTAATGCTTTCACTGGAGACTGCAGTGTGTGGTAGAGGTTGGCAAAAAGGAAAAAAATCCAAAGAGTATGGATGCCAACATGGACAGATTTCTTTTGTTTCTTGTAGATTTTAGGAAGCACAGAGTTCCATATTACTGAAGCTATGCTACTGCCTGAAGTGAACAGTAGGCAGGCCGGGGGCATTTTTGATCATCTGAAACATAAGGGGTCAAGGATTTAATGTATAGGGACAAGAAAACAACAGACATTGTCTGGAAGAGAGTGAGATGGAAATCTGAATCAACTTGTTAAGGCCTTCTTGCCTGAATAACAAATAATTTAGCTGTGATCTAGTCTGTACTCAAAATTTCCCTTCATTAAACTTTTATTAAAAAAGAAATAGCAAGCCCTTGTGAAACACACAGAGCAACACACTGACATGCTTTCAAATGACAGGCCTGCCAGGCCTCAGAGTGAGCTGCCACTTTCCTCCTTACTAGGACATGTCTTTGAGGTAGAATCAAGCAAGGCTTTTAAAACAATTACATTCTGTCTGTTGATTGTGTAATAATAATGACAATATTTTTGCCATTTTTTTCATAAGAAGTATTGTTTCCTCATTGGTATAATTTGTCTTTGTGTCTCTTACTTGAGCTGCATTGAATTGTCTTTCTGCCGCATAAAGCAATGTATAACTTCCATTATCCTTTATGTAATGGGCCTTCCATACACTTTTATGTGTGTTTTTGTTTCTAAAAAAGAAAAAGCTTTAGACATGGCTGCACATTTTTGTCACATTAACAGTTTAAGAAACAAATACAATAATAGTAGAATGCAGCAGAAAAATTGCAATGTAGTAGCAGGAAGAGACTGTAATGCAGTAAGTTGACCACTATAACCTTTAAGCCTGCCCTGAGAAAGGAAAATGGGGAAAACACTGCTACTGAAAACAGTGCTACTCTTCTAAATGCTGCTGTTTAGGCATGCTGTGATTACTTGCACTGTTGTTCCAGCTGATTCAGTCTGGTCCCGTGTAGGTTTTCAGAGAATTACTTGTACCTGTTCTATTTTCAGGAGCATTCCATTCACTTCTTAAAAATTTTTATATACAATATCTATAAAGCTGTGTAGTGTGTTCTAGGGGACCCCTCTTGAGCAGGGACAAGGTGACCTGGCAGTGGTGACTTCCAATGTTACCCATTCTGTGATTCTGTGAACTATGTATAAATCAGTAGGAGGTTTGATTGTGATTTTGATTCTGTTTCATGCATGTAAGTATTTCTGCCCATCTATCTACAGACAGTGATGAGTGAGAGCTCAACAGCTGGTGTCTCTGATGGAAATAATCTCAGTCTGTCTGAAAGAGTAAAGGTGAGGTTTTCTTTGATTTTCTTTGAAGTGGGGATTATGAGCAGAACCTGACTGATTTTTCCTGTATTAATTTACAAATTACTTGTAATTTGTTGATGTATTTCTTTCCCATCCATGGGAATGAGAGCAATCCAATTTTTTTTTTTCTAATGTTAATGAGTATGTACTTTTAAAGTGTAAAAGTTATGTAAGTCTCGATGAGACTGTTTTCCAACCAGGTTGGAAAAAATTGTCTGAGAGCATCTTTAATTACTTCATGGAAACACAGATGAAAATTGAGGGCATGTAGTCAAATCCTCCATGGTAACACTATTTGCAGATAGGCTGGGAAAAACCTTTCATTCTCACCCTGTTCATCTATTCAGAGTGATATCTGAAATGAGAAATGTTTTGTCTTTTGGTACGTTTTAAATAGTTTAGGTTGTTCAAGGAACATTAGCCTGAGAAAACAGTAGAGCAAAGCCTCAGGTGAAGTACTAGAAATGTAATAATTCTTTTTTTTTTTATTTCCTAATCAATTCACCATTAGTGTCAAAACAGAAGGATCAAGCTGTAGTTTGCCTACAGCATGTACTGTCTTTGTGCCATATGAATTGAGCTTGCAAAATTGCATAGTAACTTATCATGCATCATTTTCCTATGAAAATATTTTACTTCTTCATCTTCCCACTAAGTTCCTGAAAAAGGTACTGTACAGCTTGAGCTTCCTTCCCATCACTGAAGTTGATATGTGGCAATTTTGGCAGTAAATCTTTGACTATACCTAAAAGTATTTCCTTTGGGTTACACATTTCAAAGAAAATTCATATGCTTTCTTGGAAAAATGCAGGGGAAAATGGAGAAGATGAAGCAGACAATTTGATGCATTTTTGCTTTGCTCTTGAGTGTACTATAAGAAATGGAATTGATATATTTTCATCTGTTTTCCAATTTGGGTTTTTATGGCAGGTGGAGAAGTACTTAAACTTGGAAGATGTAGACACAGGTGAAGAGACGTGCAGTGGTAGGTTTGCCCCCTTCATATTCACTGTCATTTTCTGTCTTCGAATGCAAGTGTGTGATTAAAAAACTTCTTCTCCCTTAAAAGAGATGATCTTCCTCAGTTCGTCTGTTGCTGGAAAATTCCCCACATTGCCCCAATTCCCCAAACTGAAGTATCAATTTCCCCACTCTAAGAGGTAATGAAATAATAAATCAAGAGGAATATATTGTACTTGGTCCTGGTGAACACGTTATTTTTCAAGCTTTTCTAGATGTGCAGAGCACTTCTTGTTAGCAACTTCTCTCCATATTTATGCATTTCTATTTTGTATTGAAATTACTTTGATTACAAAAGTTTTTTGGGTTTTTTTGTAATATAATGTGGGTCCTGAGAGACAGTGCTGTAAAGTGGAAATATTTAATGAAAATGCTGTCCCTACCTATTAAAACAATTTCACCCTGGGCTTAAAATAGATTAGACTAATTCTGAATTCACAGTGAACTGCTTTAAAAATTCCAATTAGGAGCATTTTGAGTTGTCTTGAACTGTTCTATACATCTATAATAATTTTAGTTCTCCTACCTCCAAAAAGAAAATGGAATTGTAATGCCTGTAGTTACTTGTCTATCATGGGTCCTTGTATGGTCTTTGTTACAACCAGAACTTACAACCTTTTGGTATTTAAATTCATTTTCCTCATCTGTACCTGTGACTGTACAAGGAAACCAAGCCACACAGATTAAGGGATTTGCCTGAGGTCACAGACAGAAGCTGCAGGGCTTTGGTGCTTGGTTTCTTAGTTATTGCCACTTGATTGGTCTATCCACTCTAACAGTAAAGTTTTGATTAGTCTTTCTGTGTGTCCTGAATTCCTCTGAAGTCTGAGGGCTTAGAGACTTCCAGTATATAATAATATACCAATGTAAGTCAGGTTTATGGCAAATATTCTTTCTCCAGCCTTTCAGAAAGGAGGTAGTACAACAGCAGTCCCAGATCGGGTACAGGTATCAAAGATTTCTTTTGAGTGCAGTGTTCATATGTGCCCATGTTTCACTTTGTAGGGCACTGTTCTATGTTTTATGTCTTATAAACCCCTGTAGTTTACTGGTGGAAGCACAAACCCACACTTCACTTGTATCATAATGAAAGGAGAAATGCCTGTATCTAGTTCATGGAAGTATTGTTAGAAATCTCTGGTTCCAAACAGGCACAAATTGGTTGATGAGAATTAAGCCCAGTGCTAAAATACCAAGCAGAACACTGAGGAAACAGGGTTCTGCTTAAGCTTGGGTGTAACTCAGTGCATTCAGTAGTGTGACAGACCATGCCTCTCTCCAGCTTTTGGGTCATTTCTGGGTATTTGTGTGTGTCCAAGAGTAAATGTTAATCACATACATATGAAAAGCCCTGGTAAAACACACTTCATGTGAGGCAAACTGCCTAAGAGAAGAATGAGACAGTATCAACAATTCTCACTAACAACGTTAGGCTTTTAGATTATATTTTATAACATTGAAATACTGCCTAGCCAAAAATTAATTGTTCCTTCTAAATGCTGCAAGGAAAGTGAACAGCATCGAAATTTATACCTGGGAAACCCACAGCCTGGTTCTTGCTTAGGGCTTCTATGGTGAAGACAGTTGTTGAGTCAGGCTTAAAAATTTCCCCTTGACTCCTAAGTGCAGAAAATAGCACTTACGGTTTGATAGTTGTCTTACACATCAAAATCCACTCTACAGCTTCATACTAAGAGAGGCAAAATCTTAGTCCTGTAGAAACCATAGCAATAAAATGCAATTTAAAATACAAAATTATGTCACTTCTATTGTCTGTAATGTTAAAGTAATCTAGAATTATTTCATTAATGAATACCTTAATGAAAGATTAATTCTGAAGAACCCCAGTTAGTTCCTAAATGAGGTAAATTGTGACACAAATTAGAGACATTCTGTTGTTGACCTTTTTAAATACTGCCACCTTATGTCAGAACAAATGATTGATTTCAGATTTCATATTGTCAAAACAAAAACATCATAGCTTATTTTACCCAGTAAAAAATATCGTACCTTGCTAGTAATCACAACAAGCCTTTATCTCTCCTTGTTATTGGCAGCAGTTCAATATCTCTGTGCTTCACTTAGTTTTAAAGGTCAGATCAGTTAGCTGAGTTAGCAACTGTACATTAATACAATAAATATTCACACTTAAGCATAACTAGCTCAAAGCTGACAGTATGAGAAGCATGATAGAAAATAGGTGTGAAAACATCCCATCTAACCAGTGCTGTTTGGCAGATGTCGTAGAAGAGTCATTCTAGAGAAGTTCTGTTTGTTTGTTTGTTTGCTGTTTTTTTGGTTTGATTTTGTTTTGTTTCTTTGGGGTTTTGTTTTGGTTTTGGTTTCCAATTTATTTTGCAAAGTTCAGTGTCTTTTAATGTGTGAATGAATGTGACTGCTTCTTATAAGTAGGAAAAGCAGCCCACCGATTTGGCCAGCATGCAAATTCATTGTAAATGTTTTTGTTTGACAGCACTGGGCTGAAAGCTTGAAACAGGGGCAGTGCTTTGCATTGTGGGACTTTGGCACAGTAAACCATAACTGGCAAAGTGAAATTGCTGCCCTAAACCGTGGCTTTAATGCATCATGTGGAGACAGCATGGGCATGGTGTACTGTAATCTCTTTTTCTCCCTGAATTTAATCTCTAACTGTAAGGAGCTTAAGGCAACAATAGAGATGATCAGGCTTTCTCCAGGGATGGATGGATGCTGCCTAGTGCCTCTGTTTTGGCAACAGGACTTTCCAGGACTGGTTACAAATTTCTTGCCGTAGGGCTTGAGGGATAGCTAGGTAGTAATAGGTAATATTTGAATGAAGTATCAAATATGTAAAAGAATGTCTGGAGATCTTGAGTGTGCTATTGTTTAAATACAAGGGAAGATTAAAAGAGGGCTAATTAAATGTGTGGGGGAGGCTTCATAGGCAAGGATATAATTGTTTCATCCTAATCCAGCTTGGAACACTGAAGTACTGCAAACTTCTCTTTTCAAGGTCCCAATGGTCTGTAACTCCGCAGAGGCTGAGGAGAACCTGATTGACTCAGTTACTTTGAAGCTGAGGCCAAGCATAACTATTGATTATTTAAATAATTCTTTAGGCAAATTATATCAACATCTGTTATTTTTCAAAATCTGTGCCTCTCTATTTATATTTTGAGCCTATGCTTACATGCAGAAAAATCAGGTTGAGGAAGAGGATTCAGAGTTAAATGGGGGGATTTTTTTAAAGTATGGGGCTCCCCCCCAGCTGCTGAATCCCTTTCTTGTTTTTCTTCTCCAGTCTCTGCAATCCATTTAACGCTGCCTTGAGATGATTTCACACTAGGCAGCTCTTTGGGACTAACAGCCTGAAGCATGAGAATTAGAGGAGACTGCAAAATTTAGCTTTTAAGCTTTTTTTATCACTCTTTTCTCAACTACCCATCAACAGCATTTTTGTGAAATGTAGTGTCTGAAAGTGGTAAAACCTGTGTCAGTGTATATATAGCGTCAGTGTATATATAGCTGAGCATCGTTTGGCTACAGTAAAGTTATAGACAAAACTTTGAACTTCCTCACTCTTGAAAGTTAAAAGCAGACTTGTGCCAGTAGATTATTTTTTTCTATACTCATAATTGAAGTCTATGGTACACAATAAGCAAAAAATTCCAACTCAGCAGTGTTGACAGATTTAGTAATAATTTTCTGGGATGTGGTAGGGAGGGACTTAAGAGTATTGTTCACTTTCCAAGTATGCCATCATTAAAGTGTGCTGGACTTGAGTAAAATTGTCAGCTGTATCATCCAGGGAGTTGATTCTTCATGATATGAGAGGTGCATTTCAAAATGTCTTCTCAGTTTTTTTGGTATCACTGCTTGTTCAGTTATCTCTATATATGGTGCTGTTGGCAGTATCCAAGGCTTTCCTGTTGCTAATTAATCACCTCCACAGAGAACATAATTAGCAGCTTAATTAGGTTCATCATCCAGTAGTGCTGTAGCAGCAGCCTAAACAAGCTGTGAGGTACTGGCTAGAACTTAAAATAGCCTGGAGTTCCTTTGGGTGCTCCCACTGAGAAGGACGACTGTCAAAACTCTCTAATTTTTCTCTTTGAAGGGGTTTCTTTATTAAACATTATCAGGGAAAGCAGTGTTTACCAATTAGACTTTCATATGCTGTCACACAGCCAGGCTAGAGAGAGACAAAGCTCATTTCTGGCATGTCTACTGGCAAACAAAGGTTGATTACATTCTTACAGGGTGATTGAAGAGAATTTGAAACATTTTTTGCATTACTAACAAGTCTTAAAACATGGAATTGACATTCTGAATATGACAAGCACTTCTTGGTAAAAGCAAAAATAAATTTCCTTCTGTTGTCCTAATTCTTAAGAGTTATCTTTCTGAGCCATTGCCAGGCTGTTGCATAACAGTGCTTCCTCCTCATCTTCTGTCTGCAGATTGGTCTGTTGAGGGGGAGAAGCTCTTAGTGTAGAAATAATCAGTGTTCATATCAGTAGGTGATAAAAACCTCTTGATGTCCAGACTTCCCTTACTTTAGTAAGGATGTAGATTTAGGTTGCAAGTTTGAAACAATAGTAGAGGATGCTGTTGTCTTCAAATGAGCATTCACAACTTCCTTCTGTCCTACAAATACTTTTGATCCAAATTATGAATAAAGCAGCTGCGGAGCATGTGTAGACATAGCCTAGATACCTGTGAACTGTGCTGTCCTTTTCAGAAAGTTTTCTCATATGACTGGCACAGCATCAGAACAAATGCTATGCTGCGAACAAGGACTGAAAGCACTTCGATGGCTGGAGATAGACATAATCAACCAAAAGAATGGAGATAAAACAAACCCACTTATATGTTAATCACAAAACAAGAGACAAAAATCCAGAAATGAAATACCCAAGGGAATTAATTCAACTCTTTTTATAAGAGCATTCTATTTTACAATTTGAAGCCCTGCTGGCTTTTAAATAGTATACTATTTAATAGTACACTATTCCCAGAAGAAAACTAAATGAAGAATTTGATCATGGATTTTTTTTGAAGACCTAGCTAGGAAATCTTTATTCTCAAATGCATTTTCACAGGGGAATGAGAGGTCTGTAACTCCACTACTGTGGTAAAATTGTGCAGGTAGAGATAGACACTTCATCTGTTTCACCCTGGATCTATGTACTCTATTGTTGCTTCCATTAAGTAACATTTTAGCAATGCTTTGAAAATTTATTCTGACATTACAAGATAAATGTAAATGTAGTGTAAAACTGTAGAGAAACTTGTGTATCAGCTGAAAAAAATAGTAGGTAGATTTACATAATCCTTTGACTAAATTGCAAGACATATGGTCCCCTTAAGTTCTTTCATAAAAACATTACTGAGACATGATGGACACATCTGTGCTGTGGCAGAGCTGAGATTGATTCATGTTAGAAGATATTTCTAAACCTAAGGCATATCCTTCTGATCTGTCACAGAATGCAAACCCACTGGTCCTGGTATGAATGTTTTACTGAAGTTTGTAAAAGAAAAGTGATTCAGAAAAGCAGTTCATTTGTGAGCTCTGGAACAAATCCTGCCCATATGGAAGGGTTACATGTCACTCCATCCCAGATATGGGGAAGTCCTCTGAAGTACCTCTTTTTGGAAAGCTCAGGGAGAAACAAACATCCGTGAAATACCCTTAGATAAGAGAGTCATCTGGCACTGTAGTGGGGAATATTAGTAGTTCTACCACTTACTGTTCTGTGAGAGTCATACTAAGATGCTTTGCAATGATTCTTTATGCCCAATGTACAGGTGGTGAAGCTCTAGCTAAAGAGAACTGAATGAGCCTGCTCAGCTCATCGGTGACAGACAAGGTGTTTTATACTTGTACTGCAGATGTCTCTGCTGAGGGCCTTCCATCTTTGTTCTGACAGAAAGGAATGTAATCCCAGGTGCTCTCTGAGTTTAAGATCATCGGCATCCAGATTTTAACTCAACACCTTTAAGAAAGAAGAGCTTCCTGTCTGTTTTCAGACAAGTTCAATTTTTCCTTAGTACAGTATTACTATCTAAATTTTAGCTCAGGACTGTGTGGATCTGTTTTAGTGATAGCTTATGCAGCAATAAGTACATCACACTCGACTAACAAGCTGCTGCTCATGTCTGGACACTACAGGATATTAACAGGATTTTTGTTAATTTATGCATTGAGTGGAAGGTTAATATTGACTCTTTTTTATTCAGCAGAATCATTTGTTCTCCCAGGAGAGGTGGAAGAGACAGTGACTTGCTGTACACCCTTCTTTGATAAGCCAATTCAGCCAAAGTTCAGAGCCTTATCAGTTCCCCAGCCACCATACAGCAAAGCCCAAGAGGTATGAGGTCAGAGGTATTCATTCAGACTTTGGGGGTTTGGGGTCTTTTTATTTTTCCTATCGCCTTCTACTGTTATTTCCACAAGAATAATGGGATATAGATGTAGTATGTGGAGCTGCTGTGAGTTAACAAGTCATATTATTAATTTTTAAATGAATAATGAATTCTTAAATATGGTAAAAATTGAAATAAACACTCTATTTTATCTTGCACACTTCTAATATATAATCTTACATTTTCAAAATCTGTACTTCAATACTTCAAGTGGTATGTGGGCTTTTAAATATTTAATTTGTATAACTCACAGAATATTCAAGCAAGACCTTGCACTTTTAAGCCTTTTAGCAACCCTTACTTAGGTAGAATGATGGACCATTTAATTTTCCAGTGATCTCATGATCTTATGGCGTACTCCTTGGCTTAATATAGGAGCCATTTTCTGCAGCAGGGAGGTAGTGAATGATCCCTCTAACATGAAACTTAAAAGAAAAAAAGGTTTTAGAATATATTGTGGTCAGAATTAAGATCTTGTGCCCTGGAAATGAGTAGTTGCAAGAGGCTGCTGAGAAACTGAATTGTCAGGGTCTGGTGTGGAGAGGTTTGCTTTATGGCTTCTGAGCCTTTTAATCAGACACAGTCGGTGCAAACTTTAATTTAGAATTGCTGTCTTCCTTCAGAAATTCAGTTCTTCTCAAACTGCAACAGAAGGTGTGGATTGCTCACAGGCTTATTTTAAGTCATTAAGCTTCCTGTCCAAATAGTCGGCATGAGCATTAACTTTTGGGGGTGTTTCTATTGCAGACAATTCTTCACTGCTCTTTTCCCCTGCCTGATCATTGCAACAGAAGCTGAAGTTAGCTTCCAGCTAAAGTGGGCCAGTTTTGATAGTTTCATATGCTTATTGATGTTCCCATGAGGCTTAAATCAAGTTTATAAATGACGCGTGACCAATGAAGGTTTGGTGTTATAGCACTGCATATGGTGCCTCCTTTCCTGTGCTCAATTGTGTTTAGTTCCTTGCAATAAACTCTTTACTATAAGGAAGAACTCTGCTTTGGGAGAAAGTAGATGTTCTAAAATGACCTTTCAAGCTTTAATACCTACCATTCTGTGAATAAAAATACTCACTCTTTTCCCTAAGGATTGACATAATTCAAGGGTTTTGCCTTTAGTTATATCCATTGGACACAAAATAACATCCAAAAAACTAGAATGAAGTTTTATAGCTTTCTTATTTCATAACTTCTGTAGAGAAGAAGGAGGGTTGCAGCAGCCTGCATTGTTCATAAAGGACTGCATATGATTCTTTAAACTATAGTTCATGAAAAATAGATAAAGATCCAACTGCATGCAAAATTCATTTCCATTTGAGGGAAATTTGGGTTATGAAAGAAACTGAGTATTATTACATTGGCTATGAGTTGCTGCATTTTTCAAGAAGAAAGACAATTTTCACAACCATTTGGTTGGTGCCAGGCTACTTAAAATGAAAGCAGTCTTTCCCCTAAATTATAAACATATTTTTGCCTTCATTTAGATAATATAACTGTGGCCTGATTTTTAGAACTGTCAAGACTGAACAGGTCCATTTTAAAGTCCCTCAGTGCTTCAAATTGTCATTGCCTAGAAAATTAAGTCTTGCGTTGCTTATGGCAGGACCAGTTTAGAAAGAGAAAAATATTTTCCCTGGAGCTGTCTTTGCTTTAAAATGAGACTGTTCTCTGTCCATCAAAACAAATCTGTTAGGGAAGGGCAACATAATGTGGCTGCCTAATTGGTTTTCTTAGAATATGGAAGACCATTCTGTATGAAGAATAGCAGGATGAGAAATGTCTATGCTATGGAAACACCTGTGAGGCACTTTAGGGAAAATTGTGTATCTCTTAACATGTTGCTAGGGAAAGTTTAAAAAAACAAGCTCTGCTAAGATCCAATTTATAACTTTGATAATTGTTAAAGAGCATCTTGTCTCTCTGAAAATGTTTTTCTGTCAAAAGGTGTTAGGAAGTGGCTTAGTGGATGACACAGTGAATTATTTGTGTTGTCTACCAATGTTGCTTCATCTTTCTTTCCTCCCTTTAGACATAAATATATTTCAGGATTTCAGTATCGACAGTGGAGCATACATGACCTCCTACAGGCCACTGCAAATTGAACCAGCATTGATTCTATGTCTGAAGTACATTATCACAGAACATTTCCCTCCCCTACCCAGAAATTTATTTTCTCCTTTTTTTCTACTTAATATATTTTTTTTATAAAAATATATGATAGTATTGTTACGTCTTAATGTCTGCTTCCTCGTACTTTTATTCGTTCTTATTTCCTCTCTGCATACACGAGTGCAGTTGATGCATATTTTTGATCCACTTGCTATAAACATGCATTCAAAATGGGATTCATCTCACCTAACTTCAGGCTTAAATGTGGTTTTAGTCCTCCAGTCACCAAGAGGCAGAAATAAGCAACTCCAGAAAGTGATAAATCCCACTTGCTGTAGGAATTTGTTGTAGGAAGTAATGTATTTCTGTCCACAAGCTTGGGCTGGGCTATTTTTGGCTAATTGACTACCTTAGTCTAGAAACCAAGTTTTTGTATGGCTGGGATTAGGAAAGAAGAATCCTGTTGTTCTGTTCTCCTTTATTTGTCTGTAGTTTGAGCATCAAAAAAGTATTTAGCATGTCTGTCGCTTTATCTTAATCTGTGGCATGGCAGCATTTATCCTCTAAAATACAACTTCCATTGACTTCCTATGGTTAAAGTTTTACTGATAGGCCTGAGCTGAAGTTTGTTGCTGCTACGTGCTATGCATAAATGCAACAAGAACATAGAAGAACTTAAAGACAGGATTGACTAAGTCAAAGAAGATGGAAGAGTTATATCTTCTCAGAGGCCAGTAAAGACACAGAGATTGAATGACTTGTCTAGAATGATGAAGCAGAAGTTGAAAATTGGCCAAGATTTATTGACTTCTACTCCAGTGCCCCAAGCTCAAACAAACTTTTTTTCTCCCAGGATATAGTAGGTTTATATGAGATCATAGCATATATGCTTTCCCCCCACTTTTTTAAAATTTATTTTTAGTGAACTAGTAAGTTTTCCCTTGAGCACGCAGTGAAATGGCTGGTGAGTGTGCGTGCAAGCTTTACGTAATTTGAACAAGTGAATCATACAGAGTGCCATAATTACACAGAAATATAAATTTAGAAGGACAGAGACAAGCTGTTCAGCTAAGTGTAACTCCACACAGATTAATAAAAGAACTGAGTTGCCAATTATTAACAGGCTTTTGAAAATGTCAACTTTAAGGTATTTTATTTACAATATTACTTTGTAAAACAACCTCTAGAAAAATATTTCAGTTATTAGTATGAATATTACAATTTCACTCCTTTAATTTGGAGATGCAAGAACTTTAAATGAAAGTGATTTTTTTTCAGAAAGTAAATCACAGAAGCAATCTTAAGCAAACTGGCAATTTTCTAATAGAGCAGAATACTATTCCCAGAGAGCTCTCAAAAAGATTTCAATTATATGTTAAATTAGACACCTGAAATTCACGTATTTCTCTCCATTCCTTAGGCAAAAATAACAAGATAATAACTTGATCAGCTCAGAGGATTCAGTGTTCCATAGTAAAATGTCTTCCTTTTGACACAGAACAAAATTGCAGTTTGCAGTATATGTTTTAGATTGCTTGTCTTCATGGAAGTTTGAAGTCAATGGCTTCTTGGGAGAAGAAGAAAAAAAGGAATCCCTAATGCTTTGAGAGATGAAGCACACTGATAAATATGCAGTGTGAATAAACTTTTCAAATGTGCAATGAGTGGGTAACAGAGAAATCGTTAACAGGGTGAAGTCAGATACATTTTATTTTGGCATCTTTTTTCAGTTAACATTGTGGGGTTGAGTTTTGTAAACAAAAGTTCTTCCAGTATTTTGCTGTGTCTGCATAAAATGTTCCTGGAATGACATGAAGGCCAAGACAAGGTCAGAGTGGATGTGTATATACTTTCTGTAACTCTGTTGACAGAGGAAAATAGATTTGCTTTTGTAAAATCCCTATAAAGGCTTACTGTAGTTTGAACTCTTTTTATCTCAGATGCCTCAGATATGTGTCGTGGTTTAACCCTGGGCAGACAGCAAGCCTCACAGCTACTCGCTTGCTCCCCACCAGCGGGACCAGGAAAGAATCACAAGGGTAAACTAGAAAACTCGTGGGTTGTGATAAAGACAGTTTAATAGGGAAGGTAAATGCCACACATGCAGTCAAAGCAAACCAAGGAGTTAATTCACTGCCTCCCACGAGCAGGCAGGTAGGTGCTCAGCCATCCCCAGGAGAGCAGGGCCCCACCACGTGTGACAGTCACTGGGGAAGACAAAGGACATCGCTCCAAACTCCCCTTTTCTCCTTCTTCCTCCCACTTTTTGCACTGATGACACATCATGTGGTGTGGAATATCCCTTTGGTCACTTGGGGTCACCTGTCCTGGCTCTGTCTCCTCCCACCCTCCCATGTGCCCCC
>WBMY01015341.1:492869-507496 GCA_013397315.1 Donacobius atricapilla | reverse complement strand
AAAGTTACAACTAAAATAACCGAAAAATACTTGTGCCTTGCATTGTATTTTAGAAGAGTGCTTTGGATTTCTGCAAATGAAAGACAGGTAGTAGAACCCTGGTTACTGCTACCATTTGTTACCCAGTTGCTGGTAATCTTAACTGACAAGGAATTCTACAAGGCTTTGCCTGTGGAAAAGATGAAAATGAACATGAATATGCTGAGGAGGTCAAGGAGTTGGCTTTATCTCTAATGGGAATGACAGTTTGTGTGCAGGCTTTATCTCCTGTTAACATTTTTCAAATGGGCTGTTTATAAAAGTTAATGATGGTTTACCTGAAGGAGTCCATGGACATAAGCAAGATTATCTTTGTGTGCAGAATGAATAGTGCTTTCTAGACCAACTATATCTACAAAGTTTTTGCCATTTATAAGTGCCCATGGTCTACACGTCTGTATCCAGGATTATTTGGCTGCCCCAACATGTAATGATCTGGCTGCTC
Source organism: Donacobius atricapilla (assembly GCA_013397315.1). NCBI lineage: Eukaryota > Metazoa > Chordata > Aves > Passeriformes > Mimidae > Donacobius > Donacobius atricapilla. The sequence goes on along the minus strand of WBMY01015341.1, from coordinate 507,012 downwards.
CAGATCCCTAGGAAAACTGAGCAATATAGATGATAAATAAAATTATACAACCCCAGAAAATTATTTCCTGTTTATTCATGCAACCTTACAGTTTATTATTAAAGGATGTAGATACTACCCTAATGCTCTCTGCCATGTCTATGAAGTACTCAGCCACCAAGGAGGAATCCAGCTAGCACTTCTCTGACTTACTAGATGGCATGAACTGTGTCAGTGCTTCTTCTTACCAAATGTCACATGAAATTGTGCAGGATACTGTGCCTTCTAAACTGAGCAGTGATCATAGGATGCTGAGTGTTCTTCCTGCTCTTCAGCAACTAGTACATGTATTCTTAATTCCATATACATCAGTAGTCATGGGCTTCACCAAGGACTTACCAGAAGTTTGAAAAAATAAACACGTATTTAAATGTTTTGCTGATTTGGTGCTGAAGTACTTAAATCTTTGAAACACATTTCTAGACAACTTACACTAGCTTCTTATGGGATAGGGAACATTCCTATGCAGTTTTAATATTGAAGATCTGTCTCCTGTGTTGCCCTGGAATTCATTTTATGTAACTGCTTACCATAAACCTTTCATGTCATGGCCCCCTGCAGTTTCTTATCAGCATGGAGCCTGCCATAGTTATTTGTTTTCATTGTTTTATTTTATAGGCAGAGTGTTTATTCCAAGATATTTCAACCAGAAGCAATGCAGAAATGCTATACAATATGTCAACAAAGCACATATTGGCAAATGCAGTAAGATTCTTATGTTCATAATACAAGAAATGCAAACTAGTCAGTTCCATGTCTCTGAGATGGTGAAAAAAATTACTGGAGTCTGAAAATGGATGATGTGTTATTTTGCTCGTTGCAGGCCTTTCCTTCACTGAAGCCGTGTTCTGGGAAGCATGTTACATTAGTATCAGATGCATGTATGGTGAAGCTTTATGTAATACTAACCCAAATTTTGATGATATGGAATCTGTCTTTGAAATTTAACATAGCTGCATATAACATGTCCATATCCTCACAGCCTTGATGCTACAAGTAGCAGGAATATAATAGATGTGGGCAAGGGAGGTTTTTAGATTCCTTGCCTTGAGCAAAATTCGTTAATGATATTCATTCAGATACAGTACAGTACAAATGGGGCACATTAAATGGCTTAAATTAGGTCAAATAGAATAATTGAATTTATTCTTTTACTTAAAAAGGGCTTAATCAGCTGAGAGTGTTAGAGTCAGAAAAAATAGTTTAATTAAATATTAATTAGGCGTTTATATTTTGAGCTTCCTTATTATCACTTGAAGCAATATTATTTATGTATCTGTTTTTCCTCATTACAGCTACTGGGCGATGATGTTCAGCCTTTCTCACTTGATGAAGAATTTGATTATGACAATGTGGCACTGACCCCTAAGTTCTCCGAAGCTGAGCTGAAGGCCATTATAAAGTTGTCTGAAGAGAAAATGGGTACAGATGTCAAATCAGCACGAGCTGAAGACTGAGTCAAAGGTGTTCTGTGCAGGGCTGTTGGAATGACCTTTTTATGGGATGAGTGTAGCTTCTCATCGTACCCTTATTTAGTGTTATCTGCACGGCCAGTAAATGGCATCCATGAGATTTGTCATTTATTGTCTAGGTGCCTTGGATCCTGTACTGGCTCAGGAAAGGTGTGCTGGAACGACTTCTCCATAGGGGCAAAACAAGCTGGTGGGTTTCAGAATAGCATTGTGGCTGCTCCTGCTTATATCTGGTACTGATTTGGTTCCTAAGTAGTGCAAAGCTGGTCCTAAAGCTGCCTTTTACCTCATTCTTTCAGTAATGCAATTAAGAGGCTTTTAACAGCTGACAAATCACTCCATGAACTCTTTAAATATATAGAGATACATGAGTGAATAAATCTGGGAATATTTTTTTTCTTTGTCTTTTGAGTCACTTCAGTTCTGCAAAAAATAAATACTCCTGTTTCCAACAAACTTTTAGTGTTGATCAAAATTGATGTGGTACAACTCCTAAAATGAAAACAGTAACTGCTCAAACCATGCCCCCTTCCACACAGGAAAAAATACTGATCTCATCCATTAAAGGAATTGGCATTGGAAGGCTGTCAGATTTTACATTTTTTCACAGGAGATGATTCCAAATAACAGCTTATAGCTTACAGTCTGCATCACTGAAATACAGCAAGCTGGAGTTAAGTAAAGGTCAGCTGTATGGGTGGGAGAGAAGTGTGTGTGCATCCCTGACACAAGGTAGTATGTACTCCTTCTCTGAAGAGTTTAGAATCCTTTGTTTTCAGCTAACTGTAGAAGCTTTTCTGTTGAGGCTTGGTTTAACATCACAATGCTGCGTTGTATTTTTGATCATTTTCTGGTATAACTGTATTCACTAAAGTTTACTGACCAACATTTTGTCCTTGACCTCTCTCTATTATTTCTGAAGTGGGTGATTAGCATGATAAATATGGGAAGAGTGCCTGAGCAGACTGACAGGGCACCAAACCATAGATTTGTTTAAAGACTGTGGATGAATTTTCTGTGGCCAGTTGGCTGCTTCATTGTCAGTAATTTCTAAAAGCAAAGAAAGGTCTTCTGGTGTTCCAAAGGAGATTTTCTGGATCAGTGATTTTGTAAACCATAACCATACTCCACTGAAATCTGAATAGCATTGGTTTTGAGGAATGGTATTTACCTTGATTAATGGATATAATTTAAGGGTGAGATTCAAAAAAAACAAAAAAAAACCCAAAAAAAGCAAAAAGCAAACCGCAAAAAAACAGAAAAGAAAGAGGTCTCACACAAGGTAGTTAAGGAGACTGATACAAAATTACAAGTATGTTGTGTAGAAAATGTGGTGTGTACAGGACCTTGCTGGTAGAAGATAATGAGCATTTTTTTAACACCTACTACTCAAAAAGATACCTGTGCTGTACTTAGAATGTTTTTAAAAAGGTAATTGGCTGTGTAACAGATTCTGCTGGGTTTCCTGAAACTTTTTAAAATGCGATTTTATTTTAATTAAATAAAGCACTTTTTTGGACCCAAGGTATTTTCAATTAAATTGTTTAGATCCAACTGAAGTTTTCCAGAGAAACCTTTTAAAAATTTCTTAACAGTCTAATTATTAATTCATCTTCTTCTGAAGGACACAGATAATGTGTATAAGTCAGAAGGATAAGAATTAAGTTCGGGAAGAGCTCCATAACAAATCTGGGAGAAAGAAATGGAGAAGTGCTGTATAATGATAGCAAGGTCAGCCTTTGAAAGCCTCAACAGAAAAATAAGGGAGACAACCTCATTAACATATGTATGTATAACAAAGATAAAGTAACGAACCTTCTGGCTGAGAGATCTCTCAGTACAGAGTTTGCTATCCTGCAAAGTATCAGCCATAAAGGTGAACATTTGTGGCTTTGTGGAATGGTGAATTAGGTGCTTTTTGTGTGTGGTTTTTTTAGAAAAGCGTGAGTTACACAAGCTAGAGATCAGTCCTATGGGAATCTTACAGCCAGTAGAGTCAAACAAAAAACTTGTCTAGGGGTTTATAATATTCTTCAGGCCACATCAGCTCTGGAATCTCTTAAGTGCATTTTCTATTCATTTCATTTTCAAATTTTCACTGTACATTAGGGATACATCCAGCCATTCAGTTCCTTCTCTCATAAGCAGATGATTCTTACCAAATGTTCAGAGTACCTATTATGCTCCATAAGTGTCATTCAGTATAGTCATTATATGGTTTCCTTTGATATAAAGAAACACTTTGCTGCAGAATACCCAACAAAATTGGAACTCTTTAGTGACATTCATCTTACACTGGGAAATGGGAATAATTTACTTACATTTACACCACTCATGAGTTAGATTTTTACTCTTTGTTAACAGGCGTGAATATCACAGTGAAGATTAGGCAATTTAGGCTACATTTTCTGTACATGACATTTTATTGGCCTGCCCCTGTGGTTATTTTTGGCTTGTACCAAATTTGATTACTTTTCGCAGAGGAGACATATTTTCCTCTTAGCCATTACCAGGTTGTCATTTTTAAGAACATAGTTTATGTGCATGTTAAATTTTATATTTGCTTATGGAGTTAGTTACCTGGAATTATTTTAGTGTTTGTGAGGTAGTTTGAAGTCTGCATAATATATATCTTTTCCTCTTGTAGCTTGTATTCTGTTTAATATTTAATGTTTTCAGCAGCGGTTGGCAAAGAACATTAATCTTTTCTATTTATGGCCTTTTCTAAACATTTTTCCTGTTCTCCAAAAGAATTAAAGGCAAAACTCTCAAATGGAACAGGAAACTTGGAGTGCTACTTGGGGTCAACTTAGGGGCTGCTGCAGTAGGGAACAGCTTTCTTCGTACCAACTGACAAGGATTTTGAACTGCAAAATCTCTGACATTGGGTGAACCTATGGAAGTGAAGGCTGTGTGATGCATCTCCCCAGTCGCTTTGTATTAATGACTTCATTGATGTCTAAAGTGCAGCAGAGATGTGCATCCTTATCAGTCAGCGATCTTATCTGTGTTGAACTTGTGGCTACCTTTGGTGTTGCCAGAAGGATACTGAGTGTTTCTCTCCACAGTCTTGATGGATCCTCAATTACGGGAAGGAACTATTTGTTTTAGGAGCTCTTTTGGGTTTTATGAGAAGTAAATAATCCTTCCACTGGGGGTGGGAACTGAAAGGGTTGTTTCCATGGCTGCCTGAGGTGAAAGCTTGGATATTGTTAATGGTCACTTCTCATGACTGTAAAAGGAACAGCCATTATTTGTTGAGACAATGGTTGTGGAAGAATGAGGTAAAGACTGAAGAAATGAAAAGATATGCAGGCAAATCTGACTCAGACATTGTTATGGGTATATTTCTGTTTCTGCACAGAGGTATCCTGGTATGCACTTGTATACACACAATGACAGTGAAGGAAAATTATTTTAGTATGGAGAGTACCCACCAGATAATTCACAACATCATGAAGAAGATGGTGTGGAAACAAATCCCTGCCCTTATGGAAAAGACTGATCCTCTGGCCTTGATTTTCTGCTGCTATAAGCTGGCAGAACTCCACTGAGGCCATTTGTATTCATACAGAGCAGACAAGAGTCTGGTATTTACAGTCTTAGCTGAAAGAATATGGAGCCAAATCAATTCCTGATTTAACTTCACTGAATATATGGTTATGTATATGACCCATTATCATTACGGGAAAAGATTTAAATGAGGAGCCAATGCAAATGAAATGTAAAAAACATACCTTGTAACTGTTCAGATACTACACAGGTTCTTTTGGAGTTTCTGTAGTTATGTGTGCTTAGAACATTGCTTTTTGCTTTATCAAAAATATCACGTATATTTTCAAGTCGGATGCAAATCATGAAACTTGATTACATACATAACTACTAAAGATTCTGGCCCCCTTCCAGGTGTTTTTTTTTCCCTCTGTATCTTGACAAGGATTGGAAGTGGACTTTGCTCTATCTTGGAATTGTTTTTAAAATATCTGACATCCTTTGTAAAAACATAGACTTTCTTATAAAGGTAGACTCAGTTAGTGATGCTTCTCTAAATGCAGAAGTAAAAATAGGACCAAATTCGTGGTTGCTCAGCAACTTCATTTACATCATAATGTGGGTAAACAGACATTTGGAGTACAAGTGTCTGCTTGGATAGCAGGCTGATGGATATCCTGTTGTCCTCTACCTTCAGTTTTACTTGGAGTCTAAGCAGTAGCTGGGTCGTATGAGTGTTCACCGCCCTACAAAGAGACTGTGAGACAATTCACTTGCACTGACCAAAGCACCTGCAGCAGCAGTCTTGTGCTGGGGCTCCATGCACACTCCAGTACAGTTTAGCCAAGCATGGTTCAGCAGAGATTTGTGTTACATCAGTAGTGAATGTGCTGCTGCTGAAGCTGTGGCTGGCAAGGGTTGGGGCAGAGATCCCTTGGGCTCTGTTCCCTTTCTGGGCCGTGCTGAGTAGGCAGCTCACTGCCCTCCTTCCCTCAGCTCAGCTGAGGCTGCAGCTCAGTCCCTGCATTTCCAAACTCCTGAGTGAGGCGAGGAGCCCCCTGCTCGGGGTTCTGCTGCCCTCAGGAAGCAGCTCCTTGCCCACAGAGCCAAGCACTGGTGCCAGCCCAGGGCATTCCCACCGTGGAGCTCTTTCTTGTGGCCAGCTGTCAGTTAGCACAGGTGGGCCCGGGGTGCCACATCTGTCCGGGGCTCCTCTCGCTGAGAGCCAGCTGCCTTTGCCCATCCTGGGCACACGCAGCTCGCCCAGGTGCGAAATGCCTGCGCATCCCTTGGGAAAACAAGGCAGGCAGTTTTCTCTGTAATGCTGTTAAGCTGTAGAACATCTCAAAAGACGATGAGTTTGGTAAGTTTGTTACTGCTGGCTGTTGGAAGTGGCACCTTATGTTTTGCTGGCAAGATGCTGTAAGCACACATTGCAGGTGTATGGGCTGTGAAATACCGCAAATTAGACTGAAAATGGTTTTAGTGCTTGTCTGTGACAAGTTTGTAGGAAGAAAAGCAAGTGCTAAAAGGTACTGTCATTTTTATAGACAAGCTACTTTATTTGCAATTGCAGTGCCCTACAGTTAAAATGGAAATCAATTTTAATGCCTTAAGAAAATGCAGAAATATTTGTCTCATTTACAGCACTTCCGAAAAGGACAGATAATAAAATTCCCCTGATTTACGATCTATAATTTTATGTACTCTGTGGTGTCTTGTTCAGTACATCTCTCCACATAAACATTCTAAAAGAGTGAGGGAAGATAGATCTGAACAAGATTCCTGAATCTAACTTCACACTGAATTCAGATTGTAGAAACTCTCTCCATATTCAAAGCTCTCTTTGATGTGAATATTCCCAAGCTTCAGGGAAGTAGATGCTTAACTTTGAAAATGACTAACCAAACATTTCTCTAGCAACTACATAGTACTGATCTGTTCTAAAAAACCCAAAACAGTAAGGGACCTGCCTATATAAAAAGAGAAAATGAAATGTGAAAATTGGCATAACTGCACTTTATATGAAGATAATGAATAAAAGGACTCTAAAGATAGTAGAATTAAATGAAAAATGTTATTTTCTGGTGAGTGAACTTTACTGAAATCTTCTGTTGACTTAATGCATTTTTTGTTGAAAGTCTTTGAATGCCCAACTGAACAATTAGTGTTATCATTTTGTAATTCACGTGGCTATACAACACAGTTATCTCTTGAGCCATTAACATGAGATTAAAATTGTGTGAGATTCTTCAGTATATTTTGTGGCAGTGCTAACACCATAAATTAAGGCTTTAGCCCCATTCTATCACAAGTTACAACAAAGTTTGTTCTTCTGTGGCTGTTGTGGTTGAGGATTCTTGTGGCAGTTTCTGGAGAGCAGGTGTGTACTTGTAGCAAATAAGCTCTAAGTTTTTTTGAATCTGTCTGCTTTTATGTCCAGATGTATAAAAACTTGTAAGGTGCAATATGATGTGCATATTTCTTAAAAGAAGCAAGTGTCATATATGATGTTGCTTATGCTCCTCAGAATAACTTAGCAAGAGGACAAATTCTACTGATTACCTATGGTCTTGATTCTTCCATTTAGATTTGCTGCAAATTGTGCATTTGGGGTTTGACAGAGAAATGCTGCAGTACATTTTTCATTCTCTTTTCCTTATTTTTGATTTTGTCTTTCCTATGTCAGTTTTGCAACTAGCTTTCGACAAGTTGACACTACATTAATCCGATGAGCTACTTTCCTGCTGGATAAAATTTTAAAGTAAAAAAGGTGGAAGACTGGTGTTTGGGCCAGGAGGCATCAAAGCATGGTTAGCATTTCATGCTCAAGCTTAGCATTTGCAAAGCTGTCAAAACAAACAATCAGGAAAATACAAATAATGTTCATCCTATTCATTGAATGAAAATTTAATTCCAAATAGCCTTTGTTTAAATCAGCTGCTTACACTTCATCTCCTCTGCTCACCAAGGATTCTGTTAACTAACATAGTTCAAAATCCAGACTGCCAAAAATACTGACAGCTTTCGTTAGCTGAACAACATTTCCCACGACAAAATTGTGATCCGTTTAAGGCTCTTCATTTTGGGTTGTGACACATTGCCTGAATTCCACGGACTTATTCCCCATTCATGAACATTATTGATGTAAACTCCAAACCCCCAAAGGCCCAGTGGATATCCTTTTGCTGAGAGCAGGAAGAAGAGAGGTAGTGGGAAGAGCGGTTGGCTGAATAGCCAAAGGAGCTTGTGCTCCGGATGCGATGCTTGGTGTTTTGCTTTTGATTCTTTGCAATGTTTGTGTGAGAAGCTTGGTTGTCATAAGCCAGCTGAATAACACCCCCTCCCCACTGCACCCCCAAACCCTTGTGTGTGAAGGTGCTGGCAAGCAAGCTAACCAAATTCAGCTGGCTACTGAATTTCAAGGGTAACAGTGTGTTTTACAAGGTGCTGGCAACTGGTACCATTTACTGACAGGATTGGGCTCTGCTCAAAATGTGCAAATGAGTGTTTATTTGGCACTGCTTGTAATCCTGTACTTCACAAAACTTAATTTTTGAAATGTATATTCTGATACTTTTACTTCGCTGCCCCAGAATCAACAGATCAAGGACACCCTTCAAAGGTGATACTAAAAACCCCATGACTTTGAGTATTCTGAACAGAAGTGATGAAATTAAGAATGAAATAAAATTAAGTAATGTTAAATTTAGGGAAAACATCATGCTGAAATTCAGATTCACTAGATTCTGCGGGTACCACAAAGAGAAGTTGACAGAGCTGATTTGCCAAGGTCAATTAAAAGAAATCTGGAAATAAATACTGGAGAATATGCTAATAGGGACAGAGTAGTGCATCAGCCAGGAGCTGGATTTCATTAATATTTTTCCTCTAAGGTTAAGGTACATGAGAATGAATGGTTGAGGTTTGAAGAATTTTGCTTGTTAAGATTATTCTGTCTTGAGTTCCAATTCCTGTAATGGAAGAAAGGATGGTTCAGTTTAGTGAAGCAAGTTCAGTCTGATTGTTTTAGTTCTGGAGCATCTCTACCAATGCTTGATTTGTACACAGGCTGGCAGCCCATTTGTGAAGCATCACTGCCAGCATTTGCAAAAATGAGCAATGATATATTATTTAAATATTCTGCACTTTTTTAACAGTCTCATTGCATTACAATTGCACAGTAAGATAGGAGAGATGGCTTTTTTTTTTTAATGTTCTTAAAAGGCAACTTAGATTAGACTTTGGAAGTGGAATGTTGGATCAGAACCCCATCAGGGCTTTGAGAAAACTTGTGTGTCTATATGTAGATCTTTGGTTCATGAGTGCATGGCTCAGCCTTGAGCTCTTTGCTGAAGTAAATGACATCACATTTGAACTTACTTTGGAATAAGTGAAGTTTTTTTTTTTTTCCAGAATCCAAAAGCTCTGTCAGATAGTTTTGCAGGGCATGCTTATTTTACTGTTTTTTCTCCTTGCCTTTATTGGTCTCAGCTGCTACTATACAGCAATCAATATAATAGAGTACAGAGAGCAAGCTATGACATTGCTATATTTTTCAACAGGAAAAGGGTATCTTCTTCGTGCTGAGAGCTGAAGGAGCTGTTGAAACCCTTCGACTGACCATCCGTAAATTTGAATCAATGCATATTGGGGTGAGCTGGTATTTTTGTGAAGCATTTGCTCTGCCCAAATCAGGGAGATGCTGCTGGTTGAAATAATTCAGTACAAAACTCAGTTGAGTCAATTTCAAAATTGTCTTTTGGTCATTACAAATTCCTCTTGATAGTCCCATCCCACTGTAGCTCTATCAGAATTAACACAGCAGACACATGGACATTCCCTGTCTTTTTCAGTTTGGCACTTGTATAATGCTGCCAATTCTCTGGGATGCTTCCAGGGAGCTGGAGATTACCAGGATACTCCCCAGAGGAGCATGGAGTTTTTATTTATTTTCTGTTCCATAAACGCCTCCATGTAATCCTGTCTCACCCTGCCCTCCCCAAAGGAATGACTAGGGGAGAATACCAACATCTAGATTGATTACTACTTGTTGGTGTAACTGTTTAATTTTGCTTTTCAGTTCACCTTCCCCAACCTTTCCTTTCCAGATGGAATTTTTCCTCTGGTGCCAAGTACTGAGGAAACAAAAATGTGTTTTTTGGGGCCACACCTATATAATTAAGATTCAGAAAGGTGTTTGCTGATATATTCAACAGGAGAGGAAACTGACTTCTACCTCACAGTAAGGTTTCTCTCATATAAATGTTACTTGTTTTTAAGCACTCTGGAGTTTTCTGTGACCTCTAGGCAATTTTTTTTTTTCATGATTGTTGATACAATCTCTCAGAAGAAGGGGAGAAATAACTTTGCTGGTCTACTTTCAGGTAAGCTCTAAAAGTTCAAGTGGACCAATTACATATAAAAGAGCAACAACTTTTGTAATGCTTCATTTGAATACCAAAGGGGAAAAATGATAGAAAATCAATTAACTTTCCATGAAAAAATGGCTCATATTGCAAAGCTTTCCTTGCATAGTTTTCTGATTATGTTTGAAAGCAAATTGCCTTGATTATACCTTTGACGGGAAGGAAAGTCTTTTAATTAATTTAATACATGCTATAGCAGTCTAAATTGTATCATGGAACAATTAAGTGGGTCTACACTGATATTTTTGCCCTGTTGAAAATGGATATTGCTCACTTAGTGAGTCATGCTCGTGCTGGGTTGACGCAATTATCCATTCATCGCAGAGCCTGTGACATGAAAGTTATTAGGACTTTTTATATAGGAAATAGGCTGCAAGGAGTAAACAAAAAGCCCATTTCAGTGAAGAATCAGTGAAAGTTCAGAGCCTGTACCCTCACTGGGGACTGAACCCAAACCTTCAAGCCCTAAGACAGCCCCTACTTTGGGAATATTCAGGCTTCAGATGTATTTTCTATGGGTCTTGGACTGAAATGAGGAGTGGAAGTGATTGTCTGTTAGTCATGTACTGACATGATCCTCAAACTCATGTGCAGCTAAGAACAATTGATAGCAAATTTGTAGGAGCATCTAGAGTAGTTGCAGCACTAGCTGCTTCTGAAACCAATTTTTGCCTCAAGACGAAAACAATTACATTTATTGTGTTTGCTGAAAATGGGATTTTTAAATGACAATTTTATTTTAAATGTTCTAAATATGACAGGAAGCAACACAGTTGATTTTTTTGCAAATCATGCATGTTCTTATAATGATGTTACATTATATTGTTGAAAGAATATAACGTTAGGAATCTTCTTGATATGTCTGTTTGATATTGGGCATGTTCCTTTCTGAACTGGTATAACTGGGTCACATGCTTTTCATGCTGAGGTGGGCTAGGTATTTTCTGGTAAGTTGTAGAATCAAATATCCAAGAACTGAGTAATAAAGGAAATACTCCATCACCAGAGAATATCTCATGAATTAAGTCATAACTGTCTAAACTCAGGTAAAATATTATCACAGATTTTTGTAATGTCTCAAGGCCATAAACAATGAAAGATAAAAAGCTGTACAAAAGAGGAACAGTACTCTCATGGCATGCTCTCTGATCTTTCTGGGTTCTTAGAGAAGGGCCAGGTAATGGTTTTTTTTATAAAAGGAAGCTAGTAACTATGGTTATGGAAAGACTTGAGATGGGATAGGAAGCTTTCTAGCGTAGTGTGAAGGAGAATCTGTACTAGGAATGAATTTCAGATGTGCAAAATTTTGGCTGTGAGCACTGTACCACAGGACTGGTAAGTTCTGATTTAGTATGTTCTTCATTATTTAGAGATTTAATTTAATTAGAAGTCTTAGATTTCATAATTAACATTTTGAATTGTGACAAAATTGGGCTGGAAAACAACAGTAAGCGAGGAGTGTTGTCAGATGCACTTTCTAGTCTTGTGTACCAATAAAAATATTTAGTGTTGACCAGAATGACAAAGCCAGGAACCAGAATGGCTGCATGACATGCCTGGCATTAGGTAGAGAGGTGCAATTTGTGCCAGTTAATTCAGTAAAGATTCACTTCCTTGAGGATACATTTCAAATGTGCTTGTGGCTCACTGAGTGTGTCGGTAGGGTGAAAGGGCCAGTTCAGTACCTGCCCCTCCCCGGTTCCAGCAGGTTTGCTGCCTGTCTTCTGGACCAGCTGAGGGCTGTAGCTCCAGTGACCTTGACCGTGGTGGTCAGGCTTAATTGACTGTGTGTAGTCAGTAAATGTATCCACGCTGCTGGTACAATCACATATTTGCTTTTTCCAACTGTGGCATGAATGGTTCAATGTAGCCCTCCACCTTCCCATCAACTGAGATTATGAAGCAAAAAAAAATCTTGTTTCTTCTTTGTTATTTAAATTTGCATTTCCTACCATTGCAGATGCCATACATTTATGTGCTTCTTCAGTTCTCCCAAGTGAAAAATACCGAAAACATAGCATGCCTTCACTACTGTAGCTTGATTGCACTTAGGCTCCATGTTTAATGTTTAGCCTTTTTCATCAAGAGGAACAAAAACACATTCTAGCCTTATTGAAAGGCAAAGATAGATTGTTTGTGAACCCTATTAGTACTGAGATCAGCATCACACATACTCAAGACCTAGCCCCTCTGAAAAAGAACAAAGTTGTGCCAAAGGTGGTTGAAAATGTCACTGATCCTGAAAGGCAATCATGTGTGGCTGATCATTCCCAGTGTAACTAGAATGTGATTTTCATTGGGCTACTCTAGGAAAGATGCTGCCTGGCAGTTTCAGCAAAAATGTTAAAGAACTATGGTATTTTTAGAAACAAACACTCCCTCCTGATCTATTTCAGTTCTTGAATTTTCCACTTAAGCCTGGGATCATTAATTCCTAATGCAATTTGTGGGCCCCATGAGAACAAGAGACCAATAGGGGACTCCCAAGTGTGCTGCCTGGTGGCTGACTCTGTAAAGAGACTGGTGGCTAATGGGCAATGCTCCAGACATCGTTTCCCTGTGCCTAAATCCACAGTAAAACAAAAATTTTTGGGGGAGAGAAATTACTAACTTACCCTTAATTGTTTTGGTTTTGTTTTTGTTTTGTTTTGTTTTTTTCCCCTTTTCTCTAAGAGAATGCAGAACGGATGGTAACTGTATTGCCTCCATAAAACCAGTTCTCGGTGCAGAGCACATGGTGGCAATGTTGCACCGCTCCTGAGCAGCCCTCATGTGGCACGTACCCAAGCCATATTCATTTACTGTGCAATAAAGAGATAGATGCAGTAAAGTGCTGCTTTACCCAGGGAATATTATACTTGTACATGGTAGCACTGATTGTGTTTTCTGGTAAAATAAAGAGTAAGGTATACGAAAAATAATTTTTCTTCCTTTCTTTTTACCACTTCTGTATTATTTGCATGCATCCTAGGGACATAGATACAGTTTAAGTTTTGCAGAAATAATGTAGCTGGTATTGGAAAAACATATGACAATTTAGTTTTGTTTCATAAACCAAGTACACCTGCCTTAGAGGAGCACTTAGGATAATAAAACCCTCTACCCATCATGCACACAGAGAAATTGGAAACTGAAGGTTTCTCACTTTCAAAAGAAGGTTTTACTATTTAAACAAGTTAACCATGAACTCTCTCTTTGAAAAACATCTCTAGCCTAAATACAAGCTTTCCTAAATGTCTTCAAAAAAGTGGAAGGAAACTTTTCCTTAGCTAGAGAAGTTCCAGGCATACATAAGTGTGAGTTCCTGGGTTCAGTTGCTGTGGATGGCTCTTGGCACAAACCCCTGAAGAGCCTGTGTGGTTTGGCTGAACTCTTCAGTGATCACTGCAGCAGAGCAGCCAAGGATTCATGTACCTCTGGCTTTCTTCTCTGTTCAGCCTGACAGGAGGGCCCTTCAGAGGCAGACCGAGTAGGAGAGTACTTGCATTACAAAGGCAACACTGCTGAGTATTTCAGGTCTCTGGGGCTGTTTCTTTCATATTTGTCCTGCTTTTGGTGTGCTGTTGCAGCTCTAGCAACTCAGTTCCCAAGCCACAGTCTTCCCTGATGTTCCTCTGCTTCTAATGATCTCTGTTCCCTGGCAGACAAATCTTTCACTGTTGCTGTGATGGCTAATCTGATTTCCATTCCACCAGCACAAGATGAACGAGG
>WBMY01015341.1:481663-492836 GCA_013397315.1 Donacobius atricapilla | reverse complement strand
TTTTTTTTTTGTCTTTTTAGATCTAGACATGGTATCAGGCACGGCCTGGCTATTCTAATTCTCCTTAAAGAGCCTGGATTCAACTCTAGATCTTGATGGCAGGAAAAATGAAGTTAGCAGGTATCCCCAGAGTATTTCTACACTGCTTTCTTGCTCTCTGAGAGGGAGAGGCCCAGGGGAAAAACAAAGCTGCAAAATGTCAAGATGCCTTCTTATAGAGCAAGAAGGAAAACACTGGTTATTTCAGCTAACAAGCAATATTGTGCTTTGTTCCCTTCTCCTAATTCTATCAGACACAACTGTAAACTAAAATTTTAAAAAGCAAATACCAAAGTGTGGGAGCAAGCACTCCAAGTGAGCCACACTCAACCAACTGCTTAATTCAATTATTGGGAGACAAATACATTCAAACTGGTTGGTATGATGATTTTTGTGAGCAACACGTGTTCACAAAGACCAGCAAAAACTGAATATTAGAAATGAAACAAATATTTGTATCATGTTTCTTTTAAGGTTACTGTAAATAAAAACCATCTAAACCACTGAAAATATGTTGAAATAATTTATGTAGCAATAGGAGAGAAATGATGTTTTTTTTCAATGTCTAAGACCTTTATTAGGTGTACTTTTTCTGGATGAAGATTAAGAGCGGTACAATTCAGTGTCTTCTTTGCTTATTCACCAGAGGTATAATTTAAGTGGGAGTGGAAAAATTAAAATGGAAATTGGCCAATAACTGCTAATCAGGATTTTTGGTATGTCTTGCCTCTCCTTGCATCCAAAACCCAAGATGGAGGCCTTCAGAAACTGTACTGAGGGAGGAAACCTTAGAGCCATACAGTTGTTTTTCAGATGTGAAAACATAGCCCATATGTTAATATCATTATTTCTACTGTCAATATTTTTTAGAAAGAGAAATAAATAAGAAGAAATGGCCATGGTAATGAATTTTCTCGAAATATGTTGTGCTTGAGTGATTCAGCTGTAACTCTAAAGGTCCCAATTCAACCTGTGCACACGAACCAGACCTGCTGCCCGTGCTGCTGACTCCCTGGGCCAGACTGACACAGTTCCTAATCTTTCAATCCTATTACCCACCCTCTCTGTGTTGCTGGTGAAGCTTCTTGGGACTCACCGTGTTCCCTGCCTCAGAAATGCTATGATAGCTCCCATACCCAGTGCTTATTTTATTTCATTTCATTTCTCCCTATTCAGCGTCTGCCAAGTCCCCACTTGCCCAACACCTGTCAATAGTGTGTCGGGGTTGTACTACTTCGTGTGATTTTCTGTGCTCTTTACAGCCCACACTGCTGGAGGTTAACAATGCAGTGAATTTTTGTCAGGAGCCCTTGGCCCAGCTGCCTGCAGTCACAAGGCAGAGAAATGCACCACCCTGTTTCCCTCAGAGATTTAATTTACCTTCATCTTTCTGTTTTGGTTTTAAATTGAATTTGAAAATGACAGAAACAAACTCAAACACTACTAGTAAGAAAATCATAAATCCCTTTTGTAAAAATTATCATCTGTGAAGTGCAGAGAAGTAGCTAGGCTAAACATTTGTAATTTAGAAAGAAGGATATTAGGATCCTTAAAAAAAAAATATCTTGCTGGCTTTTGCTCATTTTCTCACACATAAGTAAATTATTGCTTGCTAATCTCAAACAGGTGCTAAAAGCCCAAGCCAGTTGCTCTAAAAAAATTATGCTTTTGCGACTTTGTATTAATGGCATAGTGTTCTTCTGCAGCATCTTCTGCCAATCTTTTTTAAAAGCCAGTACAAGTGTCATTTTTGCAGTCGAGGCGTTAAGTCCCTTGGAGTCTCAGCAAGGCTTCATTGGTGTGCAGGTTTATTTCCAGTGAGCAGCCAGAAGTATTTCAGCAAGGGAAAGATGCTGAAGAGAAATGCAGTAGCTCTAGATAGTAAAGGCAGATGCTTTAGGGCTAGAAAGTTACAGAGATTGTGATATTTAATGCTCATCACTAATTGAGAGATGGTGTAACTTTACTTTCCTACTCTGATAATATTTTACTTGGTCAAAGTTAGATGGTAACAAGCAACAAAATCTATAGTACATCATATATTTTCTCTTCTGCAGGAGCAGCACATGGGAAAAGTGTAAGCATCATATTTAAATGTTGAAATAACAGTCCTGTTTCTATGAAGTGCATCATAGAAGGGATTTATTGTGTGGGTTTCAGATGTAATATAAGCTCCTTTAGAGGCAAAAACACCGAGTAGCTCAGACAGGACCATGGAAATGCAATTGTCCAGCCTGCCCAGGAACTAAACCCAGTTTGTCCTCATAGGAAGTGACACAGGCTAGAAAATGGTTAGTGGAGACAATGGCTCTGCTATCCTGATTGTCTCACTTTATTCTTCTCCACTACCCTGCGATCACTGGGCAATCTGTTTTGTAGCAAACACCATTTGAGATCGCGTTGTGTTTGGGAAACTTCTTTCTCATGTTCTATTACTTCTTAGTGGAAGCTACTTGTTTTGGGTGGTCTAGGCATCTGCAGCAGTATAGGAGGGCTGCAAAGATGCTTAAAGTATATTCCAACATTTTCCATGCTGTTCTATGACAGATGTTTTTTCCAGTCATATTAACCTATTATCTTGAAAATAAGTTCCTCTTAAAGAATATGCAGACCTCATTTCCCCCCCTTACTTCAAAAATCTGTTCTAGTGTGCTATTGAGGTCAGAGTAGTGATCCAGCCATATCATGCAGTAATTTTTACCCCTTCCATAAAGGTATTATCTTTCTGTTTGCAGTCATATAATATTTTTTCAAATTGAAATTTTATTAAAAATCCTTACTGCTCAGCTTGTGACTCAATCTGTTTTATTTCTTGCCGTTTTGGGATTAAGTGTATCTGGTTCACTTTACTGCAAACACTGGGGGTTTGTTTCTTCCCCAGAAGCCATTATTTTGAGATTCGCAGTTCCAGGAGCAATCATACTTTTTCCCTCATGTTGAACATTGTTCATAAATATATTTCATAAGCAGCATTTCCCTTCTAGCCTGCAGCAACAAGATTTGACATTTATATATTGCCCCTCACATTCATCACATAATATTGCCAGATTCTTTATGATTAACTGATATAATTGACTTCTGAGATAAAAAGAAATTTATGTGTGAGAATCCACAGAATCAAACGAAGTTTTGATTGTATACCAAAGCTGAACCAAGAAAGGGAAGAAATAGATCTTTGCTGAGGACAGCCATTCCTTCAGGAAAGTGAGTGTAGGAAAAGCCACTGCATCAATACTGGTGAGAAGCAAGGGCATGCCAAACTTATCCCACACCTTGGCAGCGTATCAGATCAGTGTATCACGGGGAGTGCAGGAAAATACAGAGCAGACATCAAGGAGGTCACAGCAGGTAAGTAGCGTTCTCCAATTTGGCAAGAAGTCCTTTGCCCTCCTTATTTTTTGGGCTCGACTTTCACTGCTCAAGTGTTAAGCTTAGCAGTATCACTCTATGCTACATTAGTCTTCGTACACCTGCCTTGCAGATGTATTCCTGGTATAAAAAAAAGAAAAAAAAATTTCAGTGGATGTGAGCATCAACAAACTTGCATCCAAAATTGCAGATTTCCCATGACATTTTTTGCTACCTAATGTGTTGAACAGGTTTTTGTTACTGTTACTGCAACTTGATTCCACAATGAAAGCTTTGGACACCACTCCTAGCAAACACTTGTAACTTGCTTTGAAGCCACCTGAGCATCTCTGGGCACATAACTGCAGATTTTTACAAGAGCTATATTCATTCAACGTTTTTGAGGGAATTCAACAAAATGGAAACAGAAACAGTAACCTTCAGACAGTGGTGCCAGTGTAGCATACATGAATTTAGACAGGAGAGCAGCCATTTGAACATTAAAAATATTCCAGATCTTATTGCAGCTACGATGAGAAGAAAAGGCTTTTGTTGGTGTCTGGAAGACTTTATGGCTTTGCTTGCAACTCTTGCCTTTTACCACTGTGTGCTTGAATAAAAGAGTGTCAGGATGAATGCGATTTTCTTGTTTGCTTGATAACAGAAGTGTTTTAAATTAGCCAGAAAATGTCTTTTGTTGAGTAATTTAATTTTCCATCTGGAATATGATGTGATTCTAGAAAATTTATCTTCCTGATGAGGTCAAACTCTGAGATGCCACAACTCCAGAGGGAGGATCAGTGAGGCCGGGGTAATTTGTATCCAGAGAGTGGTGTGCTGTGCCTCATGTATGAAGGGTAGGGAAAGTCTGTCTAACTTCCCTCACTGCAAGAGCTCCTTGTTTTGTTTATATTGTGGCTGTGGTTGGCATGGAGTGACAGACACTGTGTGAACCCCCAGCTAGTTAGTTTTTCTACTACAGAACTGAACTTCAGCAAAGGGAGATAAATAAGAATACTTCAAAACCTAAAGAAACCTGTTCTTGTGTTAATAAAAGAAAACTGAACAAAGGAAGGAATAAGACAGGGAAGATTAAGTGACTCCTTATCTCATAGCACAGTGACATTTTCTTATCCTTAGAATTCTTGGCCAGCTCTAGGAGTTGTGTTAGTAAACTTATATATTAAAATTCCAACTACTTGCTGAACTTTAAAATATTTTCCTTAATGCCCATTAGATTGAAAAGAAATCTTCATTATTTCTCTATTTGTGAATGGCTTCCTTCTGTCAATGTTATTTTGTGAGGCAGCAGTGGCTGAGTCATTGCTTTACCTTTATTTATGGTGGTTGGAATTGCAGAGTTATACATACTACAAAGTAAGCAATAATTTATGACAAGGTGTGCAGTATGCAAAATGTCGTGTAGTTTGCAGAGATTAATGCATGAGCCTAGTGCAAATACATTAACTTAACCAACTATCTGGAAAGCAAGCTTAATGAAAGAGGGAAATGAATGCAAAATATGAAGAAAAAGGCACTGTAGTGACAGAAAACACCATATAGCATATGTGTTTAATATAGGGACACCTATGAATTGATAGCTCATCTCTGAGCTAAGTACACATCTATTTGTTTTGGTAGGGACAGTTGCATAAATCAGAACAGGCCAGTAACTTCTGACAATCAAAAACAGCATGGGAGGCTGAGTTCAGCAATTAGGCTGTTCCTGTGTTAGATGTGTCACACATCAAGGTATAGTTTGTACGACATTTTAAATTAAGTGTCCATGTCTCATCCTGCCAAGTCCCATTTCTGCCATATGGATTAGTAGAAAAGATAAAGCAACTCAGTGTTGTTGAGCCTGTGTGTTCCTATTGAGTTGCTGCATGTTGTGATCTTTGGGAAAGGCATCCTTATCCCCTCAGGCACACACATCAAACCATGACCGCAAATTTTTTCAGTACTTACCTGTGGTCCATCCTCAAGTCAGCTTCAAAAGACTGGAGGTTTCTTGGTTACACTCTAAACCTGGCAGGTTTTCTGTGCCAACACCAGAATTTGCACTGTAAAGCTGTTGGTCAGGCATTTTCTCTGAAGTCTTCTGTGTTGACACTGCTTGCCTTAGTGTTTGCTGTGATTGGCACACCTGAATTTCAGCCTGTGCAGACACCAGTAACCTTAGGCTTAACAGAGGCCATCAGAATCCAAAAAATTCCACCATCAAAAACATGGACCTGCCATCTTACTTTCTCTTCCTATAGTGCATGACTCTTGTTTTCGCCCCAAGAATTCTGCCTTCAAGTGCTACATCTTGTTAGGCTGCAGAAGAAGCCAGCCTGTATATTCTCCTGGCTGCAGGCCCACAGCATGCAGATTTTCATGTGAGAGCAGCAAAGGCGTGAAAGAAAGGGGCTTGAAGACACAGGTTTAGAGGGAAGCATCCATTCTGGTTGATCCCCTCCTTCTGTCCTAGAAGCTGTGGCAGTCCGGCCCCGTGTACACTGCAGGCTCTGCTGCTACGGCTTCTGAAGCTCATTACAAGCTGCCATGGGTGATAAAGATGACTAGCTATGTATTTATTCCTGCAGAGTGGGCTACACTGGGAAATTTAGGAGAATATATAGAAAGTCCAACTAGATGATTGAATGTGCCTTTCTAGCACCATGAATTTCTGTCTATTGATATATAACCATTAGGATCCTGCTTTCTGTAGGCTGCACCATTAAATTTATGGGACTTGGCAGTCTGCAGAGGTAGCTGCCATTCTGTGAGACAGAACATATGCTGCCTGCTACACTGAAATGCACACTCCATTGTTCTGAAAGTTTTGGTAGTTCATATGAGTCTAAAATAACTCATATGTTGAAAACATACTGTGATTTTAGGGCAAGGAAAAATATAATGCAGTCTTGTTTGACTTAACTTCTCCCTGTTCGAATTTGAAGCAGAAATCATCAAACTGTAACTGGAGAAAGTGATGAGAAGTCAGTAAAGGATTCCTTACAGGGTCTTTGTGTATAGTTTTGTTTTCACAGTTTCTGTTTAGAGTGAAATCTTATACTTAGCCATTCAAATATGGGCTCTCTTTTCAGATAATATTCTCAAAAGCCCTTTATGGAAAAGACTACCACAATGGCTGTGATAAAATTAAGATGTTCTTAACTTGCATATGAAAAAATAAAAGTATTAAATCTCACTAATCACTTTGACAGTGATTCTTCATGTTTCAGGAAACAGTAGTTTTAAAATTTTGCATGCATAATTAAAAAAAAAGACAGCAAGAAATAGAAATGTTTTCTATCTTAATTCTTTATTTCAACTGACAATAGCTAGAACTTATAACAACAGGAAATATTTTCCATGTAACTAGCAGAAAAGTAAGTGCTATATATGAAATAAAAGTGCATTATATACTGGAAATTCTATATTTTTAGTAAAACATACCTTGGAAATCCTTAACTAAAATGATGTATTTCTTAGTCACTAAAAATGTGTGTGGTCTACTTTTAATTAGCTTATTCATAATTTCCCTAGATAATTTCTTGGTTAATATGTTAAGGAAAAAAAGAAGATATTCTAGTTCTTTTTTTATCCTTTCATAGCACATTTCTATAGCATGCATTGAAAAACACATTAGAAAAAAAATCCATATCTTCTGTTCTGTCTTTGCTTTGGGGACTTAGAGGACATTAGTAAGGAACAACAGTAGCTGCTAAATTGGCTTGCATGTGGATGAACCAAAGTCACCTTGGCTAATGTCAAACTGAAGTTTATAACCACCCCCTTTTTGGACTCAAAATTCAAGGAAGTCTCTTCAGTCAAAGTCATTTTTGAATTATTTTTCTCTCTTCACAAATTAAAGAATTCTATATATCCTGCACTCACAGCTGTCACTAAGTTAATATATCTCGAAAGTTTTTGTGCATATTAGAGAAAAAGGTCATATTCCTCTCAAATGCACTCTGAAGGCTACTTTTTGTAGGCTACCTCACTGTTAGAGAATTCATTAATTGCCTTTTTCCTAACAATGCATTTTCTCATGCTTTTTATTGTGTACACTGACTGTTTCAATTGTATCTAATCATAATTTTCAAGCATTGTTCAAGCCACAAGGGAGAAACTGTACTGACAATAGTGCTAAGCGTTGTTTGCTTCTGGCAATCTGGAGAGATTTGAGGGTTCATTTCTTTTCCCCACTGTAACCTTATGATATCCATGCTGCCTGATAATTCTGTAAAGAAGAACTTCCAAAAATACCTCCTTTTAAGTTGAGCCAGTTTACCTCATTATTTTCTTTTGCATCCTTCTCCTTGGAGTAACTCTTAACCTGTCTTTAAACTCCTTTCAGTTATTACTGTATATATTCAGGATGCAGAAGGCTCTTTGAGGAATCTGGGAATGATATATAAAGGGACTTGAGCCATATATATTTATGGATGGGAACTCACGACATATCTTTTATTAATTTATGCCAATTGATGTTCTGTTTGCTCAATTTTGTCGAACAAACGTGGTACACTGAATCCTGCCATTTTTAATTATGCTGTGTCCTTACACTTGCTTTGGTTTTCCTTCGTGTTTGGCTCGAGGGCTCTCCCAGAACAGGCTTGCTGCTCAGCTGGGGATGCCATGCTCCTGTCTCAGGAGACAGTGGTAGGGCAGAGCGGGGGCCAGGCTGCCTTGGGTGAAACCCTCATCGTAACGCTGGGCTGCGGGCAGGGCAGAGGGCAGAAGGGAAGGACTCAAAGGCAGGAACGGGGACTCACTCTGCAGTGAGACACTCCTCCAGTGTCTTGCTCCAAATCATAGTGATGGCACCACTCAGTCCTCTTGGGGAGGACAATTCCTCCAGTAACCACTTGGGCAAGGTTTGCTGAAGGGACCCCATTCTATTTTGTTTGGATGGCTTTCAGTTTTCACCATGGCTCATGAACACCCAAAAGCCTTGTATTCATCCTCAGGGGATGTTTCTTCAGCTCTCCCCTGGCACACAGGTGAGTTAGGGGGAAGAGAGCCATCTGGATCAAATAGCTACTCTCCATAATAAGGCTACAGGGACATACTAATGAACCCAGCTATGTATGAGATATATATTTGCATTAATGAGTTAAGACAGAGCTTAACAGGTGCAATTTAAAGACCCATTAGGCATTTCTACTTGGTAAATTTTGGAACAGCCTCTGGGTTTGGTTATACAGTTACACTTTTTGCTTTTGATATCCATTTGCTTCTTAGATGATTTGTGAAATTAGATGTCATTCGTAGAGGTGACATTAACAATGAGGAAAAATGCTAGTTTCTTTTATCCTCTACTCAGTAAATGCATGGTGATTTTTCCAAATTTAATTGAATAATAAATGATATAGCTAAACTAGTTCTGCTAATTTTCCGATGTATACATTTTTGATCTTATTATGTTTAACTATATCCATTATAAACTGAATCATCATCTGCAATTGCAAGTTTGCACTCTAGACCTGCATAGTATTTATTCCACAATTTGTGATTCGTGTGAATTTTGATATGTAGTCATCCACCAGTTCCTTCTGTTTCTTGAGAAATGACAGTGAAAAATATTGGAAAGGAATTTTATTTCAAGAAATTTTATTTCAATTATCTCTCTTTTGTCTGCTAACAAAAAGGAAAACTGCTTCAGGTAAATATTTTATTATTTTATCTCTTCAATTCCTGTAAAATCAGTCTATGAGAGATAACTATATACCTCAGTCCTTTTTGTTTCTGTTCAAATATATCCAGGGTATCAATACTGTCTCTATTCCTTCCACTTAGGTTCAGGACTTTTCTTTCATGTCATTTATCTTATAGCCAGAAATTGAGCCATATTCCTTTATTATTTTGAATAGTTCTCAGATTGATTTTGGTGGGATTGAAATATCCTATAAAGCAGCATTCACATGAAAAGGAAATTTTATGAATGACATTTCCTAGTTTTACTGCTGTTGTTTTTCCTTCCTCTCTCGTAGACTATCAATGGTTCTGCTGACATGATAAAAGGTGCCAACAGGTTCCCCACTGTGGATAGGGCTCTGCATAAATAACTGGGCTGTATGTGAAATGTCCCTGCTTTTCCTTTCATCATCCTCCTTCCCTCCAAACAAAAAACTATGGAGCAAACCATAGGGGATGCTGGGAGTTATGTTTTTGAAAGACAGTAGAGATAATAGAGGGAACTAGGTTTTCCATATGGATGAGGCATAAGGTGTATAGGAAGGAGGTGACCTTCCCTACAATCTCCAAACTGTAGAAAGTCAAAGCCAGAGGGGAGAAATCTTAATCTCAGAAAATCCCCTGGGAGAGATATTTTGTGTTTATCCTGCACAAGTGGGTGGTAAAGTGTGTTAATTCACTACTCCTTTGCCACAGGATTCTTTCCTTTTTTTTGGACAGAAGCCAGCTCTGCAACTAGCTAAAAATGTGCATCCTTTCAAGGACACTTAAAAAAAAAAACAAACATGGAGGTTCTGCTGTTTTCAAAAAGTCTTATAGCCTACAGAAAAATCTCTGATTTCAGTCTAATGTCTATATTTTTCTCTCCTTCCAAATGTTACAGAAACCACTGCAAAATCTTTGTCTCAAAAAGAAATTAGGCAGTCATGAATAAGGACACAGAGTTTGGGTCAAGTAGGTGTCAGGACATCTAGCTTCTTACATGTTTTATAATACTTTATGATACAATGTTCTTTCATGTAAGGGTGCAAAGGAACTGCTTGTGACATGACTTTTGAATGCTGTGATGTTCCCCAGTGTATCACAATTACTGAAAAACCTCTGGCTAAATAATCAAGACCTTAGGATTTTTCATTTCATGTCTCTTATGTGATGATTTATCGGGTAGAACAGATGGATGCGTAAATCATGAAGAGAAATGGAAACCACTAAAATTATATTCTCACAAAGCTATTGGTGAGATACCCCTGTCCCTTAATCATCTTTGTCGCCCTCTGCTGCATGCAGGAGCTCCATGTCTCTGTTGTCCTGAGGAGCCCAGAACTGGACACAGCACTCCAGGTGTGCCTCACTCACCAGGGCTGAGTAGAAGGGCAGGATCACCTTCCCTTGACCTGCTGGCAATGCTGTTCCTAGTGCACCCCAGGATTCCACTGACCTTGGCCACAAGGGCACTGCTGGTCATGGACAACTTGTTGTCCACAAGACCCCCAGGTCCTTTTCCACTGAGCTGCTTTCCAAGAGCTCAGCCCCCAGCCTGTGCTGGTGCAGGGGGTTGTTCCTCCCCAGGAGCAGGACCCTGCACTTGTCTTTGTTGAATTTCAGTCAGTTTTTCTCTGTCCATGGATCATAAGCAACACTGTTTATCGGACACACTCTTTTAGATGTAGTGGTGACAGTCTATGTTGAAGAGCCCATTTCTCATCCATAGACTACTTGGAGTAAAGCTTATTTCGAAAGGAAAGCCTGGATTGGAGCATGCTGCAAGGGCTGCATACACAGTAACACCCACATCAATTGAGTGCCAATACATCCTTTTAGAAAACATAGGGTCTTATGCATTAATTACAGTTGAGTGAAACATGTTCGATTGGATTTTACTAATCAGAGGTGGTTTGCTTCTCAGATTATTCAGCAATTGTAACAGCCTTCTAGCAAAGATTCAGGTACTTAGAAAGGTATACTGTGTGACCCAGATTTGTCATTGTACTGTGTGGGAGAAAGAGAAAAGGAGAGAAGAGAAGAGAAGAGAAGAGAAGAGAAGAGAAGAGAAGAGAAGAGAAGAGAAGAGAAGAGAAGAGAAGAGAAGAGAAGAGAA
>WBMY01015341.1:451222-479407 GCA_013397315.1 Donacobius atricapilla | reverse complement strand
AGGAAGGAAGGAAGGAAGGAAAGAAGAAAGGAAGGAAGGAAGGAAGGAAGGAAGGAAGGAAGGAAGGAAGGAAGGAAGGAAGGACATTTGCAATAGAAAATAATTAGATCTGTTAGGCCTTTTCAGAGAGCAGGTAATTTTCATGTTTTCAAACTTAACATTAAAGACTTGTATATAAATAATCCCCCCTTGCATAACCTGGTGCAGTTACTGCCTGTATTTATACACATAATAAATCCAGGATTTGCTTCAGATAATAAAGTATCTACATGGCACAAGGAATAATCCTAAGGTGGTGGCTAAGTCAGGTTTTTGGGTGATCTGAGGGGAGGATTGGGAGTGGCCCCCCAAATTGAGCAATTGGTTGTGACAATGATTAATGGCCTTTGAAAGCAGAAAATCAAGTATTCTTCTGTGTTTGCCTCCAGGTGATGAAGCATTCAAAGTCAGGAGCTATGTCAACACAAAACCGTCTTGGCTTTCTACATAGCTTGCCTTTCCCAAAAGTGGCAGTATGAGAGAGGAAGCTGGGTCTGGAAGTCTGAATTGACCTGTAGAGGCTATCTAGATATTCTGGATGCCATGGTGCACTTGACTTCCCTTCCTGTACTGTAAATTGCAATCCCTAAATGTGCTGAAGAAGTGCTTGAATATTATGAGCAAAGAAGGTGAGGCAAAAAATGGAAAGAAGAGGTATAGCCAGGCTCAACACTTGCCATCAACAAATCTTGTCTGTGACTGGAAGCACCTATACAGTCTAGAAACCAAATAGTTCTTAAACAGACAGGAGAGAGAGAAAAAAATACCCTTCAATAGAGTTGAGGAGGAGATGAGAATAGTTTTTAATTATAAGTTTAGTTTTTAATCTGAT
Source organism: Donacobius atricapilla (assembly GCA_013397315.1). Taxonomy (NCBI): domain Eukaryota; kingdom Metazoa; phylum Chordata; class Aves; order Passeriformes; family Mimidae; genus Donacobius; species Donacobius atricapilla. The sequence continues at coordinate 478,536 of WBMY01015341.1, read as the reverse complement.
TATTAATACAGCTTAATTTAACACAACTTCTTAGGAAAAACAAATGAAAAATTTAACTGTGGTAAGGGATAAACTGGGTAAGCAATGTCAGAAAAACAAAAGAAAAGTAGTTGCTAATTATGAATTGGCAGGGCAAAGCTCAAATAAGTAATTGAAATAAAAGGCAACCCTTGAAAAAACTGATGAAGTATTGAACATCTCTCTGGAAGCACCATGGTGCTGTAAAGACACTATTCCTGGTACTCATGGTACTGAAAATTGAGCTCTAGTGACTCTCTGGGGAGTGCCTGGCTGGGGAGCTCTGCCACAGATGCAATACAAACCTACTGACACAGATGTAGTTAGAAATATTATGAGATATAACACAACTTTGTCCCATACCTATCATAGCGTTATTTTAACAGACTGAGTCTTGTATGTCACCTTAAACGGAAGAAAGCCCAACAAAAAAACTAAACAAAACAACCCAACAAAAAACCCAACCACCAAACAATGGATTGCTGCATAGGAAGGTGTCTGTAAAATGATAAATTCACTGTGAGTTTATTACTCTTTTTGAGTCTTGCAGAATGAGCTACTGAACATGGGGCAGTTTATATTACCTGTCCTTGCAAAAAGCAAGGGCATGTGAGCAATGCATTGAGACCATGCACAGAACCAGCAAAATTCATTCATCTAGTACTTTCATTTCGGAAGGCCATGCATTTTTATTGACAAGTTGATGTGTTAGTTTTCCATAATGCAAATGGAACTGAATGTGTCAAGGAACACAACTGTATTTTAACAGCAGTTAGGAGATTGGTATTAATAATAGGCTCATATCCCAGGACAGATTTACTCTGTTTAATTTTGTCTGTTGCAAAGGAGAGGTTAAATCTAGATACATTATTAAGCAGATAAACCAACTTTTTATACAGTGCTTAGAAGAGCAACATCTGTTCCTGGGAGATTTGTCATCCAGCATAGAAAAACCGCATGTTTATTAAACAGCTCCTGGAACAGCCTTATTAGGTAGAGGTGGAATTTATTTATTTATTTATAATAGATCCTAAGAGGAAGACAGTTTTCAATCATTCCAAACTCAAACACTTTATTTTTATTCCTTTTCTTGCTCAAATTAATTTTTTCTTCCCCCCCCCTCCTTTTTCTTGTCTTTTGCAAGGTGGTGAGGAGAGGGGAGAAAGAGGAAGAAAAAGAGGTGAGAAGGGAGAGAGCAAACTTGACAAGAGCCCTGTGGTTAGAGTTGTTTTCTGGGCTCAGCTTCTCCCTGAATGTGAGAGTACCCAGAACATGCCTTTACACAGGAGAATGAGAGACTTGAGCCTCTGAGATAACATCATTTACAAAAATCTTACACCTGACCTGAAGCAGTGAAGCTGAATCAAAATTTAGTCCTTTCTGTGCCATCACATTGAATTAATATGCCCATACAGCTAAATCAAACTTTGTGGCAGAAAGCAAGGAGCTGCCACCAGGCCAAAGTCCTGGAAGTTGGAAGAAGAGGCAGGATCTTGCTCACCCTGTGCTGTGACTGCCTGGGTAATGAGGTTTATAATGCACAGTTTTGTCTTCTCAAGTGCACAGCACAGGAGTAGATAGTTGAAGCAATTGTTTGGGAGAGAAGTATAATGCCTTTTCAACATGTTTGTTCCCCAGAAAACAGCAGTTAGTTTGTTGAGCTTGATCTTTCCCATGGCAAAATGCATTTTAATCTGTTTTTCAGATCTGAGCGGTTAATAAACTTAGAGGTCAAATTTGTTGCTCACAAGGAGGACTGTTATTTCTGAGCACACTAAGTATTTCCCATCTTCACACTGACACTCAGGCACAGAGGAGAGACAGCTTTAGTCTAGCCTATCCTCCTCTTCTTATCTCTTTCAAGCTTATTACTATTCCTCAGCAGACAGGAGGAGCCATTCTATATTTCTGAGTGTTTCCACAAAGCTGAAAGATGAACATTACTAGTGGCTTCATAAAATTCATTTCAGATTGTTGCTATGTTTTATTTGTCAGAGTTGCTGAGCTTCTGACATCCAGAGGGCTCAGAATATATCACAGTCTTCCTGGGAGTGCAGAAAAAGCATTTGCCAAGATAGAATGCCTACTGTCTCCCCTGCCTGCACAGCCAACTTCTCTTGGATGCTGAGGGAGATGAAGACACATATCAAAGGGATGAACTGATGCCCTACAAGTTTATAAGGCCTGAGGTCAAAGATAAAAAAGCATCAGAAGGCACCAAGTTGTAAACAAACAAACACTATCGGCCTTGACTTTCAGCATGCATTGAACTGTGTACTTCACTCTGTGATAAAGAATAGAAAAAACCAAAAGATAAATTTGTGTTGAAGCTACTGCGCTGTTTATAAAACATGTGCTTTGGAATATGCATATAAAGTATGAATTCATATACATAGCAAACCACATTCCACTAAACCAGGCAATTTTGAAACATATTCGGAGAGTAAATTTTATTTTTTAACAACAAAAATATATGTTTGTGATGGTAATACAATTTCAATACATAGGCTCCTGGGCATAAGGAGTGAAAATTGGAGCTGCAGTAGAGTTCTCAGCGATGTGTTTCCTGAAAGCTAAGGTAACTTATCCAGGCTTGCGGCTCATAATAGGAAGTGTTACCTAGTGATTTGGCGTGCATCTATATTTACATGGTTAGTTAGCCTCTAAAAGGCTCTTTACTGTGGCAGTGCCCTGCATTTCTGTATGTGTGTACTGAGTACTGAGAAACAAAGTCTTCCAAAATGCCTTACCGCTTTTGAAAAGCGCATCATTTGGCCTTTTTGCAAGAAGCATAGTATCTTCTTGTCGCAGGATATTACAAAGTTATGACTTCATTATATTTTGTATCTAAAGCCAATTTAATCAGACACAAAACACTGAAGTCCTTTTGCTTCTGCCTTGTTTTATTACACCGCTGTTTGCAGATAGTTTACAGCAGTGTCATTGGTCCTTATTTCTACTCCATGTAGCCTACATTATTCATGTGCTGTGTCTCATTCATTAAAGTAGGACCCTTTGAAGTTTAGAGTGGCTTAGCTTCTCTGTGGACTTCTAATAATCCAAAAATGAAAAAAATTATATGGAGCTCCTCTCCTAAAATATGAGGGGGATCATAAGATACACAGAATGCCCTGGTTGCTATAAAACTGAAAATTTCATTTCTACAAACCTCAGGGACAAACTCAAAGGAGTAAATCCCATGACAGTATCCATTTAATGGTGTGTATTTCAAAGGCTGCAAGACTGAAGTGAGAGAGAGAGGCTCTCTGAGAGAGGGAGGTGAGTGTGAAGAAATGGGAAGAACTTGGTAACATTAAATTAAATGACAAAAAAAGTCCAATATTAACTACTCTGCAATAGAACTATTCAGAAGTTGCATATCTAGTCTTAAACTTGGAAATGAACAGCTTTTAGGGAGAAAGATGAATGGATAGCAACTTAGTGCATCCATATTGACACTGCATATACAAAGTTTACATGATTTTTTTATTGTATGTTTGGATTGATGTTGTACAGGGACAGGCAGAGGTTTGCATCGAGATGGGCCCATAAAATGGGTCTTGCCAGCTTTTTAGGTGAGCAGTTTTCTGTCATATAGGAAGTCTACTCAGGAGACACTTCAGGCTTACAAAATGTAAGCATGACCAATTTCTTTTGCCTGGAGACTGAGAAGCCTGTGGAATGCTGGGGTGGTCCTTCCTCCCACAGCTGCCAGATGCAGCCTTGGTGGCAGGCTTTGAGGCAGCAAGGGCAGCCTCTGGTGCTGGCAGCACTGCCAGCCCTGCCCATGCCCCACTCCAGATCCCCACTTTTTGTGAGCAGTGTGAGATACTTTGAATTTCCAGGACAATTACAAGCTAAAGAAAAAGGCCAGGTCCACCTATTTTGCTGCTCTTGCAGGGCAGCACTGCAAAGAACTGTCTTTGCTACATCCTGAGACTTAGATTACTAAGATCATTTCAAGTAGGCAAAAATATGGGAGTACAACCACTTTTTCTCTCTAAATTTTATGAACTAGCTTGCCCAGAAGGACCAGTAATTTTTAACACCAAAGAAATGACACTGAAAAGCTGAAAGGATTTTAAAATGGAAATAGGGGAAGGAGGGGGTAGGGAGAGGGAAAAAATTACATAATTCCAGAGCTGTTAAACTATTAACAAGAGAGGTATTATTTTGTTATTCACGTCGGAGATTGTCTCTCTGCCAAATCCATCACAAGAAATTCTAGTAATTAATCCACACAGACACTTAGGCATCTAATCAGATTTGAGATACTTGTGCTCTTGGCACAAATAATGTTTTCTAGTTGCTTAAGACCAGTATAAATTAGCATTTAGCTGAAGCTAGCACCTGCACTGAACATGCGAACTTGTGCTTGTCAGTAAACTACCTCAGACTTTTTTGATAGAAAAAAAAAGAGAGAGATGAAAAAAAGCACCGGGAGAAGCCAAAACTTTCAAAGAATCATGTAATCATTAAGACTGGAAAAGACCTCTGGGTTCATTAAGTCCTACTGTTAAGCTACTGCCATGTTCACCACTAAACCTTGTCCCTATGTGCCAATTCTACTTTTTTTGGGGTTTTTTTTGAACACTGCCAGATAACCATTGGAAATATACTGAGGGAGTAAATCAGACTACTGAGCAGAGATCTTGTCCAGTAATCTCAAATACATATCGAAAATAAGGATTTTTAAGCATGTACTTAATCATGATGTTTTAAATGCTAACTTCAACTGATTTGCTATTATGAACACATTGTGGCAACATATAATTTTGACACTTAAAAACATGCTGGAGTCAGCAAGATATAGTCAGTTTTTAAGAATCTGAAAACTCATTTTTTTAATGTAAGGCACTAAAAAGAAACTGGAAGAAAACCTTGAATATATCCTTAAAAAGTTAACACAGTAAAAATAAACTATTAGTAGAATATATTTGTACTACTGAATAATACTTCACTCTCAGAAATGGTGCAAAAAGCAAAGGTTTTCCTCAAGAGCTAGGAGTTGGTGGAAAAAAAAATTACATTCCTGTGAATAAATTCCACTTAGGTCATACTTATTTTGATGGAATATATCCTTTTATCAGAGATCCAAGGTCATCTAATAAACAAACTCCTTTCAAAGTAAAAATGTAGTTAAAATTATCACTATAGATCTTAGTCCTATATTTATACCTAAAATGTCTGACATTTTAAATGAAAATATATATTATTTTGAATGAAAAATTATATTATTTTCACATGCAAGAAATCTATCTCTAGTAATTTGTGGAAGTAATAAAAAAATTATCATACAAGATTTCTCATAAAACTTAGGTTAACTGGTGTGAGAACCAAAAGCTACCATGTCACCTTGAAGCCTGACTGCATGGCATGAATTATGTGCTAAAAATCATCAGTGTGTCCCAAAACAACTTAGTCTCAACAAGTCATAAAAGAATGTGTATTGCTGATTGACTGTCAATTCTTGTCTTCACAGGAAAACATTCATCAAGCAGGAGGGCCAGATGAGCGGGCTCAGATAGACACTGTGGAAATCACTGCCCTCATGAATTACAGAAAGTGAACCTCTGAATATTAGTGATAGGCTTTTAAAAGAGCGGTGGTATGGTCTTTTATACTGAGCTTCCCATAGTCACCAAGAAATGCTTTCCTTTCTTCAATGCACACAGATTTTTCAAGCAGAAGCTGCACTATTACCAAGTAATTTACATATAAATTAATCCATATTAGACCATAGGAATCACTTACTCCTTCACAGGAGTGATCACCATCCAGTTGGTCTGATTGCCTATGCCAACATATCCATCATCATAATTTGTTTTAAATCATTAGGTAGACAGTCCTGTTAATGGGCCTTGTGTTGCAGTTCTGCTGGAGGCAGGCCTAAGTAACAAAGTCCAGCTCCGAGATTCAGGTTTCCAGTTATTTGGCACAATCAACAGTGATATTTAAATGTGTGATGCTGCTTCAGACTGTGCAAACAAGGTGTGATGCACAGGAGTGCCAACTAAAGTCAGGACCTTGCTGCCTCCAATACCGACTCTAGGTGAAGGCTGTGGTGCTAAATGTTCCTCTCATACATTATCAGTCAATCCTCACGGCTTCCAACTTTTTCTTTAGCAGCAACTGCCTCTAATTTCTGCTAAAGAAACTGCTTGATTAATGCCTTGGTGGTAGCAGTTTAATTTTCCTGGCATACATTTCTTTTTCTGAAATGGACCTGTTAAGTTTAAGGAGTGAAGCTGTTTTGAGAGAACAGAAATTGCTGGGTACTAGATTTATGAGCCTGGTAACTCCCAAACTCACCCAGCTCCCTCTGGGAGTTACATGTTGGTTTCTACCACAGAAGACAGTACTTCAGAATAAAACAACCCAGCCAACCAACCAGCTAACCAATCCAGCACAAATCAATCTTGACTAATTTACTGCAGCAGATGTGTGAAAGATGCATAAGATGCATAGAAATAAGTAGCTTTTCTTTTTCATTTATTTTTTTGTTTTCGCTATGTCTGGAGTCAAGTTAAAATGGAATACTGTCATTAAAGGGTTATCTGGTATAAAAACTTAGCCAGCAGAAGGCTGTATTACTCTGTGAATGGTTTTATGAAGTATCTGTGATATTGACAATCAGTGACCTAAATCTTTCAACAAGGAGAGATTTACAAGACCTTGTCTATAGAGGCAAAGTGTTTCTACTGACTTCAGGCAGCCCTGGGATCAGGGATTAGCAGAATTGCTCATAAATATGGCTTACAGCCACAGAATGCCACAACGGGGAGCCTTCAATAGGAAAGTATGTGTAAACATGCCTATGGAAACAGTCTTCACATACTGATCGTGAAATGGATGGGGTTTAATAGCTTCGCAATCTATGTATTGGACTTTGTAAAGGTACTTTCCTTTATTAGCTCACACCATTTTATTTATGCCCATACAATTTTCTGCCAGTCATTTTTTTTTTGTTCAGGGTTATTTCAAAGTCTCCCACTTCGAAAAGCCCAACCTGTGAGACTCCTGTGTGGATCAAGGATGAATGTAATTCTCTACCTGGCACTACCTTCTTAAAGGGCTGCATTTTTGTTGTAGCTGGTTTTTTTAAACTATTTTTTTATTTCTTCTTTTTTTTTTTTTTAATGAATGATAAGCATTATAAGATGGATCAGATAGAATTTAAAATATCACATGCTGTTAAATACTAAACACTTCAGGAATACTTAATTAAGCAGCAGTACACAGCAGGCAGTCAGGCTCTGAGTGGCTATCACATTCCTGGGATGGTATCACGCTGGAAAAGCCCATCTGATTACCTTTATTAACCATCTCAGAACGGTAGTAATTAACTACTGCAGGAATTTATTGTCTAAAAAGCACATTGTTATCAATGAAATGAATGCAAGTTTTCACAACACTGCACTTGATGGGCATTACTGCCACACACAAAGCAGTACTGGCAAATCATTTCGCAGCCCATTTGAGTTCAGGTAATATTAAAGCTGTTACATAATACAAATTTTAAGCAGGATTCAGCTGGATAAGTAAGTGGGGTAGAGATTGCTGCTACCTGTGCGGCGTTGGCAATCTGTGACTAGCATCATTTGATAAATGAAAATAGTGAATCTTAAGTCAGGTCTTCAGAGACTGCGGCTACGTCCACTCTGTGAAATGTATTCTGATTGCATGACTGTAGTTTGACATTAACTGCCAAAACTGCAGCCACTGTGGATTTGATGTGGCTGCGCATATCATTACAGCAAGAAATTAATTCAAGGATCATCATGTCAGGGCAGCATAGTGGCTGGGGCCTGGTGTACTGCTGAAAGTACCGAGCTTCCTGTCTGAGCAGGGTAAACTGTCAGACCCCTACAATTAATGGTCACTTTAGTCATTGCGCCCTCCATCACATGTTGCTGCTCCGAACCCCACGTGTACCTCAAGGGACAAATTGTTTTCTACATAAGTAAGTCTTCGGTAGAAGCAAGGAAAGATGCATGCTAATGTGTCCCAGCTGCTGATTAAACATGTCAAAACCTTAAACTGCTTTTCTTCTTTCAGCTCCTTTTCACTTCTTGCCCTAAGCTGCTGGGAATTTTTGCACTGCAAACCAGTGACTACATGAACCTCATGGATCATTGCTGGGCAAAGCACCATATCTCCATATACTTGATTCTGTTTTTCCAGAATCCATTAGCATGCCAAGGAGTGAACAATTCCAGCCCCCTGAGCAGCTTCAAGGACCCATCATTCCGTTTAAAAAGCTGTCTGACAGAAAATATGTTTTTGACTTCCCTTAGAAGGGAGCAATTACCCAAGCCATTCCTATTGAGCCTAGGGTCAGCAATGGGTTTCCTAAACATAAAATGACGCTACTTTGAACCCATTGTCTCACTGCCTCAGTGGGTCAGAAAGCAGGATTTTTATCCTTTTTGAAAAGGAGACAATTGCAACTTACTAGTACTTGCTTCTGAACTCCAGGATGGGCAGAAACAGCAAATGTAGTGTCATGGTACTGGCACAGTGAAGAAAGGAATTTGAGAAAGGATGTTGTGACATATGCCAAGACCTGGGCTATTTGAGTCAAAATTACAGAAATATGCAGTTTTACTTGATGAGTTAGAAAATTTCTCAATAATGACTTAAAAGTATCTCAAATGTTCCTGAAACAGCCTTTTTTCTAACAGATGTTTTGAAATGACAGTGGAAGGAAATGGTACATGTTTATATTATGACTATTTCAAACGAATGTTGAACACCTCTTTGTGACATATTTCACCAACATATATTATATATCAAGTTAGCAAAATACCCTGGTATCTTTCAGGATTATGAGCATTACATAGGGGCAAGATACTGTTATTCAATAATCAATTTAGTACACTAGTTATAAAATAAATCAGTGTCACTATTGACACTTGCTATTTCAGGCACACTATTCTTCTTAAGTATTTAACACTGGCTCATTTATGCAGGTGAAAAGGACAAAAAGGAAAGACAGTAACTTGTGAACCAGGAGATATTTTAAAAACATGTTTTAAAGTTATATTGCTATTTTTCAACATCTGCCTTTGGCAGCCTTTCCTCCCTCAGCACAGTTACTAGTCAAGGCATTATTATTGTGTATGTTCTGAGGATCTAGGATACTCTTCAAAAGGCCTTATTTAAAAGAAATAAAATCTGTAAGCACACTGATTCCCAACAGCACGGCACAAACATTTAACAGAAATAAAACAACAAAAATCTGGGGACCAGATGAGAAAATGAGTTAAAATTCATACTCATTCTCACTGAATAGTTTCATCTTTGGTCTCTGTACTCTTTATTTCTCTTATTAGGAAGAAAAAGGTTGAGTCAAGAGAAAGTGTGAGTCCCTGAAGGAGGGATGAGTAGATGTTGTAGGACTTAAAAGTGATTGCAAAGAGACTGATAATAAAAATAGCATTGAATAACTTGGCTGACAGTGAGTTACTACTGGAAGTATGGCACCACCAGCTTGCCTGATGCACAGACAGATTTTTTCTTCAGTTTCCAGATTCCTGCAATTATGTTGTTGTTGTAAGCAACGAAATATTTCAAATAATGATGGCAATTAACAGTGAAAACATACATTATGGGACTCATGCAGTGTGCTCAAGGCATGAGCACACATAATCCTTCTTGATACTACAGAAATATCTTTACATTATAAGATAGCATTTAAAGTCTCCATATTTCTTTTCCTTTTGGACTTGAGGTAAGAACTCTGGATTGACAGAGTAAAGTTGTCCAAGTAGGTGAAGGTGAGCCTTAATGCAATTTCCAAAACTGAACTCTCAATATTTAAGCCTTACTGAGCACCAGGAATATAAAGATCCTGGAGCTTTGCACTCAGACCAACAGCAGAGGCCCGTGTGTCCCAGGTGAGATAAGGGGGCATTGACATGCCTCAACTCCAGGGCTGTGGTCCTTAGATCACCTTCCTGCATCTCTTAGAAATCGACTTTGCAGCAACACAGAGGGCTGACAGGAGCGGTTCTGGGAGGGCTGTCTCCAGTTCCGAGGCTCCCTTCTCAGCCTGAGGAGGACCATGAGGAGCACCAAGGCTGTAAGCAGGGTGTGTAGAGCACTCTGCCCTTTCTTGCTTCTTCAGAATTACTTACACAAGTGCAGCACTGGATACCAAAATAAAGTGCAAAAGCACTGTCTAAAACCAAACAAGCCTGTAGGAAATAAAGGGTGAAAAGGTTCACCTAGGTGAAATGATTTGGAATTTGCAGACTGGTGGATGAGGGACTGGGGTGAGTACTGAAACACAGACACTCAGTGAAGTGGCCAAATCTTTGTAGTCTTGAGGTATAACATCTCTATGAGATAGAAAGGAGTTAATAGAACAGAATAATGAAGATTGTTCTAATTCTGTTTTGTTACTTATGCCAACCAGAGTTAGTGACACGCAAAAAGTGAGAACTCCATGCTATTAAAAAGATGTGCGAAAAATTTAAGACTGGTTGTTCTTGAAACATATCTTTCATACTGGACAAAACCACCAATTTAGCTTTCTCAAGGAGTTAATGATTTTAGATTCTCTTTAAAATCAGCAATTTAATAGGAAACTGCCCCTTTTAGCCAATGCAAATTTGTTTACTCACAGTAGATGTTTAAGTTTTTAACATTGGTATTTCAAACACACTCTTAAAGTACACAAATCAGCCTTTCTTTTTATCTTTTTCTTTTTCTTTTTCTTTTTCTTATGAAGTGAGATTTGGATTCAGATAAGACTGTGGATAAACACCCTTGGACTTGCTATAAAGTCCACTCATTGACTGCAACTCCCACTGAAGTCAGTAGAAGTTTTTTCACAGACTTCAAGAAGGCATTAGATCTGATCTGGGTGAATTAACCATGGCAAAATGCTGTTATAAAAGCAGAATGTCATGACACCAATACTACAGCTCACAGCCATTTTTTCTAGTCAGTCTGTGATTTTACAAGAAAAAATACAAAGGAAGCACTGGCTCCACGGAAACACATTTTGAGGAAAGGTTTCGAGAAAAGGCCTAATTTTTAAAAGGAAAGAGAAATAAATACAATGACTTAAAAAGGAGACATAAAGGAATATGTTTCTCCATTTGTAAGACCATTTACAGGTACTTGAGCTGGCTGAGGGAGGAATGGGGGATAGAGGCAGGGAGAAATTGCTAGAATAACTGGAAATGAGGCCAAAGTCATAGCAGCTGAGGCTCTGGAGAACACGGATGCGGATGGGGGATGTGCATTTACAGGAACTCCTATGGCTCGATACCAAGCTAAGAGCTGAATTGACTCCTTCCTGGAAAAGCTGCCATAAGCTGCTTCCCCAGCTGCGGTCAGGAGGAACAGGAGAGCACTGGTTGTACAAGAATTTAGAAAATTTTAACTATATGGAAGTTGTATCAGCCTTGTTCAGGTCATTGCCCATTCAGTTTCTGCAGGAGTCACAGGCATCTGTAGCTAGGAAGAGATTTTTTTTTTTCTTAATCTATGTCTCCATGGTGCAGTAACATTTAATCTGACAGCAGGAGGTGGGGGCTGTTGACATGCTTAAGCCAGTTTTTGTGATACCCTGTGAACTGAATATTATCACCCAGAAAGGTTTTTAACCCCACAAAGATTGTCTATTTCTAATTATATTATCTTTGCTGTTATAGAATTTTCCTGTCTTACATTTAGGATATTGCTTTTTTTTTGCAGCCATATTGTGATAACATTAATAATCCCCTTTTTTCATTTGTATTATCTCCTTGGAAATATTTATAGACTATGTTCATATTCCCCTGATTCCTTCTTTCTGCAGAGAGAATTAATTTTGTTTCCTCAGTCATTCTGTCTATTATATCTTAGACCATAATCCCTCCACGGTGTCATTTTCTTGCCCTTCTATGCATTGTCTCTACTTCTACAATATCATTTTTAATCATGGACAAGAGAACTACATATAACTTCCTAAATATAATTGAATACATGTTATCTGCCCTTTCAGCTGCTGAACTGAACGAAGTGTAAGGCCAAGATGATACTTTCAATCTCCTTGTCATGCCAGAACACTCATGCTAAACTGCACTTAGTTTATTTTAGTCTCAAAATACCATGGAGAAGAGAGTGTTAGCCACATAGCATTAAGGTTTCCAATAAGTGAAAAGGAGGGTCAGAAGGAATGGAATTTAATCCATTTTTATATCTTTATGTGTAAAATTAGGGCCAGAAACAGCCATCATTGATACTTTTACTAAGCATTTTTCAAGGCATATTGGAACAACACCTCAAGAGGATTTCAACTTTTAATTGCCCTTTGATACTTGGTCGGTGCCCAGCTATTATCCTACAATTTAACACCAAATCCAGCAGCATGGGTTTCATTCAGAGAGATGCTCTATAAAGATGTACTGGTTCCATTTAGATTAGAAAAAATATTAAGACTGCAATCTGTTCTTTTGATTCATATATCTGTTCATTTGTTCCTGTAATAGTACCACATCTACCAGCCTCATTAACCATAATAGACCTTTAAGCTCCTGGTGGGTTATAGGTTTCTAAAGTGTTACAAAGTAATTCTTATCGCAATAATTTAAACATGATGTTGTTGTTATTACTGAATCTATTTTATGAACCCTTTTTTGTAACCAGATATATGCAGAAATGCTTGATTGTATATTGCTCTTGGCTGCAATGGTAAAAAAAAAATCCGGGTAATTACAGCAGACGAATGGTGAGTACTGAGCTCCTGAATACCTACAGCAACCTTCTGCCCTAGTACACCTCACAGTGAAAGCGCTGCAGTATAATACTAGTGAAGAATACTACTTACCTGGCTCTGAAAATGAGCCCAAATTGTGTTCATTATGCACGAAGGTACTCATACTCACTGTCAGGAGCTTCGCCAGTGCACCTTTTTGATGTCATCGAATGACAGAACAACCCAATGCATTATTGAACCCTACCCTCAGAACCTGTAGATTTTTTGTCTGTATAAAATAATGCTGCTCTAGTCATTCATCAATAGTAGCCGCAAGAAAATGCATCTTTTATTCCATGCAAGGAGATTACAGTCAAGCCCTAGATCAAGATAAAAACATTTCTTGTATTCTGCATTATACTTTATCTGTGAAGGGTAGCAAGCAAAATAATGCATCTTGCTTTTATAATACTATGTCTTCGTCTCATAGAAACATATTTTGTTATTACCCAGGGTTCCTTTAAAGATCTTAGAGGCTTTGTCAGCATCAACTAGTACAACCAAACAACATCAGTGTTTGTCAACTATATTCACAGTTGCTATTATATACCCTAAATGCATTCATTTGTCAGCTACTCACTATTTCAAACATCTGCAGTGGTGAGATGATTGTTGTAGAGCCATTCTCTTACATTCAGGATCAAGCTCCTCCCAGAAGAAGCTTAAACACAGATATCAGCTGGCATTTCAAGTCAGGCTGGGTGAAAGCGGACACGAGATGTAACTGAATTGAAACGCAAGAGCTGATCATCTTCAGTACTCATTAAAGGATTCACATTACCTTAGCTGCACTCTGCTTAGGTGAAACCTGGGTAAACAACCTGAGCAACATGCATAAATTACTCTGGAGTAGTTATAGCAAGCCCTGCCTATGTCCCTGCAGAGGGATTGTCAAAACCACTGGACAAACATCCTTTGCACTTAATGGGAAAAGAAATACTAGGCCACTGAATGCTGGGAGTGGAGATCCTTTTCACTGAAGTACACTGAAGAATGTATAACTCATGGATTAACTAAAAGATGTATTCACTGGAAAAGCATAGGATATAGGAGAGCTAATTCAGTCTGGTACTGCCCACTATTTTTTGCCTAGAATGTAGGTTATCCTACAAGGGTTTGGGTTTTCCCAGATGGTGTTATTATAGTTCTGTCTTATAATCCTTATAAGTTCTTATTTGCCTTAGGATTTTTTCCAGAAAAGTTCTCTACTTTTGTTTCTGGAATTAATTTGTCCTTTGCCCTTCTCTAACACTGGTGTGTAACAGATGATAGAGGAATATATAAAACCCAATACTACTGTCATGACAAAAACTTTGCAAGGAAAAGCCAGACGTCTTCTTATAATTTTAATATTTGCTTCTTCTATCTCATATTTTATGAGTCTCTCAGGAATATCATAAAGTGGCAGACCTTTACTTTTTTTTTTTTTTTTTTTTTTTTTTTTTTCTGAACTAAAATAAAAAAAAAGTCCCACCAGAGACACTGGTAAGTAGTTTTCCTAGCGTATTAGCTTCTCCCTGCGTATCTTCTCTCAGTCTCGTGTTTAAACGTGGGAGATGAAGAAAGAAATATTTGCAAAAACCATGCTATTACAAATGCCAAAATGTTCAAGAGTATGAGTGAATTATTACTCATCTGAAAAGACAGCCTACAATCCATAAAAGGCAAAGTTTTTATTTCTGTGAAAACTATCTTTTCTCTTAAATCAGTTCCTCTTGGCAGAGTGACAACATTGGGTCAATAATTACTCCAACCACTGAAGCTAATTTTGAAACCTTAAATCAAATTCAAGTAAGACCCGGGGTATAATAACCAAGAGCTTTCCTATTGCTTTGCAATAGTAAATAGACTTACATAACAGAAAACTACACACAAAACAGAAGCCAGTGGAAGCATTTTGGCTAAGATACAAGTAACAGACCATAAGACTTTAATGGAATCCCCTCACACTTTCTACGCATTTACTATTACTAATAAAACCTCAGATATCCTGGAAAATGATCAGAAAGAATGTAACACTAAATAAATCTGGGCAGCTCAGAAGATGAAAGCAGCCAGAATCAGATTTTACCCTGGGGACAAAACTACAAATCTACCTTCAAGCCAACAATGATAGAATTCAACACTGAATGAAAATTCTCATTCATGTAGAAATTTTATGCCATGTAGAAAAAAACCCTACAAAATGACAAGTGACTCTTGACCACCATTGGCCTACATCTTCAATCAGTGAAGTAATTCTTTTAATCTGTAAAGAGCAGAGAATTTTGATTGCTTCTTGTGAAAGAGTGGAGGCTCTTTTCTGTGCAAGTTCCTTCTTTTAAAAGTGCAGAGGAAGATTATAGCCTAAAGGAAATGACTAAAAGCGCCAAAAAGAATGCTGTCTTCTGTCACTGGAAAAATGCTTGTGCTGCAAATGTACATGCTTTTCTGTGTGTATATTTTCCCACAGAGAGCATGGGTGGAAAAAAGTGACAAAAGTGAAAAAAAAAATCACCAGAGTTTCAGTGAGATGCAAAAGTTTAAACAACTTTGCCTCTCTGTCTCCCAAGCATGCCTGAATCAACAGGGAGAACAATAATGCTTGGAAGGCTGTCTGGCAGCGGGTCCCAGAGCCTCTTCCAGTTGGCATGGTTATTGAACTTGGAGATTATTGCCGGTGTTATTACCTTTGAGCAGGGCTGGATTGTGGTTGAGCACTTGGGGGTGTTATGTACCCACCACTGCTCACTGAAAATCTATGTGAAAGCAGTCCTGGTACCCCATGGCTGGCCAGAGCTGTTCTGACCCCAAACAGTAACCAGGGGCTTGCAACTAAGAGCCCATAAATGCTCTGATGATGGCAGAAATGTTCCTCAGTCATCAGTACTTCCTACTGAGAGCTCACAAAGCTGAATACCTTCAGTACATACAGTATTAATGATTATTCTCTTGTTAAGTAATCAAATAAGATGTTTTGAGAGTGTTTTAATGGAGTGGAGAGAGACAGGTAAGAGACACTTTTTTAAAAAAATGTGCAAACTAGTTTTATTCTCTAGAAGTCATTTAACTACAATACCAGACATCAGTTGGTCTGCAAGATTTTGTACTGGGTTGATTCCTCTGAAGGTGAAAAATGAGTGCTGCATACTTTTGGGAAATAAATTTGGGTATGTTTTATACACGAACAACAGATACCTAAGGTCATGTTCACCTTGTAAAGAGATTGCAAAAACAACAAGCAGCCTACATATAATCAATCCATCATCAAGACTTCAGCTGGAAACACACCTGTGTCCCAGACTGTGCTATCAACAGCTGCTGCCTGTCTTTGCTACCTGCTTTCAAGCACTGGGATCACCTTTAGGAAGTATTTTGTGCTGGCTATTTTTTGGACACATGGATTTTTTTTTTTTTTTTTTGGATGTGGAAATAATGTGTTCCTGCAGACCACCAGTATGGATGGAATTTAGCCCATGATATCATGTCTGCTGCTACTGGATGTGAGTATTAGTACATCACCTTTAGTACAAGTCATCTGTAAACACACAAATTTCCGTCAAAAGCCAAGTTCAATTATAGTATCAAAAGCCAGTGCTCTTATTTATGGTAGTAGCAAATGTGTAGAAGGAGATAACTGATATAGCATAAAATATAATTATTCCCCTACTAAAGAAAAAAAAACAAACCCAGACCCTGAACAAACCAACACATGCTTGAATGGCAGAATATTTTGGTACTGGCTTATGACTTTGCTTATGGGGGCAGTGGCTTTTATCCAGTAGGAAATACTGATTCAATGCCTGGGGAACCACAGCTCAAGGTTATTAATCATCATGATGTCAAATCTCTCCTACCTACACATAACTGGCGTCAGCTGCTCTCTTTGCACCCAACATTGGCTGGCGGGGTGGTGCTTGAGGGGTGCTCAGCACTTGATCGGCTCTGGCTCCTGGCACCCTCCCTGCCAGACTGGGTTCTGTGAAAGCCAAGTGGCAGCAGCAGCTGGAGCACTGCTGCCAAAACTCCCCTGCTCCTTACCCCAGGCTGAGCTGAATCTGGTATGGCAAGAGTAGGAACTGTTAAGAAAGCTCCTTTCCATCACTCAACAGTGAGGAAAAACCTGTTTAAAATGGACAAAGGTCTCCTTCAGTCTGGGCAATATTTCATTTACTTATGATCCAGGGCTCTCATGTTTAATTTCTGTGAAAGATGCTACTGCAAGGCAAATGATGGCACACAGCCAGGTACTGTGAGCTCTGTTAGACTCGCATCAGAATGACGGCACTATCTGGTGGAAGACAATTTTTGATGCTAGACATTTCTGTTCAGAAAGAAGATAAAATTGTATCCCTTTGCTCTCCTCCCAGTCACTGGAAAAATACACATATAATTTCAGTGATATTTCCTTTTAAGGCTGAAGGAAATTCCTACTAAGGATGAATCAGGTAGGGGAAAATTTAGTGAGCACTTCTGTTGCTAGGAATAATTTAAGGAAAATAATTTTGGTTTAAAGGGCTGCCTTTGGGCAGAGCTGCATGTTGTCTTGAGGGCACTGAGTCAGTAAAGCCAGAGTCAAATACTGCCAGGCAGCTCCAGGTAAAGTTGGGTTGACTAAAGCCAATTTTATTTATATATCATTTCTTTCAGGGATAAAGTTTAAGAGTACAATAAAGTTCAAAAGCCTTAGGGATCCTATAGCAATAAAATACCATATAGACAGAAGTAACAAGTCAGTATTGAATTATCACCTGACATGAGCTGTGCAGGCTTATAAAAATTAGCTTCTTATGAAGACATATCTGCACTTATTATAGATTCAGAACATATTTCTTCTATTTTACTTTTTCATTCTTTCTAAAAAACTGTTTTAGGTATGTTTTCAAACAATATCCAGAATTCTTTTGGACAAGAAAAAAAAAAAATACAAACTCCATGACAGGTCTGTAATGTTTGAGCTTAATACTCTGTGGCCATTTTTGTGTGCATTTGGTACTCTAGCCCTTTTGTTTTAGTATTCTAAAGAACTGACTTTTAATGTGACCTTCAAAAATTGCTACTAATTTCTCTCTTACTATAGGAACCAAAAATCCTATACTTCATGTATGTTCCCATTTCAAAAGTCAAGTCTTTAAAGTTTTGTAACATTAATATTTTCATAATTGTAATCCTATAAAATTCAAGAGAAGTTGAACCTCTCTTTTCAGCTGCCTTAACAGTTTAGTGGTTTCACTGAATTGACTAGAAACCCTATTTGTGACTCTGAAAGCTCTTTCACGATTTGATTTCTGATGTGTCATGAACATAACATTAATCTTTACTTGGTTTCTCCATACTTACAGCAGATAATATATTCTTACCTAGAAGATAAGAACATATTACATGCTAAATATATAAGTAATCAATGTTTTGCAAACATGTTGGTACATTCAGATACTTAAATTATAGTGACTGTCATAAAAATCTAAAAGTTTATAATTACATTTGACAGTCTCAAAAAGTATGGAAAGTTCTCTTTCACTGTAGCATAAAAAATACTTAATTGTGCACCATCTAGACTAGGAAAATGAAATCCTCAGAAACCCCATTATGTGTTTGTTGAAATTTATTATGAAGGAATAAAGCCAATGATATGAATTTCATTTGCAGAAAAAACAACAATGTTATACTGACAAATAGATAGATATGTTTAGCGTAAAAAAATCATCTTTTATAAAATAAATGAAAGAAGTGTCATTGAAAAATGGACTATCAGATTTGTGCTGGTCTAATGCTGTTCTTTCTGCAATGAGCATTGTGCATTAGTGAGCTGAGAGCAACAAGCTGGAATTATTTTGAGATACTACATATTATTTCTTTAGAATAATACAATCAGCTATTCTATCTCAGGCAAATGGGTCCCTTAAGCTATAAATGTATCCTGATTATTTGTCTCATAAGCAGCCAAACAGAACAGAAAAAAACAGGACTTGTACTTTCTTAGTGAATTTCTCCTATGTGGTAAACATGCTTGCAGAAACAATTAAGCACTCTGAAAAGAACATCCCTCATTTCCTGTGAAGCATAGCTGAATTTGGTAACCAGCATCTGTGAATACAAGAAAATTGCTGCAATACCTGGTTAGTCTCCACATATTTGTGAATAAATTGTCATTTACAGTGACCTTCATTGCTTACGAAATGCAATCATGTTTTTAGGCAGTTTTGTCTTTTTTGTTTTCAACAAACTATAAAGTAAATGAAATGTCTGATATATTTTGAGAATGTCTGTCTTTTATTGGCATGTCTGCTTTCTATTTTCTGGTGAAAATCTATGGAAATATTCCTAATCTTAATGGAAACAATGTGAGCCCATCCTCGTTACTCCTCACGGTAATTCCTCATTTCAAGGGTTTCTCCAGTTAGAGCATAGCTGCACCTTCCCAGTTGCTGCATTCCACTCCCAGCTCTGAGGGGCAGCTGGGGAGAGATGTGCACTTGTCACAGATGAGCACAACCATCCTCCTGGTGCAGTGGTGAGGGATGCTGGAGAGCACACTGTACAGCCTTTGAAATGCAGTGAAGAAAGGCTGGAGTTGAAAAACGTGTGAAATCCCTGGAACCCCTTTGTCCTTGGCTGTTGCAGGAGATACTCAAAAAAAGTTTATCTGAATGAAAAAGAATCCTCTGTGGGCTGGGTGAGGCATTGTAAATAGGATCTTGAGGAATGCAGTGAGGAGACAGACTAATTAATTAGCTAATTATTACTGGGATAATGATAACGCTTATCTTCATGTCCATGAAACACTCCTGGCTAAGGGATGGCTTGGGATCTATTGGCAGAACTTGTACTTGCACTCTTTGCCATTTTTATAGCATTACTAAATGCTGCTCAGAGGAGGGCTGGAAGCTGCGGTAATGGCACTTGATGCTAGCAGGGCTTGTTGGCTGGTGCTGCAGAGGTCTCCCTGTCCATACCCTCTTCACCTTACCCTCCTGCTTTGTGTTGTCCTCTCCCTAGGGAGAACAGCCTTGAGTCAGTCAGAGCCTGGACACCATCCCTTGTCTCTCCAGCAAGGCCTCGTAGGTACTGCTGCCACATGAGCAGCACAGAGGAGCAAGTGCCCAGGACAGAACAGGAAGTTCAATCTGCCTCTGGGCTGCATTTGCAACGTTCAATCACTCCGGGCCCTTCTGACTGCAGCATTTCTAGGCTTGCTGTGAACTCAGAATAACCAGCTTGGCTTGGGCTTATCTATTTGAACAGCTTGAATGGGCTTATATGGGGTGAAGGTTTTTTCCAAGATTTTTCTGTCTTGGGTCTTTCTTAATGCTGTGAATTTTCTGAGCTCCTTCAGTTACACCTAAGGACCATTTAGCTCTGTCTCACCAGGCAAATGTGACAGTTAGCAAGAAAAAAATCTAAATGCTAAAATTTTAGCAGGCAGCTGAGAAACAGCATTGTAACACAGAACAAAGGAGAAGGAATATTTCTATGGAGTGCTAAAAATGAATGCGGTAAAGTTTATTTGCTCCCTGTTCTCACCTTCATACCTTGTTCCAGAGTCTTGCTGACTGCTCTGACTCAACGTGGATTCAATCAGAGGTTTTGAAGCACAACAATTTGAAAAATTTCAGTTTCTTTGTAAAAAGACAGAAATGGTATTTATGCATTACTAGTTAAAAGTATCAGCTACTTAACAGTTCTGAAATTTCTGTGTTTAATAGTAGGCAGGATGATCTGCAAAGTCAGCTGGGGACACAAAACAGTCTCATGTTGGTTCTTTTGCCTCTGACCTGCAAATAAGGCAAAGTTAACAGCTAAATGGGCAGGGTTAGGAAAAGCCAGGCTTTAACAAAGAAGTGGTATAAAGAATCTAGATTTTCTTTCACTGAAGCATTTCTAAGTAGCAACAAAAAAGACAGATGCTGAAGCTGTGGCTTGTCATCTTGATTGCCGTAGGCTGATTCTGTCACCAAGTCATTTGACTGGGCTCCTCTCCCACTCATCAACAGTCGAACCATAGCACTCTTCCTTCACTTCTGAAGGGTGTTGTAAAGCTTAATTAGTACAAAGCCCTTTGAGCAGAGATTAAAGGAGAGCAATGCTGGATGTTCCTCCTCCGACTTTAGGTTTGAGGCTGATACGGAGCGCTGCCCATCATCAGCTGGTGGTACTCGGGTGCCACATAAAAGGACAGGCTGCTCTCAGAAAAACCTACTTGTGATGGACAGGAGTTTCAAATCCACCCAGCACTGCCCCAGCTCCGTTTACCCTGGGTCCAACTGCAAATGCTGCATTGGTAGAAAAGTGCAGAATTAGGGCACGTACTGAGTCCACCTGGACAGTAAGAATAATCTGGGGAATGTAAGAGATTTCCTGAGGGACATCCTCAGCAAAAACCCCTTGTCTTGTGGTAGGAAGTCACTGGGTGTGTTTTCATTAAATCCCCAAATAAATAAATCAATGCTTTATTTTTACAAGGTTAAATGGAACCTGTGAACACCTTGATATTTAAAGCACATCCTGGAATTTCACCCTCAAATAATTCAATGAAACAGCAGTCATAGGACCAAGGGTTTTTTAATACATCATTGTATAATAAAATCACTGGAAAATGGATGTGAAAATTTGGGCTGATAATTCCTGCTGGTGAATGATGTAGAAAATATCTTAAGAGGTCCTAAAAGAAAGCAAGCAGAATGATGGAGAAGATGATGGGGCATCTGCATAAATGTCACAGATGGGAGCTGCTAGAAATTCTTTCATGTAAATCAGGAATAATTCCCAGAGATCATTAGTACTACACAGGTAAATACCAGTGAGAAATCAGAATCAGGACCAGGGTATGGATAAAAAGTGAGAGCAAGCAGATAAACATTAAAAGGTGCACGTTTTTGGCTGGCTGTACTGATGTGTTCTAATTAATTGCAGTAATAAGATTCATACAGCTAAATCCCTGCACATCACAGTGAAAATTTACTCCTGATGCCTGCCTGCAAGAAGTTGGGTGGAGGAGGAGAAAGGGAAGGAAAGGAAGTAGAAGAATAATAAAATGACATTACAACCCACTCTTTTAGAGGAATCATCTCATAATTACCGAGCAGGATTGGCAACACCTTTTAATGTTAGATTTTCTTTCTTTTTCTTTTTTTTTTTCTCTCTAGGCAGGGTAGTAGAAAAGGAGGGAGGGAAGGAGGGTGAAGTGAAGGATTAGTCTGGGTAAACAATGAAATCTCAGTCTGGATGGTTTAAAACTCACTCAGGATAATCCTAGCAAGTTGGGAGCTCTGCAGTGGGATAGTTTGAAATGTAAATGTGACATCCTCAGTAAATTAACAAGACATGACTGCAGGCTCTCCTTGTTACTACAGTCACATTCAAAGAGTTACTTGTTCTCTCTCTTCTCATCTAATGCTATGACAATAGACAGTCACCAGGAGTCTGCATCAAATAAATATCAAATCAAGCCTTTATCATATCCAGAAGTGACATATGCACTGAATTATCTTTTATTCATTTTACACAGAATTTTGTTGCACTGAACACCATATAACATGATGCAGCTGGGATGCCAGCCCCTCTCCCCCATCCCCTTAACACCAATTTCTTGCATGTTTCCACAGAAAAATGGGCAGAAGGTATCTAATTCATGATTATGAAGCAAAAATTTAATTTTTATTATGAAATTGCCTAAATGGAGACAATTGATTGTATTTTTTCCTGAACATCTTTGAGGGATTTATTGAAATTTTTATTCTGTAACTTTAAAAAACATTGAAAAAATGCTCTCACCTACCATAAAAATGCCCTGACACTAACGATCATGGGCAAATGTCAGATGATAGGATGTGACATCTATACAGGACAACTCCTGCTAATTTTATCTGTCCAGAACATAGAGGCACATTCTCCTGTTCAGATAGAAATGGATGGTAGCGTTTAAACTATTATTGTAATGTCTTTATTGCTTCCTGTTTTCTCAGGAGAGACCTGAGCATGGAAATGCTGTGGAGATGCCTCTTGCTCTGTGTTTTGTCTCACTCTTAGGGCTGTTTAGTGCAAACTTGTCTGTGGTCCCTCGAGGAGGGTTGTCAGGGAATAGCTGCCGTACACTTATCACAACCTGTCTCTACTCGATGTCTTTTTGTCTCCAACATGCCTTCTAGCCTCTTCTCAGCCTCCAACTCACGGTTAGACTCTTTGGAGACATGCCAGAGTGGGAACAGCGAGCTTTTCACAACTTAGTGGTAAGAATTTATTCTTCAGAAGGGTTGCAGGGCACTTCTTTCATTACCAAGTGTATAGGCAGCGGTAAAGTGATTTTCTTTGTGAACTGTATCAATAGCTCCACAATTGTGATAGCCCAGCGTTTCAGAGACAAAATACATTTTAATAGAATATTTTGAGGGTATCTTTTTCTCTGAACCTGAAAGCTGCCTCACTGTGTTGCCTCTAGCCCACGAGCTGTCCAGAGGAAGCTTCCAGCAATGTTTGCTGCATTATCACCATGCAGACATTGCCTCAGCAAACCCTCCTTTAAACTTGTGACATAGTGGTGAACTGCATGCTCAAGCTTGGACATCCCCACCAGAAATAAATGCTGATCTTTGCAAAGCTCTAATGAGTATTATTCTGGTTGTACATATCTGCAGTAAAGAGATAGCTGTTTCCCGCCTGTGGCATTGGTATTACTTTTCACATGTATTTTAAAAATATGACAGAGATCAAGGTGTCTGAAAATAAATTCTTGGAAAGAAAGCACTACCAATGCTTTAGCACACTCATTAATCTCTCAAAGCTAGATTGCTCCACAACAGAAGCTGGCCAGTTATCAACAGCAATTCTTTCCCAGAGGGTTTCATGTAACTTAAGCCTTACCCACATGCTAAAATAGCTTCAATTAAATATTACATTCCATATGCTCACATAAATTCTCACGTGTTTCAACAGAGATTTTTTTCCATGGTAATTTTATGCACTTCCAATGTAGTCATTACTCCTCTTCAAAAGTGAAATCTGCTTTCTGTATTGTGAGTGAGGTATCTAACCAGTACAAGCTGTCAAATGGTTTCTAAAATTTAAGCTTTCCATGTCTTTTGCTAAACTAATGGGCATATTTGGACACTCCCAGCAAACAACAACAGTGCCATAATAATACAAGGTCCTTAAGAAATGAAGGATCACAAACATCCCTCAGAAATTCCAGGAAAACCTGCCTCTTGTGTGGTAACTCAGGTAGCACTGCCCATCTCCCAAAGGCTGTTCAAAGATCCCTTAATGCAGTACTTTTTCCATGTGCAGGATTCTTGGTGTTGCCCTGCAACTAAGAATATAATGGAAGAGTTATCACTCTGTAAAATGTAATTTCTGCATTTCTGAATACCTTGTTTAAAATTGTTTTTGTGTAAAATAGATCCTATGTCCACAAAGGATATTTGGGAGCATCCAAGTTCAAAAGACTTCTAGTAATACTGACATTCCCGGTCCTGCAAAAGGGAATGGGATGTACACATCTCTAGACAGAAGCAAGGCAATGGCGGCTCTGTGCTAACAGAAACCAGCCTCATTTGCACTACAGCAACTCATCACAACACATACCAATTGGTGTTAAAGGGTTTTGGGAATAAAGGCCATCACGTTTCCTGGCCTGGCTAGATGTGGTAGCAAAACTGAATCCAGTTAAAAAATTCATCATAAATCCTGCATTGCCTAGAGAGTTAGTTTTTGAGTTTCAGGGCTGCAGACAAGACAGTAAACCAAGGACAGTGTTTTCTGACTTCATTACCTGATCAACTGCCATTTAAAATTCTTTTGATCTTCTCTCAAAGGGAAGACATGGATTTCCGAATTCAAGTCCTAGCAAAAATAACATGGGTGCTAAAGATCTGTAGTAATTCCACTGTTTAAATAGGACATCCCAATTCATGACTTGGAAAGTCTGTTTGAAGTCCCAGAGCGGCTTACTTGGCAAGTCATTCAGAGCCAAGCCTACATGCTCCTGGGCGCTCACTCAACCATGTATTGAAGTTGTTTTAAGTGAGCTTGGCTTCTCAGTGCATCTGCAGTGTGCTCAAGCTGAGTAACTTTGCTCTTTCTAGGTAAGTCTACTCAAGCACAGCATTGTCCTGAGTGAATGAACTCTCCTGATGAAGCTGTCCTTTTGTCTCATTCATGTGATGCTTCGCTGTGGCCAACAGCACTTGTGATTCCTACAGCAGTTGCAGACCCTCTGTGCCATGCCTTACCTGCCTTTTAGAGTACTGACAATGCCACAGAGGCCAAATGCTGTGAGGCTGAACTAATGCACATTTGTAAAAATAACCCCTTGAGATCTGAGGACAGAAAGAGCTTACAGAAATGCAAAGTAGAATAGCCTGTCTCTGGCCACTGCTGTTAATAGTTCCACGATTGATTTCAAACATAGTGGTTTTAATTCATAATTGAAATTTGCCCTTGTGTTTGACAGGAAATGGGCAACATCAGAGAAGGCATTGAAGTGACTATGTGCACTTACTACTAGAACATGCAGGTTGACAAGTAGTTTTAGAATTCAAAAAGAATTTTTAATGTGATGTCCTAGCACAGTAGTTGATTCATATATACCAGCCTGTGATCTGCAAGATAAAAATGCTGATTAACTATGATGCAAGAACGCTTTAAAGTAAAACCCTTTGATTTCCATATTTTCTGACAGACATAAATGAGTTATTGAATAACATTTGCATGATTTGTCTGTCTTATATCCTTAATTAAATTATAAGATTTAAAGGAAAATGTATTATTTATAATGCTTTTATGTAACAGGTTTTCATCTTAGCCTGTTGAGTATTTATTTACGTAAAGTACAGCTATTTAAACAGAATTTGATACTGTCCAAAACCTGAAAAAAGAGAAAAGAAGGGGAAATATAGTCAAGCATCTCCTTGATACAGGAATATGTGAATGGCAACAAGAAGAGTCTTATGAGGATCTATATTTGACAGATATTTCATCCTCTACAACCTTTTTCCTCTCATGTTCTGCTGTATTGTAGCTAAAAGTTTTTTGCATCCCCCACACCACACAGAAATGGCAACTGACCAAAGTTGTAACTAGTTTTCACCTAGGATTTTGGACATTGTGATCAAATAATGAAGTTAAAACCAAAATAGCCTTTTGCCAATGGAATGAAAAATATTATAAATACTGGCATCAAATGAAAAAAGGTTCTATACTAAATGACTTTCAAAGAAATATGCTAGTCCTCAAACACCGTTTAAATGTCAGGGACAAATCTATTTTCTGTTTGGAAAGAGTGCTAATTGTAAAATTAGACATTTATTATCTTTAGTCTACAAGATCATTGACTGGCCCCACTTATTCATATTGCAAATTATCCCTCCTTTCATGCCTGGATGGACTTTTATCCGGTTTTCCTAATTTATATTTTCATAAGCGGTTATCTGACATTCACTCCTGTACTATATATCAAACAGTACATAAAATGATTTGCAAATTTCATAAAATCAAATGTCTCTTTTCATTGACTTGTACAGGACTTTAATATTGATATGAATTCATTCAATTTGGCTTAGTTTGATCTTTTTCATTCTCCTGTCTCCCTCAATGCTCAAAAACTAAATGACAGATTTAGAGTTCCCTGGGAAAAATGATTTGATTCAACATCCATGTTCCAATAAACATAACACTGTCATTGTATTTTCCTTTGGAGCAGGATTAAGCATAGGACTACCAATATTTGGATATGCCAGTATTAGTATTAGTCCTTGCAAAATGGATGACAAATGGATAAGGACATGGGGAAGACAGATACAACTGGAAAGAAAAACTATAAACAACCGTTGCTTGGTCTGCTGCACTGTAGAGAAAATAGAAAATTTGAGTCCAACCACTTTATAAGATCTCCTGTCAAAACCACAGCAACACTGGTGGATTCCCTGCTTCTGTCACTTTGAGATCCTGCGGAAAAGCCGGGGAGAGGNGGGCCGGGCAGGGCAGCGCAGGGCCGGGCAGCGCAGGGCAGGCTGCGGCTTAACATCAGCTACATTTAAAGTCTACCCCAACAGCCATGGGCGCGGTGGGTCAGGCCTGCCCCTATTGCCGCTGAGGGATGGGCAGGGCCCTGCCTCCCTCTCCGCTGACTCCCGGGTGGAGAGGAAAGCAGGGAGGGAAGCCCGGCAGCCCTGGGATCCCTCAGCCCGGTGGAGATCGCATGACCACCGCAGGCCTGGGCAGATGGAACCTTTTCCTGGCAAAATGAGGCTTCAGATCTCCNGCGGAAAAGCCGGGGAGAGGATTGTGTTGGTTTAGCACGGATGGTAAAAAACAATTAGCGATGGACTCCTAAGATTGATGGCCGGGTTGGCCAATTAAATACAGGTATACACCTCTGGGTCACACGGGCTTTAAATCCGCCCCGGAAGAGGGGAGGATTTCCTTTTCCTTTCGACTTCCAGCAGGTGCCCTCGTTCCAGGAGCGGCTCCGCCCGGCCGGGCCCTGCTGCGCTCCTCTCCGGGGGGAGTCGGCTCCGGGCTGGCCGCGCTTGCGGGCCCCAGCGGCTGCCGCAGGGCCGGGCAGGGCAGG